>JAEAOA010000708.1:5935000-6072500 GCA_016746295.1 Potamilus streckersoni
GCCCCAGAAAAACAACAACAACAACACACCACACACACCATTCATCCATACCACCCACACACCACACACCCTCACCACCCACCCACGCCACCCATCCATACCACCCACTCACCCACCACACAGCCACACCCACCACCCACCCACACCACACATACATACATACATACATACATACATACATACATACATACATACATACATACATACATACATACATACATACATACATACATACATACATACATACATACATACATACATACATACTTTGAAGGCCACTGTCAAATAATCCTAAGGTTACTACAAAGTCGTTATACACATTTCGATATAAAGTTTGAGTATTTGAGTATAATATAGTCCCAATTAAAATCTGGTTGTGTACATTGGCGTTGTGACTGCAGTTGCAGTAGTTACAGCAGGAAACCAGTAAATTACACAGTGGAATAAACATGAAGGAACTGGTCAGACACCGTTTATGTCGCCATGGTGGTAAAGGTAAAGGTGATGCAGTTGTACTGGCGTGATGTGCCCTGAAACCATAGATTGATTGACCTAAGGTGGCGAAGTTAAAATAGTTCCATGTGGTAGGGAATAGTTGTAGAGTTTCTATGGCGTGAACTGCAGACGGCACGGAAAGTTGATTAAGAGAAACTATGCAGATGTGCGGTTGATATTTGAAAAGTTGTGAAATATGTGGTCTTGCATTGATTAGAGTAAATTTTATGTATAGAATGGGCACGTCAGGCTTTCTAATTTACAACTGAGATTGGATAGAAGTCTTTGGAAATTTAGGGTAAACCTATGACTTCTTGCGGAAATAGCGCCAGGGTTTTGACACCGCTCGGTCAAGCATTGACCCCTGGCTTGTAACAATATGTAGTTTAGTATAAGTAGCAAGGGTGAAAATTGCAGTCGAACTCCAGGAATATCAGACCAAAGCTCTGCTATTTTTCATTATTATACGGTAATGCTACTAACGTAAAAAGTTGAAGTCACTTGACAAATCTAAATCGCACACACACACACACACACACACACACACACACACACACATTCGCAGGCAGGTAATGATGCAGTGCATCACAATGCAAAATCACTTATCTGCATCATCAAATTTACTAATGCTACTAACGTAAAAAGGCAAAGTCACTTGACAAATCCAAATCGCGCGCACACACACACACACACACACAAACACACAGGCAGATAATGATGCAGTGAACTTACGAGCTATACATTTACAGATGAAAGGTTACAACGATAACAAAATAAATGCAATAATATTACGATGCAATAATGAGAGAACAGACGACACCTTCTCGTTTTGATTTTCAATAACTGCTCATATAACTTTAGCTATGAGGGAATTTAAGCTATCGATATTTTCTCCAATAACTGCATTTATTGCATTATTATTTTTAAACATCATTAGCTGTAAAATCGATCTATCAGCTTTGTATATTCGAAGGAGATCGATTTTTTAAAAACACAAAGTCCCCATTTATAGACTGTCTCTGGCATTTTGACTTACCATGAAATTATTGCAATAGGACCAAAATTACAGAACAAGTCTACGTCTTCGGAAGTCTTTTTGAATTCTTTTTTTGGAGGGGCATGAATTTGAGAGCAAGTATTACAATATTTTGCAAAGCTCCAGATACAAGCTATTGTTCGTTTCATCGTCCATTTCAAATTTGGCCATCACTGTTGTTGTTTAATATGGAAAGAATAAATGAACGTTTCTGCTCTGATAATAGTGACCGGAAGTAGATGATTTTGGTGCAATGGCTGGTCACAGCAACATTATCCAATTCAAGATAAGACAGTTTAACCTTCGAGACTTGCCAATCCCAGCTTGTCCAAAAGCATTTATATTATTTCAGATACACATGGGCAGTAATTCCTCAGAAGTGTTTGCTGTCAAGTATACAAGTATCAGGCACAATCTAAACAAAATCTTTGCCAGTCTCTTGCTTGGAGCAATCTTTCCGTTTCTCAGGTACTATTGCTATAATTTCTAGTCTATATAAAAATTGCTTATCACTTGATGGATGTTAATAAACTGAGGTAAATAACTTATATACGAAAATGCACAATATTACAATTATTGTACATAATTCATTTATTTACGTTATCAATAATCATACAAAATTCGTTCAGACATACCGATCCATAAAAGCTAGAACACAATAAATTAAACAGATCGATAGATAATATCTTTGCAGATATTATACTCAGTCTTTGTCAATCAAGAGAATAATTAACACATAGACAGCTAATGCTATATGCACTTTATATTTACACATCATAGTGGTCTACGCCTACCTGTATTTAGCGTATCAAGTTGATCTACCATCGTCAAATCAAGGTACAGTGGCAGATGTTAAATTCTCCCACACAAAGGCCGATCGGTCGTGATTTACTAATTAAGTAACTCGACTGATAAAAAATCACGTACCAATGTTCTGGGGTTAGAGTAAACTATCATGCATTCAATACAGAACAGAAGCAGCAAACGTTGTGACTGGATTTTTCACTCAATATTAATTTTGAGGCTCTGTTCGTAGAAGTGATAAAATCATTTATTTTTTTTTAGTAAATTAGTTGATTTTAAGTTAAATTTTATTTTGGATATATTCACTATGTGTTTACATTTTCATAACAGAATCCTACTTATTGAAAATAATGAACAGAAAAATTGAAAATATGGATTAGTAAAAATTCAGTTTCATATAAACTAAATACTGGGAATAGAAGATCAAATCGTTTTGTAGATCGATTTAAGAAAATACAATCTAGAAACATAATGCATCAAAAAGAAATGGAAAGTAAAGATTAAGAACTGTTTAAAGAAGTACAAACTTCGACGAGAAACACATGTAGATGAAAATTCGTGTTTTAGTAGAAAAATAAACTTCGCCATGTTGATGAATTAATACCATTAGAAGAGAGTCTATAGATAGACTTTCCATACTGAAAAAATTAATCCACAAAAACAAAGGTTCATTAATGTACAAACTAGTGTCAATAAATGTCTTCTGTAGAACATAGATACTATTTTAAACCTACAGTATGATCTTCACAGACACCCCAGGAAACGAGAATTATACAGACATGCATATGTGCTAACAAAATTTAAAGGTGTCAAAAATTATCCTTGTGGAAGTAAAGAGTTATTAAAACTTTTATTATCTTAAATAAATAACAGCTACAGAAAAACGTTTTCGCAAGAAGTGCTTGATCTTTGTACAATTTTGCATTAAGCATACAACAAGACAAAAGGATATGAAGCATGAAAGACAATAAATATAATGTATTAAGACAAGTATATAGTTGAAATTATCAACAAACAAATGATAATTAAGTTTTATTATGTTTCCAACATCAAAATCCAGCTTTACAAAATTAGAAATAGCATCTACAGTTCTTCCCAGTGAAAGACAAAAGTAGAATTATTTCCTTGAAATTGGTGTCATTGATAATGCTATGCTATTACAATGTCATGCGTTGTACTTAACAATAAAACAATATGAAAGTGAACATTAAATATGGATGATACATCTAATTTAAAAAAATTATTTAAGACCCGATATTTTTATTGTAATCACAAGACGCCCTTCCAAACCAAAATGCTGTAAGATGTGAAGAAGTATTCGAGTCTTTATGGCGTAATCTCAGAGTCATTTTGATTCCTTAATGGAAAAATGAAAGCACATATTGGTGAATGCAAAAAATCAAATGATAATAGACTTGCACATAGTTGATTATCAGATGCACTAGACATTTTATTATGATCAGTAATTAAGGATTAATTTCATTAATAGTATGTTTCGTTATTTCGGTGTTTGTTAGTTAATGATGTATCAACATTATTAAATTATTTTCTCCGTCATTTGCACTTGTTATCCAATTCGTCATTATGAATGCAAATTTATTGATATTTTCTTAATTATTTCACAGTTGTATCTAATTTGTCAATATAGCATGCAGTCTTTTACATCAAATTTAGCACATTGTTTATTTCTGAGAGTTTGATGTCTTGTTCATTTGCCTTTTGGACAATTAAATCACTCACATTAAGTTCACTCACAATGACTTTATTCTTTATAGGTTTTTAAAAAATCTATTTAGTAACTTCTTCAAAGCGATTATTCCTCTGTAATTATGAACAACTTTATTGATATGTATCCCATGATATACAGTGGCAACGTCTCATACCACCTTATTGTCACGAATATTATTGGCAATTGGTAATGGGAACGGGGTTCATAGTGTGGGTGGGTGTGATATACCAATGTCATGTACAGAACTTAATAAGTAAAAAATGATACATTATTTTCGTACAGAAAGTCAACGAAATGCGCAGGTACAACTACATTTTATGGAAAAGTCATTTTTAAGACCTGAAATAGGGAAAATGATTGTTGCAAAATTCCGAAACATATCTGAAATATATGCAATCTACTGAGTTATTTATTTATTGACATTGTACTTCCTTTTCCACTGTCATTCTACCGCATGGCATTGTGTGTATGAAGAGGTTGGAATGTGGAATAGTATCACAGTAAAAAGATTAGGTTTCCATTATGTCGAATGATACAGATGAAAGAGATACATTTTAAATCAAGATAAAACTATCACTCTTTCCTGAGGAAAAAGTAAAGAAAGCCAACAGGCGATGATGAAATTCGTCGTCACCTCATACGCTAACTTAATTTTTAGCACAAATGCATGTCAGTGATTTTGAAGACGACATGAGTGAGTCTGAGCTAACAAAGTCTACCTACATCAAAAGACTAAAACAGTCAAGAACGAACGCCGTTCAGTAGCTTCTAAAGATTATTTTCACATTTGAAAGATAGAAAAGGTGACTTTCTGATCGGTATATTTTACGTACACGGCTAAACTTAAAGATTTCAGATCCTACTTGCCATCAGAGAAAGCAACGTGCTTCGTGACATATTTATGAGATCCATTATTAGAGTCAATGAAAAGACAATGCCAAGCTAAGGTTGATGATCATTTGAAAATCTCCATCAATCACGGCAGTTTGAAATTTCCTTTCTGGATTGAAATTATTACACCGGCAGAATTAATACCTTCCAAATTATTGACATGTCCAACAATATTGGATTGTTGGAGTTTGACTTGACCAATGGAAAAGACAAGCTTCACATGACGTATTTTTCACCTCCGATTGATAGGGATGAGAGCAGATAAATAGCATTGATGTATGAACTTTGCAGTACCAAACAAAACAACTTGCGGATTAACAAACCATAAAAACCAAATGTGCATATTCTTATGCCGAGAAGAACGAAATAGCGAAATGGAACGATCACGAAAAAGCATCAAAACAACCATGCAGAATCCAACGAAGAGGAGCAGAAATTCGTTTGCAGGCATTTCTAAAGTGACCGTGTGTGAAATTTCAAAAATGTACAACCTTCAAGATATGTTGGCGCCTCGTTAAGATTAAAGTATGCTCTCAAATCTTATGTGGAGCTCTTGTTTCGAGGACTGGCTTCCCCAGATGGAAAAAACATTCACGTTTATCATCGCCAACATCATTTCGATGATATTACCAGTATCACAGGATTTCACGGATATAGATATTAATGAGAGAATTGTCACCAAGGGTTTAGCCATTGGAAAGGAAATACTCATTTTAGAGATTGTAGCTTCCAGACCTTTCATGCGTGAGGAGATAGAATTTATTGCTCTTCTTGCAAGCTTGTTGCGAACATTATTGCATTAAATGATCACAACTACAGAAAAGTACTTGTGAATTACTGACTGTGTGTTCTGATTGTGGACAACATATTCGATCGAACAAACAAAAATAGCGTGTTTGTCCAGGAAAAAAAAGATGTCGTTTTCATAACAAATTCTTCGATTTTACCTTTCGTGTTTACATTTATGGCACTTTACTAGTGAAAGTATTAACGGTCGACCAGAACAAAACAATAAAAAAGTCGATTTGCTTTGACTATTCAAAAGAGAATGGAATTCACATTCTTAATTTTTATGTAGCTCGTCAGTTTAAAGATTACATGAGTTATTTGGAAATGCACAACGCCTGGAATAACAGAAATTGCTAAAGATTATAATCAAAACAACACGTTGTACTCTCACATTTGTCTGGCGTTCGCTATCAACGGTATGAACACAGACCAACAGGAAGCAGTTAACGTTCGGTACCATAATTACTTGTCAGACTATTTTGACTTTTACAAAAATGCTAAAATATTGTCGATCTGATATGAACAATTTTATGATGATATTGCGGATCATGTCAGCAAATACTTCTGGATCACATGTGTATCGATCCCTTGAATAAAGCTTCTACCATTGCGAAAGCATTTGTATTAGTTGTTCCAAAACTTTTTATGCCAGAAACAAAATAGCAATTATACACTCTCAGTCCTATCTCTCTGTGAACTGTCGATACTCCGCCAAAGCTTTGGGATGGCTCCATTGCAGATGTGAAACGGATTACAAGTAAGCAAGTTGGAAACTATTCTGTAGATAGCAAAGATTATGATAAAATGAACACTTTCCGTCTACGAGTTTCAGGAACGATTATTTCATGGATACCCTACTTATTTTCCGAAACGATGTCAGAATAATCCTTTCGCAGAGTTCGCCTTAAAATAATTGTACGAGCAAAAACATCAACTACTTTTGAGTTAAGAAGGCTAATGATGCCAAGTGAAAGAAATGTGGCACCTCCACCACTTCGATCGCCGTTTCAAAACCGATCCAGAATTTAGATGTTTTGCTACTAAGTACGAAATGATGGCCATCGAACTATTAAATCCATGCATTATGTGTGATTTTTGTATCATTAGAGTGCATATATGCCCGATTCCCTACCGGTCAGCATGCAATGTTAACATAACACATCGACATAAAACACATTCGCCAACACAAAAATACGATAAATCGTCAATTGTTCGCACCGAAAGACGTCTCATCCTGTTATACCTCATCATTGCAATGTGTGCTGCAACGGGTAATAAATCCCAAACTTGTTGCCACAGTGATTAATAACTCGCTTTTACAGGTGAGTGTCGAATTGTTTCATGCTCTAGATCGAGGGTACAAACTGAGAAGTATATGAAATTTAATAATTTATCACCACAGAACAATACCGATAAGAAAAACGACTCCAGCAGTGAAGTAATTTTTCAGGATACGCAAACTGAAGCAGCAAGCCATCCTTGTTGTTTTCAGATTCCAGAAGACAAAGAGACATTCCCAGCATGGTACCAAACATTAGAAGGCAACGCTTTAGAACACGTGGAAAAAAACGAAGGTAGGTAATCATTTGTGAAAGTAATGTACCGTTGTTTGCGGGGGCATTTGCATCAGCGTCCGATTTGGACAATCACTAAATACTTGACGGCTCCAACCCGCTAATTTCAGCTTGTCGAATATAAAGGAAAACTCATTAAATTGTATGAGAGTTATAAAAATGTCTATGAGTTTGTACCCCAGTGAGTTTGGAAATGTCATGTGTGAGAGTCATTTCCCAGTTTAAAATTAAATTGTGTTCTGCCGTGGCGTTCAAAATCAATTCAAAATAATAAAAGGGAAACGGCCGAAATAGCTGGAAAGACGTACTGCTAAATCTTTAGCCAGAACCGGATTTGTCTACTTGGAAGGAGATAAAGATGCTTCGGTTGCTCCATAACACTTCATTAATGGCATCAACATATAGCTAGCCAGAAAATTTCAGATGATCCACGCGCTGTCCCTACGCGCTGTCCCTTTGGTCAGCCAAACATGTAACCTATGTCGTATACTTTAGAAGAGGACAAACTTCCTTACCTAATGGGCTGCTACAGGCATTTCCAGAGAGTTTTGCAAAGGTACAAGTTAGAATACTACACAGTTTTCAAAGGTACAAGATGGAATACTACACAGTTTGCAAAGGTACAAGATGGAATACTACACCGTTTGCAAAGATACGAGATGGAATACTGCACAGTTTGCAAAGGTACAAAATGGAATACTACACAGTTTGAAAAGGTACAAGATGGAACACTACACAGTTTGCAAAGGTACAAGATGGAATACTACACAGTTTCCAAAGGTACAAGTTGGAATACTACAGTTTGCAAAGGTACAAGATGGAATACTACACAGTTTGCAAAGGTACAAGTTATAATGCTACACATAATACAAGTTATAATACTACACCGAATACAAGCTGGAATACTACACAGAATACAAGTTTGAATTATAAACAGAATTCCAGAGGACGAAGACATGCATAATTACAAATATCACCTAAATACAAAACCTTTTCAGGGCGTGTGATGTGTGCTGAGATAATGACTGGAACATTTCTTTCATATGATTCACCAGCAAGTTCCGTTTTGCCAAAGTAAAACTATTTCCTCAAAATGAAACACATTTATGAGACTGACTGGTTTAGAGGGTCTAAAGTAAAACTATTTCCTCAAAATGAAACAAATTCATGAGACTGACTGGTTTAGAGGGTCTAAAGTAAAACTATTCCCTCAAAATGAAACACATTCACGAGACTGACTGGTTTAGAGGGTCTCAATAAGATTCTTCCATTGGAGCCCATTTGCAGAAAGTTAATCAAGTTTCAAGTGAAACGAAACCTCAAAATAATTTCTCAATCTTTAAACTATCGAATGTCCACAGTATAAGAAAAAAGATTGACGGGAAAACTATGACAAAATACAAAGCAATGCACGGATATAAAGCCTCCCAAGCCAAGGCTTTTGCCATCACTATTGCAACAAATTATTTCGAAGAAGTCAATGACGGTTTGCAAAAAGACTTCACAAGACGACACGGTTCCATTGAATTGTCGGATGACGTATTTTGTTTGCTGTTCTTGGTTTAGGTTTACTAGCAGATTCATTGCCATGAACAATACATGCAGGGGCCAAAACTTTATCTGTGCACGAAAAACGTTTTGTTTTCAAAGTGTTGAGAACAGTAAAGAAGACGAGTTGTGGACCTCAGTGTAAAGAATACATTCGTCGTACTGTATCAGCTCTTCATCCTTACCAAGAAGTGTGTCGATCTAGTTGGATACACCAAAATTATATAGGTCTAGAAAGATGTGTTGACTGACAAAAAATCTTGATTCGATGGCTTGATACAATAGGTGGCGATTATGCCAAAGACATCATGTGTGATGAAAGAGAGAACCTGTAACAGAAGTGCAAGAAGTTATGTCAAATTATAAATTATTTAAGTAACAATGGTAAAAATATCAGAAGAAATACTACCACCCCATGAAAGTATGAGCAATATTATTGTATGGATATAAAAGAAGGAGGAAATAATGTCACCGAAAAATGTAAGGCAAATAAATTCCATAGATTAGAACGGTTTGTACAGATAGACCGATAATGTCGTAGACTTACCACTTTATACATAACTTGGTGATTTTCATTTGTGATTCATTTGTGCAGGGAACAATTTATATCTGATGTATTTTTGCGTTTTAATTTTGTCCAACGACATGGAAATGTAAATATATGTTTTGGTTATTTTTATATTGTTAACAATTAGTATATTGTTTGAAAAAATAAATGTGTATAATATGTATAAAGTGCACCGTCTAGTTGATAGACTAACAGAATTCTACAAATAATTTTTGTGGCTGCATCCTCGAAGTGATTGACGAAAAGTTAAATCGTCAGCTTCGGTGGGCACTGTATCTTCTCCATTCCCTTTAACATATCGATTGCTGGACCAAGTGGTTCAGGTAAAACCAAATTTGTCGAACTTTAGATCAAACACAAATCCTTATTCGATCAACCTCCACGACGTATCGAGTGATGTTGCGAAGCGTAGCAACCGTGTTCCAGGTTTTTCCAAGAAAGTTAAGGAAAATAAATTCCTCGCGAATATAATACTTGTCTGACTTTCAAACATATCTTGCCATATTTGGAGACAAGTAGAATTAGATGAAAACGAAATTAAACTTTGGTTTACACGGAAAAGGACATCATATTTGAAGAATTTACATTTCTCACAATCTAGTTTAGCAAAGTGAAGCTAACTGAGCGATGAATTTCAATACATATTATGTAGTGTTATTGGAAGGTCTGAGAGACAACTCTGAGGTTCCAGTGTTAGCCAAACAGGAACACTTTGTATTAATGACGATACCACTATCATCGAATTAAAACCCACTACTCCCTGTTTTCAGATTTCATACTAATGGTGCCAAAAGGTAGAGCCAGTCATTTTTTATGTCGCATTCGTCAATTTGGTCTGTATAAAACTATTAAAACATCATTCTTTTCTTTTCTTTTAACATGACTTCTTTTCAATCTGGCTGTATGTCATCCGTTGCGAATACAAAATGCACAAGTATGTTCTCCTTAGTTAGAAACCTGTCTCAAAGAAGTGTAATGATTTACTTTGACAGCACGTCATTTATGACAAATTTTTCAGTCATATCCCTTCAGTGTCTACAGTGTGACAGCTTATAGTCATGTCTAGTACTGTGGCATCATGCCGCTGACATGTAGCGTCATATCCCACCCAGTCACATTATCCTAAGGTGGCAGGGTACAGTTTCGTAAATTGGGCCCTGGCAAATTTCTTAACTTAAGGCTATGGTGTGACTTTTTCAGCTATTATTGTTTACTAATTAAAGATATAGATAAATTTGTGAACTAGTGTTTTGGGCTTGTGTTGTTCTTGAAATTGATGTCAGGCATGTACACCTTCCATAGTTACTCTGCAATATGTTGATAGTGAAATACCAATAGTTGACTAGGAAGAAAATCTAGCCTCCCACAGCAGTAAGCACGTGGGTTTGAATATCTCAAAAACGGCTAGGATGAAAACTATTTTCAACTGCATCAGCCTGTTTAGTACACACTGTTTGGCAGAAATGTCATCAAGGAAAAGGGCTTTTGTTTGCACTGTGAGCATCACATGGTGTAAAAGTGACCTTCGGACATTAAAATTGCAGGTATAAATTTGGGGTTGGGGTGCATAAACTTCTGCTATGAGCTGCCACTGACTTTTCTGGTCAAGTGGATAATATTTTTATGCTTTGTTTTAATAGAGGTATCTCAAAATATGGACCTTCTTGACCTCACTTGTGTATTTGATTTTTATGATTTATTTTTACTGGGTCACTGATTGCGGCATTAAATTTGTACATAAAAACTGGCCCCTGCCCCCTGACAACAGGCCGACCAGTCCTAACCTTGTTATGCTTTGCGCCAAGTGAGGGCAGCTGTTAGTACCGTTTTTATAAGTTTTGGTATGACTCGGCCGGGGTTTGAACCCACGACCTCCTGTATCCGAGGTCAATATTCTAACTATTAGGCCACTGGAACGGTCCATTTGTTTTGTAGAAAGGCAAATATTTGCATGGTATCTTTAAAATATGCAAACAAACCATATTTCTTTTTCTAATATATTTTCTTTTTCTCTGTCAACTCATTATCTTTCATCTTTCAGTGCCGTAAACTAATTGTCTAGAACTGCATGTTTTGTCTTATAGAAAAATGATCGAAATATTGTTTAAATATGTATGTATTACATGTATGTGTTACTTTGACCTTGACCTTTGAATCCCTAAAAAGCGGAAAACCATGGAAGGGCACACCTTCAAACAAAACTGAACTATTATTAATCACCGTGACCACGAAGTATTAAGTTTTGATAGTGAAAGAAAATTTAATTTTAAAACAGACATTGAACACTGTCAATGATTGAAATATCGTTCACGGAAATGAGTATAATTTTTTTTAAAAAGATGTATATTCATAAATGCCTTCAAGCACTGAAGTTCTTACTCTCCCTCCCCCCTCCACACACACACACACACACACACACACACACACACACCTAAACGTTAATCAATGTAAGTGAAGTGTATTGTTCAAGGATATTTCATTTATAAGATGCTTCAACTTGTAAACAGAAAATTAGGTATATATTTTATTTTTTAAAATGTAGCTTCAAAATAAAGGCTAAAAATAAACTGGACCAAGATTTATGTAATTCAAATTAATAAGAAAAAAATAAAAAGCTTAGTAAATCGCTTTTTAAACTGCGTATACAAACGCGAGATAGTGTGTTTACATAATGCGTCTTAAGGTAAGTGATACATGGAAATAACCTCATGCACTGAGGCAACGGCGAATTTCCCAATAAACATTGATAAACATATCTTGAAATTGCAAATGAGAACGCCTTCCAGATAAAAGATGGAGAATAATGAAAATAGATTAAATTATTACAGGTTGTCTCTTCCTAAACATGGTTATAATTTGGTCCCTGTGTTTCATGTAGATATTTGTATGGTTCTATGAAGTTGTGTTACAACTATTATTGGACGAAAATATATTTCTAAACAATGTAATTAAAGCTCGCAACATTTTCATTACTTAAAAATGTAAATGTTTACAGATAATGGAAATATAATTTTTTAAGATCAAGTTTTATTTTCCCTGGGAATCGGCTGTTGCTGTTGTTATTTCGAGTTTAACGCCATTTTTCAGAGCATGAAAAGCCATCTATGGCAGTTAGTATTACAGATAGATGAAGAACCAGGAAAAATTCCAGTAAGGACCATGTACCCACTGGAAGATACTGGCGAGGTTTCTCACTTACCCACATTAGCCGAGTCCGAGAATCATACCCACGTGGACAGAGGTGAAATTGCTGTGATTGGTAAAGGAGAGCGACTTAGACTACTCGGCCATGGTAAAGGCGAGCGATTTAGACTTCTCGGCCACGGTAAAGGCGAGCGATTTAGACTACTCGGCCATGGTAAAGGCGAGTAATTTAGACTATTCGGCCAATAGAGTTGTGATACAGTCAGTCATAATGTTTGACTAGATACTAAAATGCTTGAGTTGACAAAGAAAATCTAAATGCAGTAGCAAAAGTTGTTACAATTCTAAATTTATTCACTTTATAATTTACTAGGATTAATGTTAAACGAACAAGATATGTGATTTATTTAAACACTAATGTCTCTCGGATTTCCAGTTACGTAATTATTCAAGTAACAGTTTCAGTAAAGCCTCATACAAATCTATTGTTGTACGCTTTATTAAACCCGAATCATTAGTTTGAAAGGGTTTTAAATCTAATCTGCAGAGGGAGTTTTAATCAGTCAAAGACCTCCCCTGGGGTCTGACCCTGATCCTCCTGAATGAAATAATGATCAGGATTCATGCAAAGGATTGTTACCACGCGAAATTTAAATTGACACTCTAAAATGTTTATCTCAACTGTTTTGCCCCATAAGGTCGGGATAGTGATGCCTTGATTAAAAAATGACTTATGCAAATACATTTAGAATATTGTCATATAGCCTTTTTGTCATGTAAGCTTTGTGTCACATAGCATTTTTGTCATATAGCCTTTTTGTCATGTAAGCTTTGTGTCACATAGCATTTTTGTCATATAGCCTTTTGGTCATATAAGCTTTGTGGCACATAGCATTTTTGTCATATAGCCTTTTTGATCGTATAGCCTTTTCGTCACACAGCATTTTTGTCATATAGCTTTTTTGTCTTATAGACTTTTGTCGCAAAGTCCCTTTTGTCATATAGACTTTTGATCGTATAGTCTTTTTGTCACATAGCATTTTTGTCATATAGCCCTTTTGTCTTATAGCCGTTTTATCGCAAAGCCCGTTTTGTCATATATATCGTATAGCCTTTTTGTCACACCGCATTTTGGTCAGATAGCACTTTTGTCTTATAGCCGTTTTGTCGCAAAGCCCCTTTTGTCATATAGACTTTTGATCGTATAGCCTTTTTGTCACACATCATTTTTGGCATTTAGCCTTAATGTTGTATAGCCTTTATGTAGTATTACGCCTTTTTGTCATAAAGCCTTTTTGTCATAAAGTCTTTGTATCATATAGACTTTTGTAGTCCCTTTTTTTGTCTTCTAGCCATTATGACGGATAGCCCATTTTTATCACATAGCCTTTTTATTGTATAGCCTTTTTGTTATACCGTCTTTATGTCGCATAGCCCCTTTTTGTCATAAAGCCTTTTTGTCCTATCAAATTTGAATTAAAAATTGAATATACATATTTACATATTGCATGACTTCCTTATTACTCTTGAAATTGTGACACTTGCCATCAATCTTATACCATGATGTTTAATCTGAATTCCTGAAAAATACATCTGTTAATCGATTTTGGATATCTTATATTTTCCACATCTATAACAATTAGTTCATATAAAACACCCATTAAGTAAAGGGAGCATTTTTAAACTACACTACTTATGACAATGTGACATTAATTGCTTTGTGCTTTAAGTGTCTTGGTAATTCGCACATACATAAAAGACCCCAAAAGTGATGTAAAATAATCCATTAAGGGCGGATGACTAAATGGGTCCCTTGCATTTGATTTATTTGAGTACCTGACGTTGCATGTAAGAAAAAGAACTGGCTCGTCTTAAGCTCACTGGTTAAAAAATCATGAGTAGTAGAGCGATAGCATATTTGCTATATGAGTAGGAGAGCAATAACATATTTGTTATATGAGTATTAGAGCGATAACATATTTGTTATATGAGTAGTAGAGCGATAACATATTTTTATATGAATAGTAGAGCGATAACATATTTGTTATATGAGTAGTAGAGCGATAACATATTTGCTATATGAGTAGTAGAGCGATAACATATTTGTTATATGAATAGTAGAGCGATAACATATTTGTTATATGAGTAGTAAAGCGATAACATATTTGTTATATGAGTAGTAGAGCGATAACATATTTGATATATAAGAAGTAGAGCGATAACATATTTGTTATATGAGTAGTAGAGCGATAACATATTTGAGCGATAACATATTTGTTATATGAATAGTAGAGCGATAACATATTTGTTATATGAGTAGTAAAGCGATAACATATTTGTTATATGAGTAGTAGAGCGATAACATATTTGATATATAAGAAGTAGAGCGATAACATATTTGTTATATGAGTAGTAGAGCGATAACATATTTGTTATATGAGTAGTAGAGCGATAACATATTTGTTATATGAGTAGTAGAGCGATAACATATTTGATATATAAGAAGTAGAGCGATAACATATTTGTTATATGAGTAGTAGAGCGATAATATATTTGTTATATGAGTAGCAGAGCGATAACATATTTGTTATATGAGTAGTAGAGCGATAACATATTTGTTGTATGAGTAGTAGAGCGATAACATATTTGTTATATGAGTAGTAGAGCGATAACATATTTGCTATATGAGTAGTAGAGCGATAACATATTTGTTATATAAGTAGTAGAGCGATAACATATTTGTTATATGAGTAGTAAAGCGATAACATATTTGTTATATGAGTAGTAGAGCGATAACATATTTGATATATAAGAAGTAGAGCGATAACATATTTGTTATATGAGTAGTAGAGCGATAACATATTTGTTATATGAGTAGTAGAGCGATAACATATTTGTTACATGAGTAGTAAATCGATAACATATTTGTTTTAGGAGTAGTAGAGCGATAACATATTTGATAAATAAGAAGTAGAGCGATAACATATTTGTTATATGAGTAGTAGAGCGATAACATATTTGATATATGAGTACTAGAGCGATAACATATTTGATATATAAGAAGTAGAGCGATAACATATTTGTTATATGAGTAGTAGAGCGATAACATATTTGTTATATGAGTAGTAGAGCGATAACATATTTGTTATATGAGTAGTAGAGCTATAACATATTTGTTATATGAGTAGTAGAGCGATAACATATTTGTTATATGAGTAGTAGAGCGATAACATATTTGTTTTATTAGAAGTAGAGCGATAACATATTTGTTATATAAGTAGTAGAGCGATAACATATTTGTTACATGAGTAGTAGAGCGATAACATATTTGTTATAAAAGAAGTAGAGCGATAACATATTTGTTAAATGAGTAGTAGATCGATAACAAATTTGTGATATGAGTAGTAGAGCGATTGCATATTTGTTCTATCAGCACTGGATATTATAATCTGACAAGCGTTTAGAAAGCTTTAAAACTTACTTGGTGCAAAGCGCGTAATTGCGTCTTTAAAAATCTCTCCTATAACACTGTACAAAATTCATTGTATAAACATGGTTGGTTGGTCATGAAACGATATTAAGAAATCCAATCAGAAACGGAGAACGTTGATTTTTCTGTCTTTTAGCTAGTCATCCAAGTCCTGGAGCTATTTGGTACGAAAGACATTTAAAGGTCTAATTGACTATGCATTTGTACTTCGGACCCTTTCGCCTTTTAAATTCTAACAAGCACTTAAATCAATATCATATTCACAGCTCTTTTTCACCTTTCCACAATTGCAGCATAATAATCGACGGCATTCTGTTTCTCTAGGGCATAAAATCTTATCACCTTCCCTTCGTTGCGATTATCTTAATGCCTTATAATCTTGAAAGCTTTATATTGATTGGAAGGTGTGATAAACAAAGGCAACGATAAATTACAAGTCGTTCTCACTAGACTTGTTCCTTTGATCTACCACATTATATGCAAATCCCTTGCGAGATTAATTGCTACGTGGTATGATGGAAACTGAGCCACAAAAGATGAAGCCCGCAAGAAAAAGTCTCCGCAATAATTATTCCAATACACAAAGATGACTTATCGACCAATCCGTATCATGAGTGTAATTAAGCTTATGAGTTTATGTTTCTCAAAGTCAACCTGTATATCAGCTGTAGAAAACAAGGAAGAAACCTAATAGTTTTAAGTACAGTGAAACATGCGTCTGAAATAAGTAATGGTCAAATGAGATATCTAAATATGAATGGCTTGAATTTGTGTCTGAACTAATCCTCTTGCGTACAATCATTACAATAAATTTAAAATGGCTGGATCTTCCGGGCTTGGTAAATTAAACGAGGTGTTTATCGAAGCAGCAGGAATCTTCTCACCAACAGTACATTGTGTTGTAAGTTTGTCCTAGTGTAAAACATATTTATACGTGATATTATGTAACTAGCATTTTGGACTGACGTATAGTGTCAAACATCTTGGGTAAAAATATTACTTAAAAGTCCTATCTATCACGAAAAGTTGCATTGGCTTAATACACTGGTCTATAGCCAAAATGCTTCCGAAATAAATGTATGCAGACTTTGCTAATTCTGGGTCACTAAGAACGAAAATGATGCTTTAAATTGTTGTTGTTGTTGTTGTTGTTAGAGAGTTTCACGCCATTTTTCAGCACAAAATAATCTATACATGAAGAAGAACCAGCGAAAACCCCGGAAAGAACCACCGACCCACGATAAGCTACTGGCAAGCTTTCTCACTTACCCCCACTGGGCTAGCCCGAGACGCGAACCCACGCAGACAGATGCTGAAATTGTTGATTGTTTTAAAGATATGACACTCGGTCAGTATATACGACCCTTGATTTGGGAATGGCGGAGGATAGGTTATAGAGGAAAGCAATTTTTAAACCAAAAATGGCAAAAATACATCTTTGACTGGATCTATCAAGAAATCTGACTGGTTTTGGACAGTACGTGCTTTTTCGGCAAAACCGTGAATGATGTAATCTGAAGATGGTTTTGCATCACATATGATATGAACTGGATCATGTTATTCCTAGAAGTCATGAGTGGTGCAGTCATAACTAGGCTTACATCGCTCTTCTGAACAAATTGCCTTATTTCAGCTTTAAAAATCATAGCGTCGTGCTCTCTTATTTGTCAGTGTTTGGTTTTGCAAAGGGACATATTTCTGTTTAGCCTAAGTAAGCAGAGCTGCCTCGTATTTGTGTAAACAATGCAGGTAACTTCTGCTTTGTTGGTGGTAAAGTGACTTTTGCATTTAAGTAATAAACATAGTATAACCACTATGGTTAAGTAAGACAATCACCTTTATTTTGGTTGCAAAATTGGCGATCAGAACAAGAGGTGGGCCCCAGACAAATGCTTCAACACTTGTGCAAGAAATCTTCGCCAGTGGTTGAACAGGAAAATGAAATCTGTGCCTTGTGCAGTGCCAATGATTTGAAGAGAGCCAACAGATCATATCAGCAAAGTGTTACAGTTGCATGGTGCCTCCAGTTGGGAAAGGTGTGTCAAAAAAGAAAACGTGGACTGTGCATTATCCAAATATTCCATCAGCTATACACCCAGTCCCCCCCCCCCGCATAATGACTGCCGGTTCCTGATGCACCAGAATCATTCTCACTTGCGTCTAACGAGGAATAGGAAGAGGGAGAAACTTCAAGTCTGAAACATCAATATCACATAACCTATATTTTCCTATCCTCCTTGTCTAAACCACACTCGCAACACAAGGTGGGCTGAATAATCATGTCAGGGATTTGGAACTATCCAAGAGTAATGGAGAGCTGTTGGGCTCCAGACTACAGCAGTTGAATCTTTTGGCAGGTGATGTTATAGTTTCTGTTTTCCGTGACCGCCAAAAGGACCTTGTCCCATTCTTCTTCATGGAAAGGGATCTTGTAGCCTGCAACAACATAGACAGTGTGATGGCATCCCTCAACATCGTTCATGACCCAGATGAGTGGAGACTGTTCATAGATTTATCAAAGACATGTCTTAAATATGTTTTGTTATATAATGGAAATGTTTTGCCATCAATTCCAGTTGGTCATGCAGTCTACATGAGGGATACCTATGAAAACATGAAACAACTCTTGGGTGCATAAACTATGACCAACATCAGTGACAGCTTTGTTTCGATTTGAAGGTTCTTGCTCTCTTGCTTGGTATGCAGACTGGATACACAAAGTACTGCTTGTTTCTTCGCGAATGGGATAGTTGTGCGAGCGATTACCACTACATCAAAAGAGAATGGCTACTCCGACAGTCATTGGAACCTGGGAGGAAAAGTGTTCAGCGTCCACCACTTATTGAATCAAGGAAGATTTTGTTACCACCCGTGCACATCAAGCTGGGTCTGATGAAGAACCTTGTTCAGGCCGTGGAGAAAAATGTCAACAAATGGAATCGGAAACAACAAGGCAGACAGTAGCAGGAAGCTGGTGGAAAACCTCCTCAAGGCATACTATATATAATAGTTATTTGCCTTTTGTTTTATAAGATTTTGTGTTTATATAACCTTTCTGTTGTTTTTAAGTGTTACATAAAAAGGACAAGTGAAATATTATCATGTAATACAGCTATAAACATATGAAAAGACTAGATTTACAATTTATTATTAAAACTCTACTATCTACACAATATACATAGTCGTAAATCTAAAAACAGAAGCCAATCTGTTGTTTTAATTGTTATATCTGAAGCCATAATAAATATCACATTTTATCTCTGAAGCAGACGACTTCTCAAAAATTGTTGACGTCTGCTACTTGCGTTGCAACTGACATATTTTCAAACTGCATCTGTATATTCTGTTTTATGAGTGTTAAAACTGATAATATTCAAGAAAAATGTTCTAGTGCGTTTCGACAATGAAGCTTAGAATATAGATCGCAGTGAACGAATATTAGAAAACATATTTTAAAATAGAAAATGCATATAAACCTATAGTTTGATGCAAGTGGGAGAAACTAATACCAGGAATAAAAGATAAATTTCATAATTTGTGACAGTCGCTAGAAGTAGATATACATGTCACGGTGTTCTATTTGTGCACGCATTAAGCATGATTTGTGTAAAGCTTCAACTGTCAAAGATATAGAGCAAAACAGAGCCGTTTTAAGAAGTTTGGGGGCCCTAGGCACAAACACTGCACTGTTAATACAACCGACACCGAAATTTATGAGTTTTGGGCCACCGCAGGGGCCCCCGCTGTGCGGGGCCCTAGGTACGTACCTCACGTACCTATACTTTAAAACGGTACTTGGGTGAAATGCATTTTGGTCACGTTGCTATTCAAATGTACAAATAGGTAATATTGACCTACCTATCATAACATTTAGCATCGATGATTTAGGTACATCCGTATGTGCTAAATGATATATGATGAATATTATTATCTAAAATATGTTTAATTGTTTTGTCGATGAAGTTAGATCGTAAGGGTCGTTTTATAAACAACATGTTACCTTGCTAATATTTGCCTTTCGTTGTAGATTTTATTTGAAGATAATTAATTTCACTAAACTTGTTGGATTTTGGCTCTTTTGTGTCTTTTCTCTCACTTAGTTTAAGACCTTGGAGTCGTAACTATATATATATATATATATATATATATATATATATATATATATATATATATATATATATATATATATATATATATATATATATATATACATACATACATACATACATACATACATACATACATACATACAGACATACATATATATATATATATATATATATATATATATATATATATATATATATATATATGTATATATATATATATATATATATATATATATATATATCGTGTGTGTGTGTTCTATAATGAGCAACATTTTGGTGCTGTAATGACGATGAGTTAAACTTTAGATTCATTTTTTGATGAGTCAAGTTTTGGTAGCTGTGAGCTAACGAATTTGTTATATCCAGTATCCGTTTATTTAGATTTGTGGAATAACGAAAATATTAAATTCAGTATCCATGCATTTAGTTCTGTGGAAGAACGAATTTGTTATATCAAGTATTTGTATATTTAGATCTCTGGAATGAAAAAATTAAATGGTTAATTGCAACTATGTTGCATGGTGATGACAATAATTACCTAGAAGTTATTTGTGATATTCAGCATCCCTAGAAATCATGACATTAAGATCAATACGTGATGTAATTATTAATAGTTCCTTCACTGTAATTACAATCACTCTCATTTGTGTTGTCACCGTTACAATCATCTTCGCTAATTTCCACCACCACTACCATCATCATCAGAACCACAATCATCTCCACTTATTTAATTTTTTTTATAAAGCTTGACGAGCAATTCTCATTTATTTCCCCAAAAAATTAATAAAATAATTAAACCAACATTAACACTACTGGGGTCCATATTTTGCTTCTCTTCATTTCTCGACATTCTCGGTTTAATGACGAGATCATAGCTCATTCCTCCTGTGCTGAAAATGAACGGCACGTTCAAATAGGAAATGCTGGCAGTAAATGGAAATTAAAAAATATGAATTGCTGAGAACAAATGGCAAGTTACAAATTGGAGTTGTTGATAATAAATTGAACGTTTCAAATAGGAATTGCTGACAATGAATGCCACGTTACAAATAGGAATTGCTGACAATAAATGGCACGTTACAAATAGGAATTGTTGACAATGAATGACGCATTCGAATAAATGGCACGTTCAAATAGGAATTGCTGACAATAAAACGAGACGATCGAATAGGAATTGCTGACAATGAATGGCACGTTCAAACAGTGATGCCGTCAATGTAAAATTGAATGTCTGCGGCACCGTCACAATTGTAATATCTAATGCCTCCCGCACCTTCTCGACTGTAAAATCTAACCCCTCTTGCACTGTCATCAATGCAAGATCGTATCCCTCACGCAATGCCATCGTTGTAAAATCTAATGCCCTCTTCACACTAATCGCTGTAATCACTGTAAAATATAATGCATCTAGCGCTGTCACCATTGTGTTATATAATATCCCCTGCACTGCCATTACTGTATAATGTACTGTTCCAAGCACTGTCATAACTGTATAGTGTTACGTCCCCAGCACTGCCATCAATGTATAATGTAATGTCCCAAGCACTGTCATCAATGTATAATGTAATGTCCCCAGTACTGTCATCACTCTATAATGATACGTCCCCAGCACTGTCATCACTGTATAATGATACGTCCCCAGCACTGTCATCACTGTATAATGATAAGTCCCCAGCACTGTCATAACTGTATAATGTAAAGCCCTTAGCACTGTCATCAATGTATAATGTTACGTCCCCCGCACTGTCATCACTGTATAATGATACGTCCCCAGCACTGTCATCACTGTATAATGATAAGTCCCCAGCACTGTCATAACTGTATAATGTAAAGTCCCTAGCACTGTCATCACTGTATAACGATATGTCCCCAGCACTGCAATAACTCTATAATGATAAGCCCCAAGCACTGCAATCGCTGTATAATGTAAAGTCCCTAGCACTGTCATCACTTTATAATAGTATGCTTCCAGTAGGTTCATCGATGTCAAATCTAAATGTATGCTATTTGCAAAGAACTCGTACGTCAAATCTATTTTATACTGCTAATATCATTTAAACACAAAATGTCTGATAATTTACGAAACTTTAAAAACAACAGAGCCTGCAGTTATCTCAATACTCTATACAACTGTTTAAATGACAAAAGGAAGGAGGTAGTTCTGTTATATCATTTCCATTCTCATTATTAAGAAGAAAACTGGATTACCAGACAACAAAAGCCATCATTATTTTATTAGTGTTGGGCACAGGAAGAAAGTCATAATGAAGTCATATTGCTCGTACATGCAAAGCAATTAGGTCACTCTAGGCATGTATGTATGTATGTATGTATGTATGTATGTATGTATGTATGTATGTATGTATGTATGTATGTATGTATTTATGTATGTATTTATGTATGTCTTCATTCAAACGTTTATTTCATTATGGGATGAGTGCTGCACGAATCCATCACAAATGTGTATTGTCGATGTGGAACGTTTATATCAGTTAAACACAGTAAAACACACATTTTTTCTTTTCCTTTTGTTGCATCTCATCAAACACCAGATAACCATGAAAGATAAATAAGAAATGTAATATCACATCAAACACTAGATAACCAAGTAAGAATGAATGTGAATCTAGCATCATTAAACACCAGTTAACCATGTAAGATTCAATGCGAATCTAACATTGCATCAAACACAAGAAAACCATGTAAGATAAACAGGAAATGTGACATCGATTCAAACACCAGATAGCCATATAAGATAAATAGGAAATGTAACATCGCATCAAACACCAGATAACCATATAAGATTCAATGAGAATCTAAAATCGCATCAAACACCGGATACCCATGTAAGATTCAATGAGAATCTAAAATCGCATCAAACACCGGATACCCATGTAAGATTCAGTGAGAATCTAACATCGCATCAAACACCGGATACCCATGTAAGATTACATACGAATCTAGCATAGCATCAAACACCAGTTAACCATGTAAGATTAAATTGTAGTAAACTAACACAGAAATACAGACAATTCCGATGACAAGTGTTTCAACTCAAAATATATAATGTGCTTTCAAGTCAAGAGACGTTATATATAATGGTTGTTGTACAAGTGGTAAGCAAGAATGCCAAATAGAAACTTGTACGTTTGTGTGGATGTTGGTGGGAAAAGAATTACGGCCAAAATAACCTGTACATAATATAAGACTAAAAAATTGCTGTTACAAATGTTTTAATTTCATTCATTTTATCATTCAAAACTGCCACAAGGACTCGCCTTCCCATCATTCAAAACTGTGAAAGGACCCCCCCCCCATCATTCAACTCTAATGAAACATAGCACGCGTAAATAACCATCATTTAATACTAGCGTTAAAGGGGACAGCAGGTGCAAGTAAAAAAGTGAAAGCCAAAGAACATGTGTGATCTCACTAAAATACCTAATAACATCATTTGATTCCTGAAACCTAGTCATGTTATTCTGGCATATCCTTATACAGTTGATTTTATCGTGCCTAAGGAAGCATTTTTAAAAAAAAACGATACAGAGATCCTGTCGGTTTTATGTTGCGTGACAAATTCCTCAGTGAAAGTTGTGTTGTTCTCATCATCCTCGTTCCAGTCTTTTATTACGAAATTTGAGTAACGTAAGAACCATATTTCTCTTTTTCTCCTTTCCTGTCTAACTTCAAATTGTACCAATTTATTTTTAATTTGCTGTAATGAGAGATTCTTGGATCCGCCCATAGCAATAAATATGTTATCCAGTCTTATTTTGCAAAGAACACATGAACACGTCACGGACAATGCATTATGTTTAGGAGCACAGGCATTCCCAATTCACGTAACCATCTCTTCTTCGATAATTAATACAATGTATCTTAGCAAATACATTATAAACATGGATGTTCGATAGATTATAATAATATTATGAAATCTTTAAAATCACTTATACAAATTATCTTTAAAAAATCTTATTAATGAAACGTTCGTGAAACTATTCCTTGAGCTTTAACAACTTACCCTTCTGTGGCTACCCTTATTCGGTTTACTTGGATGAAAATTCTGTTTTTACCGATTTAGTTTCTAAAGCGTTAGGAGTGGCAACAAAAATATTAGTGTTTGTGACGCATTAATTATAAAATAACTTATATCACCTTAACGCGTTTTAATGCACCTGTCGTAAAATCTAACCCGTTAACTTATCACCTTGCAGATATGAACGGTCTCTGCGGTCCGATGTTCGAGTATCAACCTGTTTTCTTATGTAAGGACTCTTTTCTTTTGCGATATATCTGCAAGACTTTGTTGCATTAGCCGCATTTTAGCATCTTTTTGACTGTATCATGCCAGCAAAATGAGAACTAAGTGTCTTCTCCATGGACACATTGAGGCAGCAGACCAAAGACGGGGTAGGACTGGTATTTAACCCGCGACCTTGAGATTACATAGTATAGTAGACCTAGTTCCTGACCTTGGTTCTGAATTGGTAAACAACTTATTTTTTATTTCTATACTAGAATGAAAATCATTGGTCGTAATCAAGGTCATATTTGGCTTCGTGTCAACTCTGTTGCAAAAATTTTTTAAAAAAGTAATATTGAATCTTACAGTAAGACTTGTTTGGCAGAAACAAATTCGTCCATAGCGTACGTGTCAATCGTCTTATGGTCTTAATGCGCCATTCAAATTAAGTGACCACGTGAACCATAAACATCGTCTAAAATTGCGTTTAAAACTAACGCTTTTAGCGATTGAATTCAGTCGTAAATTGACACCTCTGGAGCTTAAAGGTATTTTTTGTGTTGTGACCAGTTGAGTTAATTTTTTTTAATTTCAAATAATGTATTCACCCTGGAAAATTCTTGTGTTCATAAGAGATCTTGAACAAAGACATTTAATGGAAATTATTCGGAATTCTAAAGACGGAATATTATTCTTGATTCATAAAATTCAACAAGGAACTGTTGACACGAGAGCACAAAACAGGTTATTGAAGAATTTATCATTTTATCTTAGAACTTCATTGGGATTTGAACTTTGATTCATTTAGAAGTTTTTTATTTATAGAACTGATATTTCTAAATTCTATGATTGCTTGTTTGATTGGATTCACAGACCGTAAGTCCTTTATTATATTTTCATCTTGTTTTCTATGGAAATAAATTATTTTGTTAAAGTTTACGAAGCTTGATGGCTTCGCTCTTTTCTTTGTTACTTTTGAACTAGCCTATACGCGTATCATTATATATAACTTGCAGTCGCTTACAAAATTATGTTTTACGTATAAAGGTTTAATCAAGTTTGTATTCGGTTCATTGGGGGGGGGAGTGCGGTAATTTCAAGTCATCAGTACCGTACAGATTAATTGAATAAAGTTTGCTCAAGGAATTCGTTTGTGTATGACTCTGCAAATAAGGGCACCTCTGGCACTTAATAAATACCCTATTGGCACTTGCATATAACCTTTGTGTATATTGTTTAGCATTTGAAACTAAGTTACAACCGTAGTTTTCATACCGGAGAAAGAGGGAGAGACACAAATATAATTGCCGTCATGTACTGCAAAAAGGTGTTAAATTGAAGACAACAAAAACTATGTTATCCTAGACAAATGTCAATTAGTTGGATTCAATAAACATTTTATTTTATGTTTAGACCTTAATGCTGTTTTCTATTAAATGCATGTAACATATTACCTGGTTAACAAATCTCCATGAAAATTTAAAGGACACGTATTGATGATTTTCTAGGGGACTACAGTAGAATGTTAATGGCTTATTGATCAAAAGTTAGTGTATTGCTACCTTTAGAGGTGTTGTTTAAAAATAATTAACAATGAACATATAATTCGTCTGCAGGTATCTCGAGCTGTGATAAATACGATTCAAACGGACACCAGCATAATCAAGCCGCAGAATATTCACTCAAAGGCAATTAGAAAATCATGCAACGGATTTACCACACCTATATCGTTTTATAATTTTTTCATTTTATTCACTTGTACAAGCAAAAACGATAACTGTTGTACAAAATCATGCTGGTCGACCATCAAATATGGTCGCAATTGCTCAAACAAGAAAACGATTGCTAAAATATAAACGAATATGGTCGTGACCGGCATGTCGAGTCTGTTCCAGAGTTCTATTCCGGAACTGATGAGGGTGTGATAAATATGACATGCATTATTTTACATCTGGCATTATTAGTATGACGGGTTACGTATAACGGAAGATGCAATGCATAAAAAATATCTAAGATTAAAGGACAAGAAATTGAGATATCAAAATCATCGGAACTACTAATAACATATACTATGTTACATTTACTGGTCGCTTTTCCTTGATGACTACCACCAAAAAATTCTACCGATTTATTTGCACATATTCTTAGCTATAAAAATCAACGTATACTTATAGTTAGTTATTCACTGCATTATTTTGACTGTATTACAAGATATGCCCGCAATAATTAGTACTACATGATGACATGCCCGCATTAATTATTACTAAATTAAGACATACCCACATTAATCAGTACTACATAATAACATGCCCGCATTAATTAGTACTACATAATGACATGCCCACGTTAATTACTACTACATGATGACATGCCCACGTAAATTAGTACTACACGATGACATGCCTGCATTAATTAGTACTACATAATGACATGCCCGCATTAATTAGTACTACATAATGATAAGCGCGCATTAATTAGTACTACATAATGACATGCCCGCATTAATTAGTAATACATAATGACATGCCCGCATTGCATAGTACTACGTAATGACATGCCCGCATTAATCAGTACTACATAATGACATGACCGCAATAATTAGAACTACATAATGAGACATGCCCGCGTTAATTAGTACTATATAATGACATGTCCGCATTAATTAGTAATACATAATGACATGCCCGCATTACTTAGTACTACGAAATGACATGCCCGCATTATTCAGTACTACATAATGATATGCCCGCAATAATTAGTACTACGTAATGATATGCCTGCAATAATTAGTACTACGTAATGATATGCCTGCAATAATTAGTACTACGTAATGACATACCCGCATTAGCTAGTACTACATAATGACATGTTCGCATTAATTAGTACTACATAATGACATGCCCGCGTTAATTAGTACTACATAATGACATGCCCGCAATAATTAGTACTACGTAATGACATGCCCGCAATAATTAGTATTACATAATGACATGCCCGCAATAATTAGTACTACATAATGACATGCCCGCGTTAATTAGTACTACACGATGACATGCCCGCATTAATTAGTACTACATAATGACATACCCGCATTAATTTGTAGTACATAATGACATGCCCGTATTAATTAGTACTACAAAATGACATGCCCGCGTTAATTAGTACTACATAATGACATGCCCGCATAAATTATTACTGCATGATGACATGCCCGCATTAATTAGTACTACATGATGACATGCTCGCGTTAATTAGTACTACATGATGACATGCCCGCATTAATTAGTACAACATAATGCATGCCCACATTAATTAGTACTACATAATGACATGCCTGCATTAATTAGTACTACATAATGATATGTCTGCATTAATTAGTACTACATAATGACATGCCCTCATTAATTAGTACTACTTAATGACATACCCGCATTAATTAGTAGTACATAATGACATGTCCGTATTAATTAGAACTACAAAATTTGACATGCCCGCATTAATTAGAACTACTTAATGACATGTTCGCATTAATTATTACTACATAATGACATGCCCGCATTAATTACTACTACATAATGACATGCCCGCATTAATTAGTACTATATAATGACATGCCCGCATTAATTAGTACTACATAATGACATGCCCGCAATAATATCCATGAAAATTTAAAGGACACGTATTGATGATTTTCTAGGGGACTACAGTAGAATGTTAATGGCTTATTGACCAAAAGTTAGTGTATTGCTACCTTTAGATATGTTGTTTTAAAAAAAATAATTAACATAATGACATGCCCACATTAATTAGTACTACATAATGACATGCCTGCATTGATTAGTACTACATAATGAGATGCCCGCATTAATTAGTACTACATAATGAGATGCCCGCATTAATTAGTACTACATAATGAGATGCCCGCATTAATTAGTACTACATAATGAGATGCCCGCATTAATTAGTACTACATAATGAGATGCCCGCATTGATTAGTACTACATAATGAGATGCCCGCATTAATTAGTACTACATAATGAGATGCCCGCATTAATTAGTACTACATAATGAGATGCCCGCATTGATTAGTACTACATAATGAGATGCCCGCATTAATTAGTACTACATAATGAGATGCCCGCATTAATTAGTACTACATAATGAGATGCCCGCATTAATTAGTACTACATAATGAGATGCCCGCATTAATTAGTACTACATAATGAGATGCCCGCATTAATTAGTACTACATAATGAGATGCCCGCATTAATTAGTACTACATAATGAGATGCCCGCATTAATTAGTACTACATAATGAGATGCCCGCATTGATTAGTACTACATAATGAGATGCCCGCATTAATTAGTACTACATAATGAGATGCCCGCATTAATTAGTACTACATAATGAGATGCCCGCATTAATTAGTACTACATAATGAGATGCCCGCATTAATTAGTACTACATAATGAGATGCCCGCATTAATTAGTACTACATAATGAGATGCCCGCATTAATTAGTACTACATAATGAGATGCCCGCATTGATTAGTACTACATAATGAGATGCCTGCATTGATTAGTACTACATAATGACATGCCCGCATTGATTAGTACTACATAATGACATGCCCGCATTAATTAGTTTCTGTACATCATTAGGCTCGAGAATAACTTCATTATCTTGTGTACGCATTGCATCTTTTTATATTGTACTAACGAAGCTTGTAAGATTTTTTTTCTTACGATAAAATAATCAAGGAAACATATATTTGGTTATTTATTTTATATATGTTCAACTGAATCATATGATGCTAATTGCGATCTTTAGTACTTGAAATATATGGTGATAAAGATGGAGGTCTGTCTTATCTATTGTAATTACATTTGCAAATTCTCTTTGAATCCCTCGGAACGTGACACCAATATATGCCGATAGCTACAACTTCAAAGCATTCCGACTAAACATAGAATTTGTTCATTCATTAGTAACTTCTCAGTCAATCATTCGGCCAATCTAATTGTAGCCATGGTCGAGGTTGTCCGAATAGATTATTATTTCTCCTCTTTCTTAGGAGAAGAAATTTCCAGTGAACAAAATGTATAGTCTATCTGAAAATTACTACGGCGACATACATCCGAGATATGTTTGCCTCGTAGAAATACCCAGGGCATTCTATAAAATTACATTTACGTTATATTGTATGAACGTAATTCTTTCAATCTTTTCTAATGCTGAATACCAATACAAATGCTTTAAATCTTTTCTGCCACAAATACAATTGCAACTGATGTATTTTAATGCGTGATTGGTTTAGAATAAATATTTATCACATCCAGTCTAATCTAGATCCGTTTTTGTTTCATCAAGACCAAGTAAATGAAATTGGTTAATATAAGCATTCATTTCAGGAAACAATAAATACTGATTCTTGAAACAAACACTTTAAGGAAAGCTTCTTTAAATGAAAATTGCAGTGAGTAATGTGTATTAGTGGATCATATTTCCGTTTTGATCTATAAGTAGCAAAGTTTGTTTTATATTCGTTACTATTGTTGGATTAGTCCTAACATGTTTTGCTTGTGAAGGTTTATCCCCACCCCCGTTGATATCTAAAGGAGGCAGGGTACAGTTTCGTAATTTGGCCCCTGGCAAATATTTTAACTTAAGGCTATGGTGTGACTTTTTCAGCAATTATTGTCTACTAATTAAAGATATGGATATATTTGTGAACTAGGTGTTTCGGGCTTGTGTTGTTCTTGAAATTGATGTCAGGCATGTAAACCTTCCATAGTTACTCTGCAATATGTTGATAGTGAAATACCAATAGTTGTCTAGGAAGAAGAGCTAGCCTCTCCTAGCAGTAAACATGTGGGTTTGGGACAAGGAGCATATCTCAAAAATTGCTTGGATGACAACTATTTTCAACTGCATCAACCTGTTTAGTACACACTGTTTGGCAAAATTGTAATCTAGGAAAAGGGCTTGTGTTTGCACTGTTAGTACCACATGGTGTCAAAAATGACCTTCGTACATAAAAATTGCAGATATAAATTTGGGGTTGGGGTGCATAAACTTCTTCTGCTATGAACTGCCCTGACTTCTCTGGTCAAGTGGATAGTATTTTTATGCTTTGTTTTAATATAGGTATCTCAAAATATGGACATTCTTGACCTCACTTGTGTATTTGATTTTTAATGATTTTTTTGTACTAGATCACTGATTGCGGCATTAAATTTGTACATAACAACTGGCCCCTGCCCCCTAAAGCTTTTTACTCTGCTGTATGACACCGGTGTAGCAAGAGAGTTTGAATGGATAAAAGTTTATCTGTATTGCGGTGCGGCTATAAAGATTGACATGCATCAGGTTGTTTCGGGTCCTTTTGCCTCGCTTGAGAGGTGTGTATGTGTGGTGGTTTAAGGATGCGATAATAGATCACCTTTAAAAAAAATAACCTTTCCACATGCTTACTTATTACTTCGGCATTTTCTCAGATATTAAATACCTATTGATGTCTGACGCAATTTTGTACATTTTAATTTGCTTTTAATTTAATTTTAATTTTCTTTTAATTTGCTTTTTTTTTTTGCTTTTCTTCTGTAATTTATTATTTATTACACGTTTAAATTATAATGGTTCGGTATTTATCGATGTGTAAATTTTGCCTAATCAATCACAAAGTATATATATATATATATATATATATATATATATATATATATATATATATATATATATATATATATATATATATATATATATATAAAGTCCTATGGACTTTAAGTAAACTTTGTGAGTGAATAGGCAAAATTTACAAATCGATAATTACGCAACCATGATCATTTAATCCTTATAATTCCAGTTTACTTCCTACCTAATATCACATCAGCAGATTTAATCAACAAAACATTCACTTTTCTGTACATCAAAGTTTTGTTTCATTTTAATAACCAGTCTGGTGGTCTAGTGGTTAGAGCGTCCACTTCGGATCAGGGAGGTCGTGAATTCGATCTCCGGCCGGGTCATACCAAAGACTTATAAAAATGGAACTAACAGATGTCTTGCTTGGCGCTCAGCATTAAGAGGTTAGTGTGTTACGATTGGTCGGCCTGGTGTCAGGATAATGTGAGTGGATGGAACATGATGCTACATGTCTGCGGTCTGATGCCCCAGTGCTAGACATCAATATAAGCTGCCACACTGCAGACATTGAAGCAATATGACTGCAAAATTGTTAAAGCTACCTTAAAAAACCAAATCACACACACACACACAAACACATACACACACACATTCTTTCTTTTGACTCTTGACTGCGATAGAATACATAGCGCTATCATCGCTAGCCAAAATTCATCGAGTCTTTATACAGTGATACGGGGTAGAATGTCATAGCGTGCCATGCCAGTGATATATTGTGTGATCATTATTTTAATATAAAATAAAGGTTGTTGTAATTAAACCAGGATTATTCCTTTTCTCTCAACAATTACTCTTGTTTATGACACGTGTTGTTATAGCAACGGCCCATTTAAATCTTTCAAAAGCAAAATCGTGTCCATTTTAGTGAGGGACCGTGGCTGACATATGACCCTGACTTTTAATAACCACTGTTGTAACATGTTGTCAAGGTGAAATGCAATAATTTTTGAAGATTGGCTTCTAAAGCCTGCCAAATGCCTTCTTCGGCAAAACGGGTGAGTGTTGGAGTACAGGAAGGTATATGCAATTACATTGTTTTAAGATCTAATAGTCGATTTTAATCTGTGAGTTGTCATTTTTTATCGGAAATCACAGCAGTGTGTGGGCGGGAGCTTGTCGTTATTAATAATATTAGGATGTAAAGCGTTGATATAGATAAAACTTCATCTCAAATGACAAGAAACAGGAAACCAAAAGTAGTCTACAGAATTTATCGAGGTCTAAAAACTTAAAGATCAGTATCACGTGACCATTTATATCCAATCAAAACGTGTGATTTATTATTTATTTTTCATTAACCCTACACGTTCTCTTAATTATTTTTTTTGTTTAATAAGCTATACCTGCGTGTAATGTGCCCTCTACGGAAATTACTAACTCCGGAGAATGACGGACAATTTAAAAGTTAAATAGCTCCAAGCTAACAGTCAGCAGAGCCAACGGTCTAGGTGTTAAAATATAAAATTAATAAGGCGAAAGGTATAACAATTTAATAAACTATCCTGCGAAATTAAAGTTGAGAGGGTTTCCTTCCTTATATATGCATTGTCTGACCCTGCAAGGATAGAATAATAATAATAATAATAATAATAATAATAATAATAATAAGAAGAAGAAGAAGAAGAAGAAGAAGAAGAAGAAGAAGAAGAAGAACATCATCATCATTATCAACAACAACAACAACAACAATAATAATAATAATAATAATAATAATAATAATAATAATAATAATAATAATAATAATAATAATAATAAGAAGAAGAAGAAGAAGAAGAAGAAGAAGAAGAAGAAGAACATCATCATCATCAACAACAACAACAACAACAACAACAACAATAATAATAATAATAATAATAATAATAATAATAATAATAATAATAATAATAATAATAGAATACAACAGACTAATCATTTAAACCTTGATTTTCAAGCCACACACCTCTGAAAAGCCCTGTGTTCATAACTGACCGAAAAAAATACCCCGTATTACAGAACGAACCAATTCGTCATTGAATTGCCCTTTGATACAGAAATGCTACAGGCACATAAGGGCTTGGAGTGATAAAACAATCTTTCAAAAAAATCAGGGTCACATATTTTGGTTCTCACGGCCAATTAAAAGATAATGGTTTGCGTCTGCGAGCTAATAAATTGGAAGAAAGGGAGCTGGGCGATACACCGCATTGCTGCTCTGATTTTCAATACAAGAAACATTTTGTTTCACAAATTAATTCACCTCTTACACTTAGAGCGAAATTGAAGTGATTTACTTATTTTTTATTGTTTTGGGGAAGACGTTATATATGCAAGATGCACGTTCCACTTAACGGTTATATTGGAAGAATCGAATGCATGCAGTATATACACATTGAATTTTACTAACATTTTGATCAAATCGCTTAGATTTCCACTGATGTGTGTGTATGTGTGTGTGTGTGTGCTTTCGATTTTTTAACATAGCTTTAGCATTTTTCAGTCATATTGCTACGATGTCTGCAGTGTGATAGTTTATAGTGATGTCTAGCACTGGGGCATCATGCCGCAGACATGTAGCATCATGTCCCACCAAGTCACATTATCATGACACCAGGCCGACCAGTCCTAACACAGACATCTTAATGCTGAGTGTCAAGCGAGGCATTTGTTAGTACTATTTTTTATAAGTCTTTGGTAAGACTCGACCGGGGTTCGATCCCACGACCTCCCTCATCCGAGGCGGACGCTCTAACCGCTAAGCCACTTGAGCTGATGCTGAGATATCTGCACTGTAACCATCGTTTCAGCTGAACCACATAGATTTTCTATCAAAGCTTAATGTAATCTTCCACCAGGAACATCATCTTCTGTCAGTGAAATGTAATGGTACTAAGCCTCCATATTGTAATGTTTGTCCGAAGATGCGGCTACATTCTATTTTTAGGTATGAGATAGTGATTCGTGACGTCACATGAGGTCCACGGCTGAACAACCTCAAGGTCCTTGTTCTATCATTCATGGAAATTTTTTGTTTTCGTCATTTCCTTCATTGTAAATTGTCGTTAGAGGTTGAGGGACTATTCTCATACTAAATTTACTTTTGATTTATATTATTTCTCCTTATACATGAAGCAGCTGCTCGTAAAATAAACGGCCATATTTGGGTGTAAAGTCAGCCCACAACGAAGAGATCACAGCATGCCATCAGCAAGTGAGCCCTGGACCTTGAATAAAAAATCAATAAATATATGCGGTATGGTGTGTCATTAGGATTATAAAAGCTTAATTTAATTTAACAGATCTTGTGCAATACTGTAGATTAATGAACCTCACCCAGACTTGGGTTATTAAATCTGCATTTATTTTATATAATGTAGAGTCATTAGTGCTCAAAAGAACAGACATGACTAGGTTTTATAATTTCACATCTGTGGAACTGATACAGAGACTTTTATTTGTCATATTTGAAATGCAAGCACCATTAATTGCTCAAATTGAAGAAATTTTATAAATATATGTTTTGATATGCAAATCATATCTGTGTTTCGGATAATTCGCATTATTTAAAAATAAACAATGTTTAAAATAATCGAAAGATAGACTACGGATAAGTGTTTTGCATATTTAAATATATTGTGTACTTGACTTTTGTCAGTGACCGATGATTGTGTATAGAGTTTTTGCATAACCTGACTTTTGTCGTGCTTGAGTGAACGTTTCCATGGAAATGATTAGTTTTCCAGAGAATTATATAGCAAATTGCGTAGATCATGTGGGGATGTATATAATGTGAACTTGGTAAACAAATAATTCATTCCTGTTTTAAGATCAGTCGGTGGAATCATTTTCAGTTGTGCTCAGATATTCTTAGAGATGACTTATTTATTTAAATTATTCTTTGAAATCGCAAAGTGCCCAGTGACTTTTTGGACTGAAACAGTACTTTTGGATTATTGAAAAGTCATTCAAAAATATTCTGGATTTTATCATTGTGGTACATCAGGACATTCGAGATTTTTTGAATTCGAAGCGGAACTTTCTGTATTTTTGGACTTGTGTTGGAACATTAAGGATTATTTGGAATTTAATTCGCAATACTCAAAGCATCTTTAGAATTTTCACTTTGTGTTCTAGGCCAAAATTTCTTGAATTTTAATAAACCCAAAACTCGAATCCACGCTGACAGAAGTGAGTAAACAGTGATTGGTAAATGCGAGCGAATTAAATCACTAGGTCACCAAGGGCCCCAAAATGTACGTTTGTTAAAAGTTGTTGATCAACAGCTTTCATTCCATATTCAATACCCCCCAAAAAAATAATTATGTTACGCTCATTTACTAAAACTGCAGATAGAAATATATCCTGATAATGTCTTTTGTTTCATAATAATATATGTGCACCTAAAAGTCTCTGAACGTTAGTGTACTGTAAAACAAAATCCGTTATTAGTTGGCAGTATATCATTGCATCCCTTCAACGTGCTTCTCGTGCATCTCTACACACTTTCTCAGTCTGGTTATCCAATTATTAAATACCATTTTGTATTCAGTTATTTTATAAGATGTTCATACAATGGAAAAATGAATCGGTGGTGTGTGTGTTTGTGTATATATATATATATATATATATATATATATATATATATATATATATATATATATATATATATATATATATATATATGTGTGTGTGTGTGTGTGTGTGTGTGTGTGTCTGTGTGTGTGTCCTTCAAATCGTCTGCCCCTCTGCGAAATGCTGGTATCTGGACGACAGAGCCCTTTGCATCGAACAAAATGCTTATAAAACTATCTCGACAGACCTACTATGCCGAGCGATTTGTGTTCTTTGCTTGTTTTTTCTTACACAAACTGCCTAATTGGTCAGAGCGTCCGCTTCGGATGTGGAAGGTCGCGGGTTCGAAACCCAGCCGAATTATACCGAAGATTTATTAAAATGGTCCTAACATCTGCCTGGCTTGGCGCTCAACATTAACAGGCTAGTGTTAGTAATGGTTGGCCTGGTGTCAGGATAAAGTGAGTAGGTGGGACATCATTCTACCTATCTGTAGCATTATGCCCCAGTACTTGCTATTATTATAAACTGCCATACTGCAGATATCGTAGCGATATGATTTAAAAACTTTCAAAGCTACTTTAAAAATCCAAATATCTCTCTCTCTCTCTCTCTCTCTCTCTCTCTCTCTCTCTCTCTCTCTCTCTCTCTCTCTCACACACACACACACACACACACACACACACACACACTTATACAACCTTTATTATTTTGAATTTAATCGGCTTCAAAACAGTAAATCCCTTTTTCATCGCCTATAACACTCTCATTCAAACTTTTCTGGTCAGCCTCTTCATATTTTGAGAATGGCTGTTTGGATAGTCAAGCCAGAGTCTGCCTTAGATGAACCGTCAACAAATATTCTGAACCCATCTCGCGCAAACCTTTTTGAGCTTCAAATCATTCTTTAGTAAGTTAAAAACTGTCAGGAATAAATGGGAATAAATACTCGTGATAAAAGAAATATTTTCTATTGTGTATTCAGCAGCCTCACCAATTGTTCCCTTCATTACAGAAACTTCCACATCAACATTCGTATAAACGGTCATCCATAGATTTGCAGACATCTAAAAAAAAAAGATGAAAACTGTTTCATATAACAAAGAATTACATCAGTAAACTGTATTCATTTCGGCCTATATATCAAAAGTCGTCTGCTCCGACATTTTTCGTCACATCTATATATGTTACGTCACATTCAATTGTCCGGGATGCTGATGTGCAACTGCAGAACATATGATAGAATGCTATTTGTTTATTAATCAGCATTACAAAAAATGACAAATTAAAAGAAACAAAAAAAATAACAAAATATTCTGATTTTTTTTCCTAATATCCTTAAATACACAGAGCGATTGTGGACTATGGAAAAGCTGAGAAAGATTGCTAATAGTACCCCGTGGGTCCTTGGTTCTTATCGGGATTTTCCCGGGTTCATGCTCCACCATATATCCTGGCTGCCATGTATAGCCGATAAAGGGGGTTAAACCCAAAAAACAACAAATATTATGGACGAAAATAAAAGCTATGTATATGAGAAGAATGGATAATGAAGAAACAGCAGCTATAAGATCAAAAGGAAAACATTATATTACTGGGACATGATTATTACTGTAGCGTTTTCCATAACCAAAAGTGTATAAAAAAAAACACCCACACACACCCACACACACAAACACAGCTTTGATTCCACTCGAGTCATCGTGTAAAGCTGAACGATATACACGTGTAGTTTGTTACCTGTTCTCATCAAGATCCAAAAACTCTCAATGAGACACACCTCTCATCTCCGCGAGTATTTAAATCTGTTCTCATCAAGATCCAATGCTCTCGGTGAGACACGCCTCTCATATTCACGTATATTCAAGTATGTTCTCATCAAAATCTAAAGCTCTCAGTGAGACACACCTCTCATATCCACGTATATTTATATCTATTCTCATCCAGATACATAGCTCTCAGTGAGACACACCTCTCATATCCACATGTATTTATATCTGTTCTCATCAAGATACAAAGCTCTAAGCGAGAGACACTTTTCATCTTCAAGTGTATTTATATCTGTTCTCATCAAGATTTGAAGCTCTCAGAGAGACATTTCTCATCTCCACATGTATTTATATTTGTTCTCATCAAGATCCAAAGCTCTCAGTGAGACACATATCTTGTATTTACATTCTATTAGTACGTGTTACGTGTCTCGGTTCACGTATCAGGAAATATACAAATCGGGGTATTATTAAAGCGTTTGATATGTAAACATCGCCGCAAGCAGTGCTAACTGATTATGCAAGTCGCCAGCCACACAAAGTATAGAATATATGCCAGTCAAAAAGCTTGTAGTCCTCACACCCAGGCATTAAAACATTGGCCCAGGAATCAAAAAAAAGCCCGGAGGGTGAACGGGGTGTGTTTCCACCCGCCACGTAGTCAGACTTTAAAGAAAAAATTGTCAGCTGAGTTTGATTGGGACGTCCACAGCGCATCCAATCAGAATTAAGATAGAAGGTGGGATTAAATCTCAGATCCAAATTTTAGCTGACAACTTTTAGAAATTTATCAAGATACCGGAACAGATTAATAGAAGTGCATCTTCCCGTTATAAGAATTAAGTATACTCCGAGAGAAGTCACTCGTAATTTGGCGGGAATCTTAGGAAAAGAATTGCAAGACAATGAAAAGCTTCGACAAAGTCAGTAAGCTATTTGCTCGATTTTTGCAAAACATTACGGCGTCATAATTGTAAGCATTTGTAGCATGTATACTTAATTATTGGGATTGTTTTAGCATGTATAATTATCTTGTAGTTTTTCATTTATAAGCGTATTTGAGACACGAATTTGAGTTTACGTAGAGAATTATGAAGATTGCAAATATTGTAAGTCGATGGTATGTTACTTTGTAGTAACCAGTACCTTTTAGTAATGCGTTATCTTTGAATTGGAATTTAGGAAAATGATTGATGCACGTACGAATAGTTTCATTAGATGCATGAATATATCATAGCATTGATATTTGAATATTTGTATATTTGGTATGAGTTGTGTTGTAAATATATGCGTCTGATTGTTGTTTATTGGTTTGTGTAATGGAATTATGTACTGATGAGGAGCAATTTATTGTTGTGTGCATAAAAGTAATTAATACCGAGCTTTTATTATGTTGTGTTTTACCATACAAGAATGTATGCGAATTTAGGTGTAAACGAATGTGTAACCGGTGAAATTGAATAGCCTTAGGTGATGATAGGCTATGTGTAGTGTGAGATCTGAGCGCTGAGGAAACTACTGTACATTCCTTATAATTTCACAGGAAACTTTTCGGGGACAGAACATCGGTTGCAAATTAGTAGTCCCTAGTCTATAAGAGGGAGACGGAAGTGACTGACAGTGCTGTCGGAATCGACAACCACGTGCAGTTGACATAGAAAGAGTGATAGAAGGGTAGGAGGAAAATGGTCTGAAGTCGGAGATAGAGGAGGAGGAGGAGAAGGAACTTAGAGGGAGTCAAGGAGGACGAAAGGGAATTATGAGATAGAAAAGAATACACAGATAAGTAGAACAAAAGGACAAGTGGAAAACTCTCACACTAAGAATTAAATGATGTGATATGCTAGAAAGGCTCGAGTGGAAGAAGTGTATTTGGGAAATTCGAATTATTGATCTTATAGTTGTTACCAAATTGTTGTTATTGAACATCACCCTATTTGTATCTTTAACCATTTAACCATCGGCATTGCTGACCTGGGGCTCGGAGCTGTATATCTAACTGTCACTAAATCAACTTCCAACCAAAATCGAGCCTGGATGTGATTTCTACAATAATTTAAATAAATATTGGAAGCATCCCACCCAAATCCCCCGCAGCCAAAACCTGACAGTGAAGCGACCCTTTACAATATGGATCCCCTTTCCATTTTAATAAAGCACCTGCAAGAAAGAGAGTAGTAAACCTCTTGATAAAAACAGCGAGCTCGGTGAGTTGTGGTTTGAGACTTTCAGGAGGTGACAAAACTGATTAAAGTAGGACAAAAACAAATTAAATAGGCGACGATATAAGAAACAGCCTTCCAGATGGATGTCTTTGAAACCTCGTTGGGACATGTTTACAAAGTAAATATATCTGCCTTACGCAGGGTTGACGCCATTCCACACAAAAAAAAATTATTCAGGGGGTGGGAAATGGGGAAAGGGCTTCGGTTTACAGCCCAAGTCGGGTCATGTAACGGCATATGCGCGGGCTGGAGCCTTAGCATCATCTTTCACCTCAGGGAATCAAATAAATAATCCTTATCTCTGCTATAGGAAAAAGGGAAAAATAAATCAAAAACAAAAACACTCAACTCCATATAACACAACCTAACATTCAATAACCACAGCGGTTCAATATAGGATAAAATATTCCAGAACCTATAAATTATAACCGCGCAAGATAGAAACTTATCCACCTGAAAACAAAACTTCCGCCTAACTCCAATCACCCTCCCTCCTTGCCAACTAACCATAATTCGACATGTAAAATAATAATAACTAAAACGAGTGTTCTTTCATCCCTTTTTATCTATTTCAAAAAACAAATTCAAGAAAAGAAAAAATTATACATATTTAGATATATAGTTCGACTTTTTCTAACTCTAACACTAATCTACGTTCTCTATCTCTAACAGTGATGGTGGTACAAGGTTTAAAATTTACTTTCCCTAACCATAACACTTATTAGGGTACTAGGTGTAAATCTACTTTCTCTAACTCTAACAATGGTGATGGTACTAGGTTTAAAGTCCAAGGAGTATCAGCTAAACACTCCACAATTAAGAGAAAACGATAGGAACCACACATATGGCACCAAACGAAACAAAATTTATAAGATGGTTAAAAGTCCAGACCATCAGGGTACCATTGCACAATGCAACTCTCACGCTGAAACATAGATCCAAACTTCTGGCCCTAAAGACGAACCTAAGAATACAAGGTGGTCATACGTCCTAACCACAATGCACGACTGCCCAACCTGTAACCCTTAGACAATATAAGGTGACTACAAATCAAAAGTCATCAGACACAGTGTGGTGGTTTGTTTTCATCCCTCGCAGCTTTGTTGGGGTGGGTGTTTGCCGTTTGGTTATCGTTGTCTAGAGGTGATCGCCGACGGTGTATTTGCCCGGGACGAGTAAGTATCTATATAAATTAAGAAATGTCCGGTAGAATAGATAAGGAACTGAGCATGTATATAGAACAAATTAAAAAGAGCCCTTGTTACAAATAAAGACAAAAGTTTAATCAAAATTTCCAGCAATACAGTTCATAACAAAATCAACAAAATTTTATACGAAAGAAAGATACACTTCTTTTTTTACTTAGCTTCTTGCACGAATTTAAAAATACTAGAAATAATGAGACCAATAGCCAATCTAATATGTGACAGAATTTAAATCATCATTTAGATCACATTGAATATATCAAAGTCATTGCCTTGTACAGTTTTCGTAACCTGATTATCATGTATCGGTCCAAATTCTACCGTGGCTGTTCATTTTTACATCCCTTTGACTTTCTATCCAAATCTTTCAACTTTGTGGCCACTTTGGATCCGTAAGACATAATTCGTAGGGCGTATACCTCAGAGCTATCCTGGTCCTTCCAAAATAACACAAAAAACAACCTAAATCTTCCGTTTCATTATACTGGTGCAATAAATCAATACGTTCCCCTCTCGTTACGTCATATAAATTATATCTTAATTTCAAACAGATTCTACGGCTATCTAGTTTAACTGGCCCTGGCAGAACGTAAACAAGGTCGGAGTTAAGCACAGGACAAAAATTTAGGGTACCGCTCCTTGGACAAAACCAAATCAAGTAGAACACTAACAAACGCCATAACATCGTACTGAGTTATTATTTTGAAAATTTAAAAATCGAGTACGAGACAAACACTTTACTTTTGGCAATAATACATTTTTTCAAATTTCCATAAACTGGATCACAGAAGCCACCCAAACCGAGCCCAATCCCTTCTTTCCTAAGCCTGACTTAAAATACCACCTGCGGTAAAAATACTGAAACGCAAGAATGAGTGTTTGCTGTGTCTATTCCCACTCATGACATAAATCAATACAGGTTGAACGGGACATTTGGTCCTCTCGATCTGCCTGCATAATTGAATATTTCTATTTAAGTGAATTAAACAGTGGGTAATGTGACGAAATTAAATAGCACACATTAATTACTCGTTCGTGGCCAGTAAGTCGCATACGAGTATAATTCAACATAGTAAGTAAAAGTTGTGGTTTCAAGCCTCTTTGATGCCCAGCTGTTTATGAAAATTCACAGGCAAGCTAATAACGTACCTACCTACGATTTATCATGCTATGTATTAAAGAAAACTAAACAACTTCTTTCAAGATGCCTCTCAATAACAGTGACTTTAAATGCAATGAAACATGTACTTATCCACTGATGTGGTAGAACTTCTCAATCACTGCGATTTGATTTACTCATAAATAACAAAGTCATTTAAAAACTAGTCGACAAAACCCAAACCCATTCTTATTGTAGCTCGGTTTGACACACAACTATCACTCAGACGAATTAATCTAAAGCAAGTGCTTGCAATAAAGACAAAGGCAAGCCGAAGTGAAGTGGTATTATAGCTATTAAAGTTAATTATGAGAATCTGTGGAGAACAACCCAGTGGAATCAGGCACTCCAATAAATCTGAGACATACCTTCGTTTATAGCCGCTTATAAGTCACGTCTAATTATCAACAACATAGTCCATGATTTGCCGTCGCATAATGTGTCGGTAAATCAGGGTCAGGAAGTTTGTTTGTCTGATTAAACCGAAAAAACTTCATAGATACAAAACTGCTGACGGATTTTGTGATTTCAGATTTGGATCTATGCAGTTTTCAGTTTGATCAGACTTATAAGGGAGCATATACGGTAGAGAGAAAGTAATTCTGAAAGTTCTAAATATATTTTAGGCAGTCTGTTCTTGGAGCCAATCGTATACCGTTTCTGATGCTAGATTAATTAATAAAGTTTTCAAGACTAAATGAAGAAAAATTTATAAGTCATTCATAGAATAACATTAATAACTATTCTGGCAGTCTGAACTGCCTTGCTGTCATTAACAATTTAAAAATTATTCTAGCAGTCTGAATTTCAAATAATCAAGTGAATGAGACACAAAGGTCACATCAAAATTATCAGTTGATTACTAATATAGAACTTACCTAGTTAAATTACTTATCTTATTACTTGTATATCAATAGGCATTTAACAGATTATACATTTTGAATTTTGCAACTTTTTTTAAATAGAAAATAAACTTGAAATATAGATAACTAATTATAAAGTTTTATGATTTACTTGTGAAGAATAAATCTGGTTCAGCTATCAGGAATAAGACCAAAACAACATGTTTATCTTAAATGTCAACGATGGTCTTCACACAAACGACATTACTTGATGTTGTTAACTTTATTCAGCAATACAAGGTTTCAAAAAGTACAGTCATCCCACTATGCAAGTTAATGCACCGGGCTGTACGGAATGTCATGACCGTCGTGCACCCCATAGCCCCATGTACCCTGAACCTAATGTCCGTCTTATAATCCATATACCCTGAACCTTATGTCCATCTTTCACCCCATTTATCCTGAACCTAATGTCTGTCTTTCACCCCATATACCATGAACTTGATGTCCGTCTTTCACCCCATTTACCCTGAACCTGATGTCCGTCTTTCATCCCATTTACCCTGAACCTAATGTCCGTCTCTCACCTATGTGGACATAGTACACAATTAATTTCACTATATATTCTCTACATTTGTTTCTCAGTACTGAACTTTCCACTGTGTGACAATCAATACAAATCATATGTTAATCTAAAATACCTTCAGAGATGACTTTACGGTTTAGTTCTTGTCAAGGGTTGACCTGCATTTTTTTGAGAGGCTGAATTGTAAACAAAACACCAGGCAACGGAACACAGAATTCACTTCCGGATCATCACCATGACCTTATTACTCAATGTGCACTGTCGCCGAAATACACACAGACAACCACACCATAAGCTCACATTTTAAAGAATAAACAATTGCCTTTAAATCCTTACCAAGAATGCCAAAATCTGACTCTAGTATCACCACTAAATTTAGACCGGAAAAAGTGATCTAAAAATAGACTGGGACTACATTCGTGGGTACTGAACCGGATTTTATTAATTGTGTACCGATTCCTGAAAGGGTCAATGTTTTTGTCAAACTTTTATATTTGCATTTTATTTTGCATGCCACTACTGTTTCAACTTCATACATAAAGTCTTTTGAAATTTCCTTGCAAGCAAGACATGTGACAGCTGTCAGAAAGTGTGTAGTGCTGGTGTTCTATAGGGTGCAATTTGAGGTCCAATTGTTCTTAAGAAACCAAAACTAAATTTGCTATATCTTCCTTAATTATAGGAATTTTTCAATGCAGTAAAAACCTAATTGTAATACTTGATAAGGCCTGTCTGAAAATAGTCTTGAAATTAAAAAATATTGATATATTAAATTTTAATGAAAATTTTAAAAAATATATAAATTTTAAAAACTTTTTATTTTACAAAAAATAAATTTTCATACAAGTTATGACATTCAGTTTGACAAATTTAAGGCAGCAATGTTGATTAATGAATGGTCTTTAAAACAAATGGTAGTTTAGGTCTGTACAACTGATAATATTAATCCCAGGGGTACTGAAGCATGATAGCTCACAGTGATTTTGACAGCAAATTACAATATGCCTATCCAGATGCATATAGGTGTACATACTAAAGAAACAATGACAGGTACTATGTTCCACATTTATTGTTTCAGGTACTTGGACAGTTGTTTGTATAACTAATATCCCACTCAAATTTAAAGTTTTGATGGGACCACTACCATGTTTTATAGCAAATATGCATTCCATTTTAATGCCGATAACTACCAAAGTCAACAATGCAATATGAAAATACAGTTTCACCTTACTGAAAAAAGATGCGAATCTCTCTCATGAAGATCTAAGCCATGTCTTTGAGATGCTGTATATCAGTGTACTGATATGAACTCATCTTGGTCACTTATAGCAGCACACTGCACATGTCCTTATGAGACCTTGCTATCACCATTGGACTACTGGAGAGCTTCCAAATTGATCCAACTCTAATACTTTGTTTCAGATACCAGACTAGACCTGAAAATATATAACATGTTTCACTTAATTCTAAAAAAAAGGAAGATGTAGGCAAATGAAGTTAAAATGTGTTAGATATGGTGATTTCAATATAACATTCAGGTTGCAAATATGGTTAAAAAAGGTAAACTTGATAGAGTGACACTCAAAGATGTGAAGCAATGGGCATGTATTAAAGTGACAAATGCATCCTAAAAATAGATGAAGTTTCTACAAGCATATTTAGCCATTTACAGGTTAAATAACTAATCAGGTAGAGTATGTATCATAAAGTTTAAGGCAATGTTGGAATGGTGAGGTTTGATCATTGGTGCAAACATTGATACATACCAGTATAGTGGAAAGTCAAATGACAATGTACCAAATTAAAATTTATTACTATATGCAATCCTATTCATGAAGGAAAAAACAATTTTAGATATTGTGAGTGAATATAGCAAAATGTGGCCACACAGATCAACTATAGGTACCAATAGATCCTATATCATCAACTAAATGTGAAATTTGCATCCCGAAAACTTGTAAACAAGGATGGATATTTGCATGTGTGGGACATATGCAATGTACTTGTTAAAATCACATGTGCAAACATGATTCAAATAATCTGTTTGAATATTTTTAGTCTATTTTTAAGAGTCTTGGCTACCAAGGTTTTAAGTTCAATGATTCAATGATTCAATGGAATGAAATATCAGCTGATGCTGCAATACCGCCCTCTGTCAAAGTACTAAATTGAAATGTGTTACCATACAGAGGCATATTCATGATGAAAATAACATCTTGGGATATTTTAAGTGCACACAATCAAAACTGAGCCTTACAGATTCACTATAGGTACCATGTCAGCCTAACAATGTCAACTTTTGATTCCAAACATTACAAAATATATGCATATTTGTTCATGTCAGCTATGTAACCATGTTAGGATCAGTTGTAGAAAGTTAAATTCAAATAATCTGTTTGAATATTACTTATGTAATCTTTAAAGTGTCAGATAACAAATATTATTAGTCATTAATAATGCATAAAGCAAAATGGATCATGAGAATTCCCATAATATCATCTAGGCTACAATGTCGCACTACATCAATCAACATCTTAAAGAAACTGAACAATAAAATGGAATGTATTCTGTGTTCAACTTACATCATTTTGCTGTTTTCTTACATGCAATGGTAAATATACCTGGGTAAAGTATATTTTACCCCTCTGACCTGTATTTCATTCTCTGACAGCTTAATATGATTTTGTAGAGAACTTGAACAGGTTCTAGTATAAAGTCTTCATCTCTGTCCTCTCACTAAATACCCTATAACTATGGTTATAAACAATTACTGATAGCTATACAAGCAGATATGTGTTACTCAGGAAGTCACCCCATCATAAACACATAAATTAGCTGTTTGAACCCCAAATAAATAGTTTCAATGACCTAAAGGTACAAAGCAAAGTAGAATTTTGTCTTCATGTATTTTAAATGAGGGTCTCATTTTGACTAATAAAGATATTTTCTCTGATCAAATTTAACAAATATCCATCATTTGAGCTTGTATATGGTGTAGGAGTATATATATGCTGATATCATTTAATATCATTCCCAAAAAATATTATATATGTGTATACTTGGTGGAAAATTTTTATTTTTTAATTGTTTTTTTAAATTTCATTTAAATTTTTAAAATTAAAATTATTTTTTTATTTTTAATTTCATTTTTATATTTCTAAAGTCAATATACATAACCTATTAAAATTTCATGTGTATGTCATTAATAATAAAATTTTTATATCAGTTTCAAGTTTTTACTGACAGGACATAGTACACAATTAATTTCACTATATATTCTCTACATTTGTTTCTCAGTACTGAACTTTCCACTGTGTGACAATCAATACAAATCATATGTTAATCTAAAATACCTTCAAAGATGACTTTACGGTTTAGTTCTTGTCAAGGGTTGACCTGCATTTTTTTGAGAGGCTGAATTGTAAACAAAACACCAGGCAACGGAACACAGAATTCACTTCCGGATCATCACCATGACCTTATTACTCAATGTGCACTGTCGCCAAAATACACACAGACAACCACACCATAAGCTCACATTTTAAAGAATAAACAATTGCCTTTAAATCCTTACCAAGAATGCCAAAATCTGACTCTAGTATCACCACTAAATTTAGACCGGAAAAAGTGATCTAAAAATAGACTGGGACTACATTCGTGGGTACTGAACCGGATTTTATTAATTGTGTACCGATTCCATGTACCCTGAACCTTAAGTCCGTCTTTCATCTTATTTACCCTGAACCTGATGTCCGTCGATCACCTCATATACCCTGAACCTGATGTCCGTCTTTCACCCCATATACCCTGATCCTGATGTCCGTCTGGAATCTCATACGCTCTGAGTCTGATGTTCGTCTTGTACCCAATAAGCCCTGAGTCGGCATATCTGTGTTGTCTTACTGACATGTTGGCACAATAAAGCAGCAGTACATATATCGTCATGTCTATATAATAATTACATATATAATAATTACAACAAACAGTAACCCGTTATGTTTGCTTAATTGACGTCATCTTCATGATATTGTCGGTAGAAATATCTCATGTCCATGACATTTTGATACTTCCATGCTAAACGCGCTTTTCTGACTAATTAAATCTGATTATAATTTTGCAAATTGAAAACAAAATTAAGACTTGTCAGAAATGTCTGTATAGTTATTAAGCCTCTTTTAAGCCTTCCTAAAATGAAAAAAGATCGTGAATGCTTTAGACTGTATTTATAAGTATTGTAAATCCTTTAGTGCTAAACATAAATCCTCACAATTAAGTTACAGAAGCTCCTAAACTAAATCGTACAAAGAATATACGTTACAAAAAAATCTCCTCATGTCAAGATAGTGTCTAACAGTATGCAAAGACAATTAACTATGGGACAAAAATAAATTAGGTTTCGTCCCCTAGCAACTCATCAGCAGACTCGTGATGCCCTTTTATCGACTTACTTTTTCAAGTGAAGCCATGTTGATCATAAAGCACGATTAGTCTGTCCTATTGACAAAGGAAATCATAGATCTGAAATCAATTGTATCACAGGGCAGCATTTATGGGAGTTTGGGTGTAATTCTTTATTTCACCATAAATTTCAGATCAGCAAATGTAATCAAATTAAACTAGTAAGTCATGTTCCATTCAAGACATTATGCGGGAGTTAATCAGCGGACGCTGTTTGAAACATCTGCTTCTGCTGTCAAGTTTGGCATTAACAGGAACTTCGAAACATGCGTGTAACCAGTCCAGGCATTCAACGTTTAACTAGAGAACCACTCCAGTTAATTTTACCTTTTGACTAGACAGCAGCACATTCAACTTACTTCAGTTATTGCATTATTTTTTATCACACAAGCGATTGTATCCTGCTTATGTGTGTTTCTGCCAATGTATACTTCACAATGATTGCAATGGATCAAAGTGCGTTCTTTCTGAAAGTTGCATATAAAATTTTAAAAATATATTTTAACAAGAGAACATTTTACAAAACTACTTACTTAAAAAACAACAGCTATATTGCTAAATATATGTGTTAATATTCAATCGTATCAAGACACAAAGAAATAAAATACACAGCTGAGTTGTGTAAAGTTTGAGAAAGATAACAATGAAAATTATACTTTTGAATTTGAACAGGATATTTAGTTTATGCATATAATAATAAATACTCATAAACGATTAAATACAATACAAAACCATATATGTTGATATTATGAAATAAAAGTTTTTGGATCAATAGATTCGGCGAATATAGCTGAATAACTTATTCTTCACAATGTGCTTGATCTATATGCCTAAAAAAGACTAATGTGTGTGTGTTTCTTATAGTGTGTGTGTGTGTGTGTGTGTGTGTGTGTGTGTGTGTGTGTGAGAGAGAGAGAGAGAGAGAGAGAGAGAGAGAGGGGGGAAGGGGTAAATAAAAGGAGACGAAGACCTGACCATTCGACTATTTTGGTATCTTTTTTAATAAATAACATTTTTAAGATTTTGTTTTGATTGTAGTTTTTAACGACCGTTTGAAAAAAATCACAATCTTCTAATTGGAAAACAAACAAAAAAAATGTGCCAAAATCCTTTTGAAAGATCAAACTTTTTGACGTATTTTACATTTCCAGTTTTGTCATCGCAGTCATCTGTTCTTGGCAAAAGAAGTGGATCCAATTTGGTGACATTGTTGACTTTTCTTTAGTCAGTATACATGTGCAATGTATTATCTGGTTTAGCCCTAAGAAGAAATGATTGCTGTCACTTGTTTCTATAACACCATTTTCCAGTAAACATGAATTTCTTCTTTGAAACATCCCTGCTTGAGAGGATTCTTCAAATAAAGATAGTTTTAGAGTTTTAGTATCTACAATTCCTACGTCATGATTAATTGTATTTGTTCATATTGGAACAGCAAGAAAAAGTACTCATATTAAATAATAGTTGTTTATGTTAACTAATTTGCTTTGGCTGTAGATGTGAAAGTGTCTTGTATAGGTTGTATAAAATTTCTATTGCATAAACACCCCATTAACAATAGTAAGTCAAAATGGTATTGTTTATCAAATCCCTTTTTGTCTTCTGAACTTTTGTTTCTTCTATAAGTAACGAAAAGAAAATCTAACAGACTATTAGGAATCGTTATTTTGCGATATTCAAAATATTAATATACTACAGTATAATCAAACCCTTGTTTGTTGACACTGACGCTGTGGAAATTCCTTACATCTGATGCATCTTTACATAAGTCTTTTACTTCCATCAAAAACATAGATTTCACAAGAAGGTGAAGAAGTCGACGAAGGTGTAAGTTACATAGTGGTCGTGATGACATGAAATAGTGACAGCGGCGACGACGATATTAATGATATGGCGTCTAAGGTGTTTGATCAGTATCCTGACAGTGTCATTGGAACTTACAACAGAACGTTTTCTTCAAATATTGACTTCGATGCCAATCCAACAATTCAAAATCTGAATACATTGGTATACGATTAGCTCCAAGAACAGATGACCTAAAATATATTTAAGAGTCTCAGAATTACTTTCGCCCTACATTCATCCCCTATATTAAATCTGAATGCGATATGCAAAGAACATCGCTAGCAAAACTAAAAACAGCTATAAGAAACAGACAAAATCTAATAAATTTTTTCATTACGAAACCAGAAATTTCAAACACATTGGTCAAATCATTATTAAAAACATTTTCGTGAAAAAAGACCTTTTTTTTTGCTTTTTAACTCTGCCAAAGATGAAGATTATACCATTCACCCTCAGGGACCATAAGAGTTCCCCTAATAAAGAACATGACAGAATTGGGTGATGCACATTATGATCTTGTGAAGCATTTATCTGACACTGTCACTGAATATATTTGATAGCATTGCAAATCTAGCGAGAACCAATAGTTATGCAAGTATTGAAACCTACCAATGACTATTCCGTCAGCTCCAACAATTGTTCCGTAGCAAGGACAAAGTGTATTTGTAAAACTATGGAACAAATGATAAATGGCAAAGCCCCGAGTCCAACGGATTACTATCAGACATATAATGTGGACTGAGACACCAAAGAAGTATGATCGATCACCTACTCAGACTTAAATCAGAGAAGCTTTTGTAAAGAAAGACTACACAGTACCAATTTTTTTGTCCTGGAGAAATCTTATAACATCACATGGAAGAACATCGAAATCAGTGGTGTATTCATTGCAGAGTTAAGGTGTATATCGCCCTTCATGAAACCTATTATACGAATATTGATGTCTATAGAGGAATCATGTTGCGAGTCATCATTTCCAACGTTTCAATCAACAAGATATCACAGTCTAAATCCGAGTACTAACTGCACCTTAGAAGTCAACGGCTTTTTCATGTTCACTCGAAAATAAAATATACTCACTGCTGAACATCTGTAACAGATGTGCTTAATTATAACTGAACCGCAATGGTCATAGTCTAACCCTGCATATCCGCTGATTAAATAAACTTCATGAAGACCCCAAATAATCTCGATTGTTGTTTTTTTTTTTTATATCCCTTTGCAGAGGAAACCAAATATTTAGAGCTTGTTTTTACTGTAAGCAAACTTTTCTTTTACATATTCGATGCATCAAGGACAGATGTTAAAAAGCCACGGATTTAATAAAAGTCGTGACAAACACAGATTTGGTAGCGGAAGGGTATTTTAAACACGTTCTACAGACCCTCAGTATAACTTAAGATTGAATATAGCTCACTTGTGTACGAATCAGTTCGAAATTGCAGGTGCTTGATTCGATACATATTCAGGGACTTCCATTTTATATGAGAGCATCTGGAACGTCCCTTTAGTAATCCTAAATGCTGACACAAATGAAGCATCGCTTTAACTAAGACGAAAGAAAATTACTAGCAGGTATACAATAAAACAGTCCTATCCTCTAATCTATTAACTTTGAAGACCCAAATACCAAACCTTTTACTACCAGAAATAAAATTTCATTCCACATGCGGCATGTCCCTTGTCTACATGCAGCAAAAGCCAATATTGCGAATATTGCATAATTCTACTTTCCAAAGTTACCACGCTGGTTATGACACCCCGCATCCCACCCCAATAATATGTTGTCACTGTCAATATAAAAAGTTCTCAACGAATCCTCTTTCTTTGGGGAATGAATTTAACTGAACTGAAGCCTTCTGTCGTAGCCATACGTCCCTGTCTACAGATGGTAATAAATGGTGGTGACCAGGGTTACCCCATCTAGAGCCTCTTAACGGATAAAATTTGAATCTTCACAGCACAAATTACAGCCAAAATCAGATCTTTTAACTATATCAAACTATCTCCAAAATATAATATTATCGTGTTTTCGTATTTACTTTTCACGCTGAAAGCCTTGCAACGTCATAACTTTAAGAACCCATTAAAATCCCTTGTCCTACTGAAACGCAATTTGCCCATAGCATCGGAAAACAGGTTACTCTTGGATCTGTAGTCACATTGATAGTAAAGGTAATCAAAAAAAAAAAAAAAAAAAAACAACCATCCCTGTCATGCAGTCACTCGTTTCTTAATACATAATATTCCATATAGTGACTTAAGATATTATATAAATTGAAATGTCCATTTGGGCAACAATGTGGATTTAAACTTCACCTAATACGCGTCATAACATCAAAACTCTACAGAGTGCCCCCCCTCTCTCTCTCTCTCTCTCTCTCTCTCTCTCTCTCTCTCTCTCTCTCTCTCTCTCTCTCTCTCTCTCGATCAAAAGTGAGACAGTCAACTCGCATGCCTACTCTCAGCCTCACACTTCCTGATTCATAATCCACGTTTTGTTCAAACATTGAGGAAACCCAACAACAATGAATCTATCTCGCAACCGTTAAACAGGTATGTCCAATTATTCATAAAGATGCCCACCTGAAATTTGATTCCAAAGTCATTCGGGGAAAAACCAAGAACACAATTGAATTCATAATTTCGATTAACACAAACTCTGGGAAAGTGACAAGCTTTTCAGTGATAAATGCCTTCACACTGAATATGATTCTAATACATTATAATAGTGCAAATACAGCGAACGAAGACACGAATTATTGCCAAATGCATCTTGATTTGATCTGATAAACAGACATACACTAAACAATCATACAGATTATTTATAAAATAATTTCAACATGAGTCCATGTAAAGTCAACGAATTCTATTTAATACATATATGCAATAATGACAAGCGAAAGAAACTACTTATGATACATTTCATATTGTCGTCCGAAATGAAGAATCCTTATGTGATTTTCTCAAGTATCGTAATATTTGCCATAAACACTTGAAACAAGGTCATGAATAATTATTTTAAAAAATCATAATTGGGATCTCTAGTTCACTTTTTTAGCAGACTGCGCTCGATTTTATATTTAACATCACTGTCAAGGGAATGGATCAATCGATTAATGTAAACTATCTTTGATGATAGCCATTGCATGTACTTTGATATCGATCACCGGCAAAACTGAAACAGAAATCTTGAAATGATGAATTTTCCTTTCAAGTATCGTTAATTCATTTGCGCATAAACCTCTGAAAAAGAAGTCTGGAATAATATATTTTAAAAATTCACTTAAATTGTTTCTTCTTACACTGTTGTTTTAAGCAAGACTGCGCTCGATTTTATATTTATACATCTCTGTCAAATGAGATATTTAAAATCAACGATAATCTTAGGTATACTTTTACATGAAGCTTGGTCATATTGATCTTTGTCCTATGCCAATGGCAAAGCATTAACTGGCAATTATGTTCAACAAGCTTGATGAAACTCTCATTTATCCTATGCCAATGGCAAAGCGTTAACCAGCACTCATGCTCAACAAACTTGGTGAAACTGTAATTTCCATTATGCCAATGGCGAAGCGTTAACCGGCAATCATGTTTAACAAACTTGGTGAAACTGTAATTTGCATTATGCCAATGGCGAAGCGTTAACCGGCAATCATGTTTAACAAACTTGGTGAAGTTGTCATTTGTCCTATGCCAATGGCAAGCGTTAACCGGCAATCATGTTCAACAAAGTTGGTGAAGTTGTCATTTGTCCAATGCCAATGGCAAAGCGTTAACTAGCACTCATGTTCAACAAACTTGGTGAAACTGTAATTTGCATTATGCCAACGGCGAAGCGTTAACCGGCAATCATGTTCAACAAGCTTGGTGAAATTGTAATTTGTCCTATTCCAATAGCAAAGCGATAACCTACTATCATAGGTACATAACTGATTTCCACCAACCCCAACCCCAGCATCAGTGCCATTTTAAGGCATAGGCAAGCGAGGTACGTGTCTAGGGATCCGCGCAGCAGGGGTTCCAGCAGAGGCCCAAAAACAAAATTTCAGTGTCGGTTGTGTTAGCAGTTTAGTAGTATATTAATAAATTTAACAAAATGACATACATGCACATGGAAATGCTATGCAATACTCTGTATCTGAGCTAAGAGATTGAGGCGCAATCCTAGTTTCTTTTAAGGTTAGAGTTTGTGCCTAGGGCCTCCAAACGTCTTAAAACGGCTCTGCCCAACACTCTATTATTTATTTTTTGTATCAAGATATAGGTCTTAACTTTATATTTGTACAAATTGAAGTCGAAACTTCAAGAACACAAGATACCACATTAATCAATTTGTTCAGTATAATGGTAGTCGTACAGTCAATGTCACTGCACTGCTTGATATGATCAATTGGTTCAGTGTAGTGGTGGCCGTACAGTCAATGTCACTGCACTGCACTGCTTGATAGGAAGTTAGATGTTAAGGGTCGAAAATCAGTGATATGACCATTTCATCTAGAGGAAGTTGAACCAGAGGATTAAAATCTTGCCCAGTTTTACATGGAAAAAAATTACTCGTCTCCCTTTTTGTAAATATATCCCGTATGTTCAAATGAAAAATATCCCTTTCTTAATAACAAAGAAAAAAAAAAGGACAGAAAAAAGTCCGAAATCCGACTTAAAAAGAAACCGCAATCTCCTGAAAATTAAAACTCAATCTTTAGCAATCTGGCTAACGCGTAGACTGACTGAATTGTATACCTTTGGGTCTAAATAACCTGTTCGTAAATGACTTTGATTACCTATATCGTGATTAGTTATTCACTGTAACTTTTTACACTTTATTGTAGGCACCGAAAGTGTACATTACAAAAACTAGATCGTTTATACTCGCGTATAAGACGAATCCAAACTGCACAGACTCAGCTCTGTCGACGCATTATGCGTCGGCAGATCTGGATCTGTGCAGTTTATTAGGAGAAATCAGTTGAAGATATAACATAGTCCCTGATCTGCTGGTGTATTATGATACGGTAGATCAGGATATTTGGTCTTGCAGTTTTACTCGTCTTATAAGCGAGTAATGATGGTAATGACTGCACTGTATTTGTTCCACTGGATAGATGATGGAGAATTACCATCCGCCATCTGACGGTTTAACTAGAGCCTGGAGCCAAATTCAAACTATCACAAAAACATAAACTTGGGGTGCTGTGCCCTTTAAACCCCACTTAAAGTCAAGCCAAATGCATGTCATTACAGCTTATCGTGCATAATTAATACAAATAAATAATAATTTGATTCATGGCATATATTGATTTTTTTGTTGTCCTTCATATTGTGTCTGACTTTTGATATCTGAAACTACCATAATAATAAAGTACATCTTAGCATCAATATTAAGAAGCAGATGTAATAAAGACAAGTGACCAAAATTATTGGCTTTTTTTCATCGACTCGAGAATAATAAGGTATTGGAAATAACAAACTATTAATTAAAACGCCAGAACTAGATCACAAAATTCAATTAAAGTAACGATTGTCTTGTGTGAGCGGTACCTTACCGTTCTGAAATCGCCATTTGTCCTCTGTCAATGGCAAAGCGATAACCTGCGGTCATAGATACATTACTATGACGTTTCTTTACGCCAACGCCCCCAATTCAAAACAAAAGACAAAATGATAGACAAGAAGTGGTAGAGGAGCAAATTACAAGCGTTAATCACTTGAGACTATATTAACTTTGAAAAACTGGTAACGATAACATTATTTGATGCAAAGTTGGTAACTTTTTAAGAACTCACGGTGCCATTGTCTACTCAGGTATTTGATATATCTCCTAGATAAAGTGACAATTATTTTACCTTTATTTTTGCTTTTCACCAAAGAAACTTTAGTAATGTTTCACGTAGCAAAACTATTTTTTATACCAATGTCGTTGAAAAGATTAAATTCACATAACAAATACCCACAGAAAGCCCAAACCTTCTGGTTGGTTATATTTTTAACCATTTTAAATCACTGTAGACAAAGTTCAGGCGGAGTAAGGCTCATGGTCGAGGCACTTCAGATAGTTGAGACACTTACATATATACAAATATAACTTCAAAGCAGTCCTTAACTACCTTCTATATTCTTCTTCTTCTTCTTCTTCTTCTTCTTCTTCTTCTTCTTCTTCTTCTTCTTCTTATTATTATTATTATTATTATTATTATTATTATTATTATTATTATTATTATTATTATTATAGGTTAGACCTAATGTATGGTTTATTTAAACACGTGCAGTTTTATCCAAGTTAGCTGGGGGGGGGGCGGGAAGGGCAAGAATGCGTTGAGGGGTGGGGCTCTCCTTAAACAGGCGTTGCAAATTTTTTTTAACCATATAGCTCCACCACTGCCATCACCACCACCAGAAAAGAAAGAAAACAGGATTTGCTTCATGCTTCGAGGGAAAGTAAGGTATTATGAACGAAGAAATGTAGACAGTGAAAACTTTAGTACATTAAACAAATCTAAAAATTATGCCACAAAAACAATTTAACCGTTTCAAAATAGTTTTATTTTGAAAAATAGTTTTACGTTGCAACTTGTGTGTTGGCAAGATTTCAGCTCATTTTTTTTTTTGTAAAACACTAGCTGCTCCTCTATCAAATGCAGGTACAAATAAAACATGACTGAGAGACATTGGAGAAATAGCAAGCTCTGCAAAAAAAAGGAACCAATCGTTTAAGTCATCTTTTTTTAAATTTAGTTAAAAAGCTTGCCTTTAAACTTAAAACTATTTCCAAAATGTCTGTAATTAGCAAATATTAAACTAGAGTGAAACAGTCTTCTCGTGTGAAGTGAAGTAAAGTGGTATAAAATAAAAATGGAGGAATGTTCTACATTTTTCGATATTTTTTAGTGTTATAGTTTCACGCGTGTTCAATAATGAAAGAGATTTCCCGTTAGAAAAATACCGTCGATCATCTTCAGCACCTGGGACATATGCAATTTCCCTGGTTGTCATAGTTATGACCAAACCATTTACGATGTTTATTGAACCTTTTAGCTCGCCATGTATTATACACGAGATATCTTACTCTGTCTCTTGATGTTGGTGGTGGTTTCTTAAGAGCAAGAATGCGATTTTCTTTAAAATGACACATTTTTCAAGATCCTTGTATCTTATGTACACGCTTTTATGTCGAGTCCGACTGAAAAATTGCACAGGCACGGATAATCCGTCGTATAATACACCGGCAAACCTAGGTCTATACATTTTAATAACTGTAATCAACAGGACAAACAGACTCTGAACTGGTGCCGAATTATGCCAAGCAAGATAAGTTTCCAATTTGTTTGCAGTTTGACTTGATTTCTAAGTGAGTTCAAACCTTTCAGACTGGAAAATGATCTACATGACACCCATCTCACCTGACGTGTAACAAATTGTGTAATACAAAATTCATTCTGTCAACATTGCATATCGTCTGCTTTCAATGTATTCATACGTAAAAATTACCTCTCATAATGTCAGTACACCGTTTATCATTGTCTTATATTATCGCCCTGTAAAAACATTCAAACATATAAAATCTTGACACAGGATTCACCTTCGTATTTTAATTTATTTGGCTTGTTTTTTTTTTTCTCCATCAAAACCAGTTGCAAACATCATTCATGCATTTATTTTAAATGATATAAATTATGTTTTACTTTTAAGTGTGGCATGTTGTCTTAGCATCACTCAATCCTTACCTTGGTGAGTATATGGTAATAATTAAACTCACCAATCTCCTGAGGACGTTATCTTCTGATTACCCATTTGACCTCAAGTATGACTCTAACGGTCATATAACTACGGGCAAACTGAGCTGATATAATCGATTTTTCCAGTACATTTTCATCAGTTATGTCAGATTCTTGACCGTTTCTATCTTCTGGCAGCAGATCTTCGGGGACCGATTTTGAGATACGGGTTCATATTTTTACTGCCACCGAGTGTGTCTTTTCAAGAGCCTCAAGTCAGTTAATGGAATTAAGGACCTTATGCTGACCTTGAGACTCGATGACGCTGTGATAATTGTATTGACAGTCATTCAATGGCACACTGTCTACTCTTTGATTATTACTTTACACTGCCATACTGATAATTGTATTGACAGTCATTCAATGGCACACTGTCTACTCTTTGATTCTCACTTTACACTGCCATAGTGATAATTGTATTGACAGTCATTCAATGGCACACTGTCTACTCCTTGATAATCTCTTTACACTGCCATAGTGATAATTGCATAGTGAACGGTCAGGTGCTTCGAACTCTACACTGTGATAGGCAGAAAAAAATAATAATAAAACCCACTTGGTCTTTGGGTTTTAAGCAAACAATTGCGAAGTTTGCTCCGAAACAGGCAGTAAACAGTGCATTTGTTATGTCTTTTATTGTAAATTATTCGTTACATTTAGAATCCCACTAAATGACAGAAGTTTCCAAAATGCACGTATATTAATACGTTTTGTGACAAATTGGCGGCGTGCAAAACACACCAACCTCTCTCACTACGGATCGTTGCTAGGGAATGACCTCCGCGGTGTAGTTTACCCAGTGTGGATAGATAGAAAGAAGAATGCAGATCACTGAACAAGTATATTGAAGAAATAACAAAACGAGCCCCCCTTTCAATGAACAAATATAAAATTTAATCAGTCTATCAACAGAAGTTAAAATGAAAAGAAATCAATGACTTGGTTACAAAAGAAGGAAAAATGGTACTAACATGTACTCAAATAAAAAGACAATGCAAATTTCTTTAAATGTAAAATTACTTTCAACGTTAAATTGCTATCTTCATTGCCAATGAGATGTGACCTTTGAGTGCAACGATGAGAGACTTCATCACCTATTTTATGCGGACATCAAGACTTCCGTTCGTCCCTGCTCTGCCGATCTTTGTCTAGCTGTTTCATCTTGGACTCTTGTCCGTCGAACTCTGACTTAACAATCGTCTCTGGACTTAGAGTTCTGCGTAGAACTTGTTCTGGTCCTGTGATTGTTCAGGGATTTCTCATGTGAATCCAGGAAAACTGTTTCCTTCAATAAATAAAATGTTTCGCAATAGACAATAGGTCACATTTCCAAGTATATCTGCATTTTTACACTAATTCGGCTCAGAAAACAAAAGGCATAAATTCTGCCGCAGTAACTCCTTGCTCCCTAACTGTTATGTTTACATAAACGGTCAATGCTTGTCCTGACCTTAATTCGGATCACGCTAAGGAAGGTCAATTAAATTCAACTCAGCCGTATGAACCCGTATGTAAACCCCTCTTGACTTCTTACTCTGTTAAGTTACATATGGCTTAGACCTCCAGATCTAACTATTCTAAAATAGTTTACTCGACCAATTAAATATTACAAACTAGTATATGGATATGCATGTACTGTTAGGTCATACTCATTCTAGACAGAGTTAATCCATAAAACTATGAAACATTACCCATCATTCCTTAAGCTTAATTCATTTAAATTCCTAATCACTCTTATGTATTAAAGATTCAATTACATGCAATCTTTTCAACTAATCTAATGAAATTTTAATTACATTCAATCGAAATGAATTGATAATTAGAAAATCAAAGAATAAAATGTCATGACTAGCATTTCACTAAAATCCTGCAAAATGAAATCATACATACATACATACATTATATCAAGAATACATTTGAAATAGATCAACAAATGAAATAACATATTAAAATCGGGAAACTAAGATTGCGTACCTTTTGCCGTTTCTTTATTCGTTTCCACGAACCTCACGTATATTCCGTCTCCTAACTGAGACAACTATCTGGCCCCTTACTCTATAATGAAAACATACTTTTTACGAATTCAGAATGTAGAGTTTGCCTACTCGATGAGACAAAACTCTCGCTTTACTGCCAAATCACGAGATAACGACTTACACGATCCCGGAATCGTTTAACTTTCCTCGCGAAAGATTAAAGACTAAAGAATTTTCCTAAAGTAAAACCTTTAATTTCTTACAGAGTTACGCCCATAAATCCATATTAACCAATCGGAATAGACTGTTTCCTAAACCTGTTCCGTAGAATGTTTGGATTGACGTGACAACTAATCAACTAATCATGCCGTAATTAATCATTACTTTGAACAATCATCTATAGCCAGCTGCCGCCCTTCCCCGGTCGATTTTGGGAAAGGGTCTTACGTCATTCTCTTTTACCATAGCATCTGACTCGGTCATGTTACGTCGGCTAGAAAGAATTCCCTTTTGACGTTCAGAGATGAAATGAAAATAATCATCTAACTATCTCTAGCCCTTTCTACTTTAATTAAGTTGACTTTGATACAATTCCTTTAACCAAAGCTTCTAAGAGTTTTCAAAATTCGACACATCACACGTTTCCTTTTTCCAAGGTAACATAGTTTTTCACCATGCTCAACGAATATAGCAACACCGTGCAGTGTAACTACAGTAGGAGCCGCAACAACATTAACAAGAACACGGATAATAATAATAATAATAATAATAATAATAATAATAATAATAATAATAATAATAATAATAATAATAATAATGTATTCAAACAAACTAAAATCTCCAATCTAATTACAAAGAATTAAAACTGCAAAACGAGAACCCTTTCTTATATTCATGAAAACACGTTCTGCACATTTATTTACCCACCCACCCTCTCTCTCTCTCTCTCACGCGCACACACACACACACACACACACACATACATGATTAGACCCTTCAGAAAGATTCCTGCTCTAGAATGTACGTGTGTACACCATTTTTAAACATTTTCAAAATTGATTTGAACTTTCACAGTAGCCGGTAGAGAAACCAATACAACTAAAGACTTTCTTGAAAATTCCACATTTTGGTTCCTAGCATATAAACATTTTAAATGATCTTAACTTTTATCGAGTAGAGTCGGGTCAGTAATCAACAGAATTTGTCTTGACAGTCTCGGTGGACTCGTTCAAGGGATTTCGCTGGAGAGGGTGAGGGGACGTAAAAATAAAGAAATATAAATAAATACGGAAGCCTACAATGGAATTTAAACAAACCCCATCAATATTGTTACAACTCCGCTAAAAGTCATAAGTTCCCCCTAATCCAAGGACTTCTATACAACTTCTATACAAATTAGAAAGCTCAAAGCGCCCCTTCCATAAATAATTTTACTCTAATCAATGAGAGACCACAGATCTCACAACTTTCCAACTGACAACCGCACATCTGCATGGTTTCTCTTCATCAACTTCCCGTAAATTCAGCATTTCACGCCGTAAAACTATACAACTATCCCCTAGCACAGGAAACTATTTTTAATACACCACCTTAGACCAGTCAATTCATGCTTTTAAGCCACATTTCGCCCGTAAAATTGCATCCATTTGCCACCATGGCGACATAAACGGTACTTGCCAACGACGGAACAGTCCCTTCTAGTTAATTCCATTGTGTAATTTACCAGTCTCTAACCATAAATATGCCGTCACACACAACCAATGCATTTATTGGCGTGGTTCCTCTCAGATTAGTATCATTTGAAGACACCCCTAGCGTCGAAAATTAAAGGTATTTTTATGTATTCGTGGTTTCTTCATTGTATATGTATTTCTTTTATTAGTTTGATTAAATTTTCATTTTATTAAAGATTTTGAATTAGGGTATCTACGCCAATCAAATTATTTCTTTCTTCTAATATCAAATTCTTGAGTTGTTTAGTTTATGATTATAATTGTATAAAGAAGTTTAATTTTAATTTTCAGTATATACATTAGTAAAATTAATTTCATGTTTAGTTTCTTAATAATTTTGTTAAATAGATATATTGTTTCTTTTGCGCATGGTTACTTAAGATTTTAATTAGGCACGAGCAGCATTCACACTGCGCTTTCGCGATCACGTGAACACTGCTCAGGTGCCACGTGTTTCTTGTCAAGGTTGTTTAATTCTAGTATTTAGTGATTATAGTTAACATTAAATAATTTTGAAAATTTTGAATAATCTTGAATGTTATTACCTTGTGTAGTTTAAATAATTCATTGCAATATATTTCCTTAAATGACTGAAAGTTTTGAATAATCCTAGAGGTTATTAGCTTGTTTAATTTAAATATTTAGTAATTAGCATTCATTGAGATATAATTTTCAAAAATTTTAACAGATATTTAATATTTATAGTTACTTATAATTAACGTTTTAAAATTTTAAAAGCAGTTTAGCGTAGGTACAGATAAATAATTCTATTCGAACAAAAATATTCCGTACACACGCAATTCACGTGTTACACGTGCTCTGTCAATTCATCATCGGCAGTCAAATATTAAAATAGCACATTGTTGAACCAGTCTAGATAATCAAGTACCAGTACATAGACAAGGTTATTCACATCACTGTAAATTTCTATAGTAAATATTAAAAGAACATAATAAAGTTATTCAAAGTATAATAAGGCATATTACAAGTCGTGGCACTATTTCCATTCTGATATCCAAAACACGTCAATATTCATTTCCAATTTGTTAGCATATTACGATTTCGTTCTTTCTCCTTGGTTAGTAGCTTCCATCGCATCACTAGAATTCTTGGAATTCCACTCACAGCAAGGAGTCTCATAATCATTGATATCTCCCACTCGCTTGCTTAGGCGGTATTGTACTGTACAACCAATGTACACCACTAGATTTTCTTAGGGATATGGAACGACAGGCACTCTCAAGCGACTCTGGCCTGAATTCACCAAAAGTAAACCATGACATCATGGAAACTCACTAACACTTCACTCCGTGACGTTTGCTTCTAGTAATTGGCTAATTATATCGGGCAAGGAATATTTCAGTGGACCGAGTTCCCATAATCAAACAAGCAATCACAAAAATCTAAGAATTCCTTAAATCGGGGCAGTATAACCAAATGAGCATATTCTAAATATATTGCAGTATGTATGCAGTATTGGTATACATCATCTCAGCACAAAAGTGGTAATATATAAAGCCAACAAAACGTTATGAACTTGCTGAATATGACATGGGGGATATATTTACTATATGCATTCGCTTATTATCAGTTAAACTCAACTACATAGAATACAGACGCTGATCTGCCGTTGCACAAAGCACTGACAAATCAAGTCTATTTAGTTTGTTTGTTCTACCGATTACTTCTAAAAGACTAACCGCCTAAGTGGTTAGAGCGTCCGTCTCGGATGTGAGAGGTCGCAGATTCGAACCCAGACCGCGTCGTATCAAAGACTTATAAAATGGTACTAACAGCTGCCTCGTTAGGCGCTCAGCATTAAGAGATAGTGTTAGAACTATTCGGCATGGTTTCAGGATAATGTAACTAAGTGGGACATCATGCTACATGTCTATTAGACATCACAATCAATTGCAACACTGCAGACATCGTAGCGAAATAGCTGAAATTTTTTAAAGCTACGTTAAAAACTGCGCACACTCACACACACACACACACACACACACACACACACACACACACACACTTCCAACAAAGTGTACAGACTTATCTGTCGGTGCCTTGTGCAATATAGACGCTGATCTGTGTTGCATAATGGACTCCTATTATAAACGAATATGAAAGATATGTTAGACTAGATGATAGAGAAGTTTACATTCAAATCATAAATAACCATATATACGTAATTTTAATTTGTGATCTATTAAGTATGTTTGTGCAAACAGTAAACCGGCATTCCTCGACACGTTTGAAAATCATGGGAACCAAAGGATTTCTAAACTGAGATTACCGTCTAAACTCGCATATAAGTCGATTCCAATTGCAAACAACATAGACCCCTGTCTGCTGTCTCATCATGCGCCAGCAGATCAGAGTCTATGTTGATTGTTCTGCTGATTACTCCAAACATAATGCAAACTCCCAGATCTGCTGTAGCATAATGACAGATCTGTGTTTTGTGCAGTTTATATTTTCGAGTGATTTATAAGCGAATGCAGAACTTGTATTTATGTGAGAATTTCATAGGCAGGGTTTTCGTGCTAAACACCTGCATACAATTTGATTAGTCTCAATAGATAGTTAAAACACTGTTAGGTCTTGGAGAAGAAATCAATCATGTCAAGCATGCCTGTAAATATCGTACCAGTAACCTACTTAGTGCGCCCCTTTATGATAATGCATATTTGTTCTATAAAAATAAATGTTGATTCCAAAAACATGGACAATTTTATTTTCATTAACAAATAAAATTTCCAACTGAATAAAATGGCATTTAATATCTGTATCAGAGTTTTTAATGTACGTAGTATAAATCAGGGATCTGGATGTGTGATATAAATCAGGGATCAGGATGTGTATACGTCGTATAAATCAGCTATCTGGATGTGTATACGTGCTATAAATCAGAGATCTGGATGTGTATACGTGGTATAAATCAGAGATCTGGATGTGTATACGTGCTATAAATCAGGGATCTGGATGTGTATACGTGGTATAAATCAGAGATCTGGATATGTAAACATTCTATAAATCAGGGATCTGGATGTGTGGTATAAATCAGGGATCTGGATGTGTATACGTGCTTGAAATCAGGGATCTGGATGTGTGGTATAAATCATGGATCTGGATGTGTATACGTGGTATACATCAGGGATCTGGATGTGTATACGTGGTATAAATCAGGGATCTGGATGTGTATACGTGCTATAAATCAGGGATCTGGATGTGTGGTATAAATCAGGAATCTGGATGTGTATATGTGCTATAAATCAGGGATCTGGATGTGTGGTATAAATTAGCTATCTGGATGTGTATACGTGCTACAAATCAGGGATCTGGATGTGTGGTATAAATCAGGGATCTGGATGTGTATACGTGGTATAAATCAGGAATCGGGATGTGTATACGTGCTATAAATCAGAGATCTGGATGTGTATACTTGCTGTAAATCAGAGATCTGGATGTGTGGTATAAATCAGGGATCTGGATGTGTGGTATAAATCATGGATCTGGATGTGTGGTATAAATCATGGATCTGGATGTGTATATGTGGTATACATCAGGGATCTGGATGTGTATACGTGGTATACATCAGGGATCTGGATGTGTATACGTGGTATAAATCAGGGATCTGGATGTGTATACGTGCTATAAATCAGGGATCTGGATGTGTGGTATAAATCAGGGATCTGGATGTGTAAACGTGGTATAAATCAGGAACCTGGATGTGCATACGTGGTATAAATCAGGGATCTGGATGTGTATACGTGCAATAAATCAGGGATCTGGATGTGTACACGTGCTATAAATCAGAGATCTGGATGTTTCCCTGTAGATTCTAGGATACTACGAGCATTTTTTCTGCGTTTTTTGCTAGTGCAGTAATTGATCTGGAAAGCTTGAAATTGTTTTATTTTCAATAAAATATAATTTAATTAGTTGGCTATTTTAGGCTTTGAAATAAAACCAAATGATTCACACATTCATGTGTTAGTAAAATATTTGTTTTAAAAATATTCTTGTTTTTGCTATTTTTCTTGTTTTTGTTCTTATTGTTGTTCTTCTTCTTCTTCTTCTTCTTCTTCTTCTTCTTCTTCTTCTTCTTCTTCTTCTTATTATTATTATTATTATTACTATTATTATTATTATTATTGTTATTATTATTATTATTATTATTATTATTATTATTATTATTATTATTATTATTATTATTATTATTATTATTATTATTATTAGTAGTAGTAGTAGTAGTAGTAGTAGTAGTAGTAGTAAATAGTAGTAGTAGTAGTAGTAGTAGTAGTAGTAGTAGTAGTAGTAGTAGCATTTACTGGATACATTTTGTGTAGACGTGTAGTCTGCAATGAAAGTAGGAACGAAGTGCATTAATAATTCTGTATTTCTAAAAAGAAGTTATGATTTACCAAAAACATGCATGAGAATAAGCAATTATATCTTTCACGTGTCATACAAATAATAAATATCATCCTGTGGAACGGCTGTTCAAATAAAAAGACAGAAAATTTGAGCTCAGTAACTTAATTGGTAAAAAAAATAATGCTTGATAGAATTTACAGTCGACCAGTGATTGATACCATCTGTAAATTTGAATAATGATGAGCATAAAAGGAAATCGACAGAGTAATGTTTTATGGGAGTAATGTTTTATCATCAATGAGGAAAACTTAATTTGCTTCTGGCAAAATCTTATAAGAAGCCAGGGATTGCGAACTACATGAAACTTGAATATGTTAATATTTCTCTACGTTATTACAGAAACCAAGAAATGTCATTTGCTATCGAGTGTGGTTTCTTTGTTGATTTAGCTAATGTAAAGTAAATGAAGGGACGCCGGTGGCCGAATGGTCTAAACTGCTGGCCGTTACCAATCACAGCCATCTCACATATCTCCGCGTGTATTCGAATCTCAGGTTAGGCCAATGTGGGTATGCGAGAAAGCTTTTTAGTAGCTTGACATGGGTCGGCGGTTCTTACCGGGCTTTACCGAAGTTCTTCCTCCAACAGTAGATCTAGCCTATCAAGGAGCTTTAAAAAATGGCGTTTACCCACAACAAGAACATCAAGTGAATGTTAAAATATTTTGAACACTGCTAAATAATTTTTTTTTGCTTTCTAAACTAATTGAATTGTTCCATGTCTTCAAAAATAACATACACATATACTCCTGGAAGAAACGACTTTATTCGTAAAGGAAGCATAAACACAAAATAGGCGAGAGAAAACATGGAATGTGGACTAAATGTGTGAATGAGTCGTGGAATCTAAAAACAAAAGTGAAATAATGGAAGAAATAAATTTTTTCAGTCATAACGCTACGATGTCTGCACTGTGATCATAGTTATGTCTAGCACTGGAGTATCATGCCACAGACATATAGACAGCATGATGTCCCACCCAGTCACATTATCCTGACACCAGACCGAATAGCCCTAACACTAACTTATTAATGCTGAGTGAGGCATCAGTTAGTACCATTTTTATAACTCTTTGGTATGACTTAGCCGGGGATCGAACCCCCAATCTCCCACATCAGAGGCTGACACTCTAACCACTAGGCCACAGGAGCGGTCCGCGCTCGTGCGTGCGTGCATGCATACGTGTGTGTAAATACAACATAGAGAGAAAGGTGGAAATAAATAAATATATAGACTGTCATAATGTTTTCCACGTGAACGTGATTAAAGTATCAACTAGAAATTGCTAAAGTTAACGTACACATGAAATCTATGGCACCCATTCCTCTGGCCATGTACTGCTTTATAAAGTGTGAAATCCTTATTTTTTTAAAAATAAAATCTATTTATTAGACTTTCTAGATGTTTTTGCCATATTTAGCTGTGAGGAAAACATATTTAGATGCACAATAGGAAAGAAAGTATGGCTTCCATACCGTTGTATTGTTAATCTTTCGAAAAATACTGCTTGGAATAAAACAACGGACAATAGGACTATTCTAACAGTGATGTGATCACCCTTTCAAGGATTCATACTTTTGTACATTTAAACTCGACTGAAGAATACAATATCTTTTTAAACTTCTTTTCATTCCAAGATACATCTTTGTGCATGCTATCGCCATGGACCTCTTATGAAAACTGTTCTCCGATACACTTTGATGATTTGGATGAAGGCAAAGCTAACAACGACAACGAAGACGAAAATAGAGATAAGAAAACTGCTTCAGCAGAAAAGAACAACTGCAATAATAACAGGAAGAGAATACTTTTAGCACCAAGAACATTAAAAATGACATTCTAAATTTCAAGGGCAATTAAATATAATAATTTACAAATATAAATTTAAAAAGAAATTATTCTTCAGAGTCCTAAATTACACGAACCACATCATCTTTGTCTACAGCAATAAAATCTTGTTAGAGTAGAATTACTCATTGCTTAAGGTGTTATCTAATCATGCAACATCTAAAGTAATTAAAAATTACACATGTTCGGCCTAATTCTCAATGACGTTACTCTAGGCTGCCTGTCAAATTGCATTTGCAGCAAGGAGGGAAACCTAAACATTCCCGTTGCACAAAGCGACTGAAAAATCTCCTTGCCCAACGAGTAATTGAGCATTATATAAATATATGCAATGGATTAATTCATCCATCCAACTCAATAACGGCAAATATAATATATAAACTGTATTGTTCCTTCAATGGGCTCTGAATGCCATCTTCAGAATCCATCTGTACAAAGCGACGATTCCTTTCAGAATTTTCATTGATAATATATAATGCATTTTTCTAGCCAGTCTCTGAATAAAGACTTCGGGCTATGAAACCTAAGAAGGGAACTGACAAATCCCCTGTCACTAAGTTAGTCCCATCAGGGTCATCGGGTCAGACCCCTTTTATCTTCTAGCTGCTTGGGACTTGACCTCTCATCAGATGACCGTCAGAATGGCTCAAAGAGCAATTTGATGAAATTCACACCATTCTTCAAAATTAACCAAGAACAAAGGAAATTTATCGAACAAGAAAGAACATGTTAATTTCTTGGATAGCATTATCTACATTTTAAATTTTAATAAGCATACGAGAGAATAAAATTCATCCATATATATAAATAAAATTCGACGGTTATTCAAGATCTTGCTCTTTAAATTGTAAATTGTGTCTGTAACGAGGGTTTGCTTTTCGCTAAGATTCCATCATTTTAGCCAATTATTTCTTTTGTGAAACACACACACACACACACACACATACACACACTTCATGGTGAGATATTGTAGTATATCAGTCATGAACAAATATCGCCAGTGCAGATGTTTGCGCTGCAAGAAAAAATTTAACCATATATATTTGGTATATGTACATAAATAGTAATAACCTCAAGTAAATATGGTGCTATTATATTAGACGTGGTGTTATTATATTAGACATGGTGTTATAATATTAGACATCGTGCTGTTATATTAGTCATAATGTTATTATATTACACTCAGTGCTGTTATATTAGACATGGTGTGATTATATTAGACATGATGGTATTACATTAGACATGGTGTTATATTTAATATGGTGTTGTTATATTAGATATGGTGGTATTAAACATGGTGTAATTATACTTGAAATGGTGTTATTATTTTTGACATGGTGTTCGATTAGATATGATGTTAAATAAGGCATGGTGTTATTATATTAGGCATTGTGCTATTATATTAGAAATAGTGTTGTTATATTATGTGTGGTGCTATTATATTAGACATGGTGTTGTTATATTGGACAAGCTGTTGTTATATTAGACTTTGTATTATTATATTAGACATGGTGTTGATATATTAAACATGGTGTTATTATATTCGACATTGTGTTATTATACTTGAGATAGTGTTATTATATTTAACACTGTGTTAGGTTAGACATGGTGTTATATTAGGCATGGTGTTATTATATTAGGCAAGATGCTATTATATTGGACATGATATTGTTATATCAGACGTAGTGCAATTATATTAAGCATGACGTTATTATATTACACAAGTTGTTATATTTGACAAGGTGTTGTTATATTATCCATGGTGCCATTATATTCGACATGGTGTTATTATATTTTACATGGTGTTAGTTTAGATATGGTGCTATATTAGGCATGTTGGTTTTGTATTAGACATGGTATTGTTATATCAGACATAGTGTTAAATTAGACATGGTGCTGTTATATTAGAAATGGTGTTATTATATTAGACATGATTTTATTATCGTAGACAAGATGTTGCTATGTTTGACATGGTGATGTGACATTACACATGGTGTTATTATATTAGAAAGGTTGTTATTATATTTGAAATGTTGATATATTATACATGGTGTTGTTATATTGGTCATGGTGTTACTATAATAGAATTGGTGTCATTATATTTGACATGGTGTTATTACATTACATATGGAATTAAATTAGACATTAGGTGTTATTATATTAGTCATGGTGTTATTATATTTGACATGGTGCTGTTATATTAGACATGGCATTACCTCAGACATAGTGCTATTATATTTAACATGGTGTTAATAGATTAGACATAGTGATATTATATAAGGCACGATGTTATCATGTTTTACATGTTAGATTAAAAATGGTGTTGTTATATTAGACATGGTGCTCTTATATTAAATATGGTGTTATTATATTAGAAATGTTGTTATATTTGATACGGTGCTTTTATATTACACATGGTATTATTATATTAGACATCGTGCTATTATATCAGACATGGTGATGCTATTTTTAGACATGGTGTTATTATATTTGATATGGTGTTATTATATTATACATGGTATTCTTATATTTGACACGTTGTTATTATATTTGACATGGTGTTAGGTTAGAAATGGTGTTATTACATTAGACATGGTATAGTTTAGACATGGTGTTATTATATTAAACATGGTGTTATTATATTTGACATGTGTTATTATATTAGACATTGTATAATTATATTTGACATGGTGTTGTATTTGACATGGTGTTAGATTAGACACGGTGTTATGATATCAGACGTGGCGTTAGATTAGACCTGGTGTTTTTTGTATTAGACATGGTGTTATTATATTTGACATGGCATTATTATATTAGATATGGTGCTGTTATTTTAGACATAGTGTTAATATATATGACATGGTTGTACTATATATGATATGGTGTTTTTCTATTTGACCTGTTGTTAGATTAGACATAGTGTTATTATGTTAGACATGGTGTTATTATAATTGGCATGGTGTCATAATAGACGTGGTGTTAGCATATTAGACATGGTGTTGTCATATTTGACGTGGTGTTAATATATTATACATGGTATTGGATTAGACATGGTGTTATTGTATTAGACAAGTTGCTGTTAATTTGGACGTGGTGTTATTATATTAGATATGATATTAGTATATATGACACGATGTTAGTTTAGACATGGTGTCATTATATTTGATATGGTGTTAGATTAGACATGGTGTTATTATATTAGACATAGTATTATTTTATTAGAGATGGTATTAGGCATGGCTTTATTATATTAGACATGATGTTATTATATTTGACATGGTGTTATATTAGATATGGGATTTTTATATTAGATATGGTGCTACGATGTTAGACACGGTGTTTTTATATTAGACTTGGTGTCATTATATTTAACATGGTGTTAAATTAGACATGGTGGTATTATATTATATTATATTATATTATATTATATTATATTATATTATATTATATTATATTATATTATATTATATTATATTATATTATATTATATTATATTATATTATATTATATTATATTATATTATATTATATTATATTATAATATATATATATATATATATATATATATATATATATATATATATATATATATATATATATATATATATATATCTCGTTATTATATGATATTAGACATGGAGTTATTATATTAGACTTGGCTTATTATATTTAACACGGTGTTATTATATTTGCGATTGTGGTATTATATTTGATATGGTGCTTTTATGTTAGATAGGGTGCTATTATATTAGTCATGGTGTTAGTATATTAAACATGGTGTTAGATTAGACATGGATGGTGTTATTATATTAGACATGGTTTTATTATATTTAACATAATATTATTATATTTGACATGGTGTTTTTATATTAGATATGGTAGTGTTTTTTAGCCATGGTGTTATTATATTAGACATGGTGTTATTATATTAGACATACTGTTATTATATTTGACCTGTTGTTAGATTAGACATGACGTTATTATACTAGACATGGTGCTGTTACATTAGATATGGTATTATTATATTAGACACGGTGTTATCATATCTGACATGGTGTTATTACATTATACATGGTGTTATTATATCTGATATGGTGTTATATTAATTGATGATATTATTACATTGTACATTATATTATTGTTATATATATTGTTATTACACTATACATGGTGGTATTATATTATACATGGTGTTATTGTATTATACATGATACTATTATATTATACGTGATGTTATTATCTTAGATATGGTGCTATTATATTATATATGGTTTATATTACATATGGTGTTATTTTATTATACATGGTGTTATATTACATTATACATGCTGTTATTATAGTATACATGGTGTGATATTATTAGACATAACAAATTAAAGTTTTGTTTCTGTCATCTGAAGTAATAGAAATGTCACGTGGTAGTCATATCAGCCCAAACACTTTTTTAATATAATCAGTTATCATCAATAAAATAACTAGATATCATCAAGGGAAATAATTTGTAATCATCAACTAAAATAACCAGTAAACATCAATTTGAAATCGGAACTTCACTGACTCAGTCTGCTCGTATATTTTGTCTAAAATTAATATTATTTTCAACAATACTTTTCAGATTCTATATAAGTATTAAAAATGGAAAATGCATTGCTACGTTCAAAATGTAAATTATTCATCATTGTAGATAGTTAAGTGCACAAACACTAGCAAATATTTATCAGTTTTTAGTCATTCCGTGGGCAAAACTGGAGACATGTGTTAAAATAATTTAACTTTAAAAATTACCAGAATTGATCGTCCCAAATATAACGTGACTATAATGAAAATTAATCTAATTTTAGATACATTTTATGTTAGCAGACTATTGTGAAGATTCATTTATATTCTGAAAAGCATGTATTTAAATTACATTAACCCGATGTTTTTTGTTTGTTTTTTTCAGGGGCGGATGAAGATTTGGGGTGGGGCAGGGGGTTTTGTGGGACAGAGCACTTGAGCGTGTTTGTTTTTGTAGTGGGTGGGGAAGCAATTAAAATATTGATCTTCAAATACACCATGAAAACTGTCTGTCTAATTATTATAGACATATTAGGGATAAGCATTAAAGGGTTTAGTCCTATTGATGGTTTACTTAAATGTACGCAATACTATTGACAATAACGGGAGTGGGGTGGGGGATCAGGTGCCTCTTGAGCTTCCAGCTTAATCCCGCACTAAGTTTTTCACATTCAAGGTAGTACATTGCAAATGTACAAATCACTAAGGTATATTAGGGCTAAGCATTGGACGGTTTAGACCTATATATGGTTTACTTAAATACACGCAATATTATCCACGGTAACGGGTGAGGGGGTGAAGATGTGTCTATTGAGCTCCCAGCCTAATCCGTATTGGCTTTTTCACATTCAATGTAGTATAATGAAAATATACAAAGCACTACGGGGCCTTCAAAAGAAACCAATTTTTTAAAATTTGAAATAACATGCGCATCAGATTAAAGGCATACCATTAAACTTATTAATTCCTGTATAAATTTACATAGATACAAACTCTTTGATTAGTCTTTTGACTAAGAAACTGTAATCGTGCAAAATATTGTAGAGATAATTCCGCGGTATATTTTCTTGGGGTATACGTAACACGTAACCATTAGGTTTGACGTATGGGTTAGACTCGCCATAAAATGTTGACTGCGAGGGATGGAATTTGCTCTGATTGGGTCTTTAAATAAATTTTAATTAGGGTTCATTCAATAACGATCAGAGACATGGAACATGCCAGTGTTAATGTAAGGTCAACAGCTGAAAATAACAACAGTCGAGATTAACCAGTACATTTTTGTAGAATGACTTGGACCATTTGAAACAGGTGCCACAAATTATATTTCCATAATATTCATTAATAAAGGCGGAGTAGAGAGAATTAGTCTTACTTCGACTGGAGTGATAAAACTTTTGGTGGGTTTAGAAAGTAATCCTGAATGGCTAAACTAAACGGACCGGTGTTTGTTCCTGGACATAATTCAAGTTTTTAAGACATTTATATCGCAAAATCAGCGAATCTAAGTTTTGAGGAGAACCAAAGTTTTAGCTCTGAGAAATAATAAGTATTTCTCGTTCGACTGAACTTAAGATTGTTTGTGGGAAAGTGAGTGACACGAAAAAAGATAGATTCGACTTCATAGAAAGGTGCGAGTCTCAGTTACATACAATATATGTCCATAACTTTTGTAAGTTTGTAATTATTTGTTGAATTCATTTCAAATTAAATTCATGCTTCGGTTATTCCTTTGGGTCAGAAGTAATTCCTTCCATGCATTTTGTCTCAGATGTTATATAACTCATGTATGATATTAATGAGTTCGGATATAGTTCTTTTGTATGTAATAGAAATCATGTATCATAAAGGTTTCGTGCATTTCTGGTGAGAAGTATATTATCTGGCGTAAACGTCACCAGCCACACTCCAACATTTTTCTGTTTACATCAAATTTGCATTACATGATTAAAATTAGTTATACTCACACATAAAGAACAAAACATTATCAAGTGTAAAGAATAAATAATAATTTAATTACTCGAAAAAGAAGTATATAACTCAGTTACTACTCCTTAGCTACGATTTCCCACCTATAGAGGACTCCAGCCGGAAATGAGGTACATTTATCCCCACAAGACGATGTACATGCTTCATTTTGTCAAAAATGAAAACACTATAAACCATGGATAGGGAACATTTAGATGAAAGTGCCGAAAATTAATTTGTGTCTTGTAGGCTGAGAATTGACGTTCCTGTCTCAGGAAACGCATGTCAATGAATCACTAATTAGGAAAATAAAGTAGTTAGCACATGGAATGAAGTCCATTAATTTCTTTTGTAATTAATTTGTGAATTCTTTTCAACCAAGAATAGGGGGTATGAGCATTAGGAGTGTGTGACGACAGGCATAGTCCAGCTGTTAATTTATAACCCACAGAGGGGGTAGGATGGTTTATCTACGAAAGCTAATTATGTCATGTTCTAAGTACAAGGCGAGTAGCCGCTAGAAAAGACATAAATTAACGTTCATAGGTTGTGAGTGTGTATTATGCTGCGAAATGACCATAGCTTATTTCTGTTGAATTTTAATAGACGATATCTGACGTAAAAAGAGAGTGGAAATACTGTTCGATCCCCAACCTGACACGTCTTTAGGTTGGGTATTATCTGTTTTTGAAGGAACTAATAGCTCCATACTGTATAGCTCAGTGGGAAAGGATCGGTCTACAGCCAAGCGGCTGGTAACCCGAAGAGAGAGAGAGAGAGAGAGAGAGAGAGAGAGAGAGAGAGAGAGAGAGAGAGAGAGAGAGAGAGAGAGAGAGAGAGAGAGAGAGAGAGAGAGAGAGAGAGAGAGAGAGAGACCAACAAAGACCGGAAGTGATGCTGACATGCCGGCAATATGAGTTTGAACATACACTTGATTATATGGTGAAATTTGTTCTATTTGAATAACAGAACGGATGATTGAATTTCGCATACATCTGGTAACTCTATTACTAAGACAACGTGTGTCATTCAACTGTCATGTTTTATTTCATTTTGCTCATGTATTTGATTAAATTGTTATATTTGACCTACGGGAGCTCAGGTTCTACTATCACGTCTTGCTCAGATCTCTGTTATTCCATTCATTAATTTTATATTATATTTTATTGTTTACTCGATCCGGGCAATAACACCATGGTCGATCGTCTCCTAGATAACGAAAACCAAAAGCCATAAGGAATTGGGGATCTCACCCATCATCCCACCACCTCCTGACAGTAAATAACATAAATTGTAATAAATGACCTTTAACAATGTCGGTGGTAGGATTTGTGTGAATTTAAGATCTGATTGGTTTCTGAGTAGCTAACTTCACTACCGTATTTGGCATCAAGAGAGATCAATAGTTCTTCCTAATGTTAAAGCAGCGATATGTGTATTGCCAATCAAATTATTTAAGATATACTATCGGATAGCTGACAAAGAAATAACTGCTTACAAAACACAAGAAACAGCCATCTATACCGAAGCGTGTTGATCTTTTCTAGATGTGTCCATCCCTAATTATCCAGTGTGCTTTTTAAGAAGCAGACTTTGTATTTCAGACTTAATTTTTATAAGTACCTTCTGTATTCACTTATAAGACGAATCCAAATGCAAACTGACCCAGATATTCCCTCGCATAAAACTCCTGCAGATCAGTCATACGGTTTTTTTCCCTCAGGAGTAATCAATAGGACAAAAACAGAGATTCTGATCTGCATGCAACATTAAAACTACCACTATGGGATGATTGATTTTTACATGTTTAACTTGACAATTAAGTGAGTATACACTGTCTGTCTTATACTGCATACAATAATATTTCTTTATATGTAAGCAGATTTTTTCATAATAGGTAATCGATATTTCTTCCATTTTGTAAGGTAATTTGTTATTAATTACATGTGGGTCCCGAGTGGCCTAGTAGTCCAAAGCACTCACCTTTATGGATCACTGCCATTTCACTTATGACTGCGTGTGTTCGAGTCTTGTGAGAAAGCGAGAAAGCTTGCCAATAGTTTCTCGTGGGTCGGTAGTTCTTTCCAGAGTTTTTCCAGGTTCTGACGATTATCGACACATTATAAATTTATTTAATGAATGAATCTTCCTCCATCATTTATAATGGCCACCATGTATATTAAAGCTGTCTAAACGCTGATTTGGAGTTTGGGAATGATGTGTGTATATCTAATTGAACGCGACCAGAAGACAGCAAAAGTTGTGTTAATTGGCACAAAATATATGCTAAAGAGAAATGCTGCCTGGTCGAATGTGTCACTTAATATAGCTATTTTAGACTATGACGGCAATCAAACAATTGTAGGAATTTTTGAAGATGAAAGTTTCTTTTGTTCCATTCATATACTAATGCATGTTATATTATTTCATCCTGCCATTCTTTGTTAGTTAAAGGCAAGATAATTATTATATAATGGCTACATATAAATTCTAATTCACTATCATTTTCTATTTGGGGAAATGCAAGTATTAACGAAATTGATAAAGTCTCCAAACTCAAAAAGAGGACAAAGCATTCTAGTTTAGATGCTGATGTCCGTGTACATTCCAAGCAGTTGTTCGAAGAATTAAACTGGCGCGGTCTCAAAAATTGAATAACATACCAAAAACGTATTTATGCATTTAAATAAATTCATAATGTGTCGATAATCGTCAGATGGAATTTTTTCCGGGATTGGGTTGGGTATGGCATTGGATGGTTGGGTATGGCATGGGATGGTAGGGTGGGGCATGGGATGGTTGGGTGGGGCATGGGATGGTAGGGTGGGGCATGGGATGGTTGGGTGTGGCGTGTGATGGTTGGGTGGAGCGTTGGATGGTTGGGTGTGGCGTGTGATGGTTGTGTAGAGCGTGGGATGGTTAGGTGGGGCATGGGATGGATGGGTGGGGCATGGGATGGGTGCAAATCCATAATGACTAGCCTTCAAAGTGATGCAAATAGGTTCAAGCTCCCAGAGTCGGATTTGGTTAGTTTCATATTGTAATAAACTTGGAGTAATCGCATTTGGATATAGCGCCTCGATTTAAAGAATTCTTAGATTTTTGTAAATACTTGTTTGGTTATGGGAACTAGGACCTCTGAACATATTCCTTTGACCGATATAATTAGCCAATTACTAGGAGCAAACGTCACTGAGTGAAGTGTTAGTGAGTTTCCATGCTGTCATGGTTAACTTTTGGTGAATTTAGGTCATAGCAATATGAGATTCCCTGTCGTTACATCATCGTCGTCGTCGTCGTCATCATCATCATCATCAGTCCCGTAGTCTGGTAGACCGTTGGGGCACAGCATGAGACCGAACAACCAGTTTTCTCAATTCCTCTCGATTTTCTGTTTTTCTCAGTGAGTTGCTCAGTGTCAAGTCTATCCATTCCCGAATGTTGTCTTCCCACCTCTTTCACTACTTGCCTCTCTTTCTTCTTACTTGTACAGTGCCTTGCAGGATTGTCTTGGCAAGTCCTGATGAACGTGAGACATGCCCATAGCACTGCAGTTTACATTTCTACACTGTGCTCAGGAGGTCTTCGTGAAGCCAAATGGCTTGTCTTATCCTTTGCCGTATTTCTCATTGGTGACACGGTCTGGTAATTCAAATTTTACTTACTATAATGGCAATGAATTCAAGTTGTATACAATTATAATGGCAATTAATTCAAATTATAATAACTCTATGATGGTAATTAATTCAAATTGTAGTAACTGATGGCAATGAATTCAAATTGTAATATCTATATGCTGGTAATGAATTCAAAAGCCCATTTATGAGTCTTTTCAGTATGTCAGATTTCATAGTTAGCCTGGCTCATTATCTTTATGTTTAATAAATTTGTATCTTTGGTAGACGTTTCCCGGTACACGATCAATATGAATATGGTGTAATGTTCGCGAATACATTCACCTCTACTTCCCGTCTTCTCCAATTCACCTATAATATTGTTAATTTTCTCTCTCTCTCTCTCTCTCTCTCTCTCTCTCTCTCTCTCTCTCTCTCTCTCTCTCTCTCTCTCTCTCTCTCTCTCTCTCTCTCTCTCTCTCTCTCTCTTGAGGTCAAAATGTTTGCATTATTGCATCGGTAGTTAGTGAGGGCAATAGGGCGACACACTATGGCGAGAAGACTTATAGTAACAAATCGAATTAGCATTATAGACAGCGTCCCGGCACTTTGGCGAAAGGGGTGGACCTGTTTAGCGACAAGGGGAGTGAAACAGTGGTTACGTCACAGTACTGGACACTGATAACAAGGTTGCAAGTGGCTATCTCAATGGGGCGGAACACCGGCAACAATGTGGCAAGGGGCTGACGTGCTACTATAGGTAGGAATAAATACAACAGAGAGAGAGAGAGAGAGAGAGAGAGAGAGAGAGAGAGAGAGAGAGAGAGAGAGAGAGAGAGAGAGAGAGAGAGAGAGAGAGAGAGAGAGAGAACACACAAGTACATTAATAAGGCAAACGAGAATAGATATATTTTCGAGGCAATGGGGTGGCCATGGAAAAGAGCTTTTGTATTTGTTAACATCGCACGGATGTTCTTATCTTCTTCAAACTTCGTTTGATCTCTGGGCTGTAGATTAAGAATCTCTTCAGACAGCATAGCCTCTCCACATATATACGTCGTTTCCAAAGAGATGCCTAAGTCATCTGGGTTAATGCCCATGACGATTTAACACATGGGATAGTCCGGGTTGAACCGCATTGACGATAGGAGGGTAAACAATTCTACATTAGTCCACATCTTGTGACGAGAACAGGTGGAGGGAATGAAGTGAACCACGGTTATGGAATAGCTGATTGAGTTTTATTTTTCACTAATCCCAACACTCATAACAAAATTTATTCTGAGTACGGAGTCTATTTTTTAGTCCGAAAAGAGCTGCCTGCGACGTCACATTCCCTATACCGGTGCGCTAGTGTTGGTGCGCATTGAATCAATGAGACAGAGTTAGAAAATGACGGAGACTAAGAATACGATGAATTGGGTGCACCGGCCGTGGAGTCGAAAAGTGATGCCATATCAGCGGCTACTAAAATCAACACGGTCCTACTTCCAGAAGAGAACGATTTTAGTTGGGATTAGTGGATTTTCTATCTTTTTCACAAGAATTTGTTCCTGTATCAGCACCTTCACCACCTTCTCCTTCCTCACTGTACGTTGAGGATTTTAAAACAGAGACAGAAAGAAGTGTTGGAGAAATTTTTTCAACAGTTGCAAGAAGCAGAACAAGTTTTTCTCATTCAAGAGCAACAGGGAGAAGAAGAGGAAAGAAGAAGAATGCGACAGGAAGAAGAAGAACCAGGGAAGAAACAATGTATAGGAGATAAGGAGGACGGTGAAAGTCAAACGGTGGCGGTTTTCTTAGACATTTTAGCAGATTTAAAGAGTCTGAAAGAAATGCATCATACTTCTTTAATACTACCCAAATGAAAGAGACCTTACCGAGCCAAAACGTCCAACCCCGTCTACACATCTACAACGCCTGAGATACCAACCGTAGTGATTTCTACCAAATCATCAACAGTAGAAGATCTAGAGGTACGCCTTGGCTCTGGCCAAAGGATAAGGCAGTTAAAGCTCATTTATTCCCGTTCATTAGGAATTTTTGAAAATAAAAACAAACACCTAACGGTCCTTTTCAGGGCCTCCCACCTCTTTCGAAAAGAGATAGTATTCACTTGCCAAAATCAAGTAAAACTCAAAATCCCTCCCCCCCCCATGATAGACGTGTGTGAGTGCGTGAGTATAGGTCCTTATTCTACAAATCAAAACCGAAAGACACTTACCTTTTTTTGTGGTATATTATCTGGTACAAATTTACAATCCAGTTTCACAATACATCACTTGAAGAAGTTAATTTTTTTTCTTCTTTGTCTTTTCACTCTCCCTTTTCTTTTTTGGGGGGGATTTCTTCACTGTCAAAGGCTTTTCCGCTTGTTCTTTCTCACTTTCTTCTCGTTTTCGTTCCTTCTCTTGCTGAACGTGTCTGTGTTCTTCTTTTTCTTCCTGTTTGGAACCCCTCTCTACGTTTTGCTCATGTTGTGTCTCCGGGTAGCCTGAAGACGAATGTCCTTTTTTCTCAACAAAAAAAAACTGGTACCTTAACGTTTGTCTCTTGTGACTTTTGTCTTGCTTTGACGTTGTGGACATCATGAAAACTAGTGCCCTTTCTTTTGACAGATATAGCAAGTGTCTTGATTTGTATCTCAGAAAGGAGGAGATTTAAACTCTCGGCTTCTCTGAAGAAAACCTTCGTTAGACATCTTCCGAAGTTCTGATCAGAATTTCTATCTGTGTTGGCTTTTCCGTCTGTCTGGTCAGATTGAGAGTGAAATGAATACTTTGAGGGAAGATACTGGCTTTACGTTGATACATAGGGGACCATGACGCATTTAAAATGTAGTCATTTGCATTTTTGCTATTAAAATTGGGTGGAGAAACCAGAAGAAAGTAGAGGTAGAAGCGTGGCCTATCGCCTCGCACAGTAACTAAAGTCTTGGCTCAAATCCATGTCAGCGATTTTGAAGATAACATGAGTGAACCAGAATCTAGACCCATAGAGTTTACGTCAAACCAAATCTCACCACCAGTAAGATTTCCATACCTATTTACCATTGGAGGAAGCAGAAGGGTTCATCACCGATCTTTGGGATTTTTGTTAAACACACTAAAACGACAATGCGAAACCAAAGAAGACGATCACTTGACATTCTGCATTTATCATGACAGTCTGAAAAAACCCGTTTTGATCGAGTTTAGCAGACCATCAGAACTGATGCCTTCCAAAGTCATCGACAAGATTCAACACGTGCAGCAGTCCAACGACAAGTTTCACATCACCGATGGAAAGGCGACACTGTACACGACCCACGTTTCTCTTGCTAAAGGGACTGGACAACACAAAAAGGTGATATTGGTGGATGACCTTCTCAGCCTCACGCGCAGCATCGTCCAAATTAACAACCCTCAAAACAAGGTCGATCATAGTGGGACGAACTTATATCAACAAAAGCAACACGGTGGAAAGGAAAAAGGCCGAGAAAACTGTTCAACGATAAGACCGATCCAAACAACGGAGAGAAGCAGAACTCCTGTTACAGCAAGCTAGCCTATCTAAAGACACTTTCTGTGGCATTCCTGAAATGCAAAAATTGCAAGACATCTTGGCTCCACGCTACACCTTGAATGTATACCCTCAAGAAGTGCACGGACCGCTGTTGTTTCGAGGCAAAGATTTCAAAGACGGTAAATACATTCACGTCTGTCATCATGATGAATATTTTGATACCGTTACCAGTATCACCGGATTCCTGGGGTACAGCTATTACTGTGAGAAATGTGACTATGGCTATAACAATCGAGAGCAACACAAGCAATGTGGATCAAAATGCTTAGGATGTTTGGCCTCTAAACCATGTGCTTAAGGATGACAATAATGAGCGGATTGCATTGCTTGTCAACGCACTGTTGTCAGCCCTAACTGCTACCAAGAACATCTGAAAACGCAAGGTTCACAGCTGTAAAGTGCTTGCAACTGCTTAGATTGTGGACAAGTCATACTTACGAATAGTTCTAAGGCACACATATGTCCAGAAAAGAAACGATGTCCCATTTGTCACCAAATCGTGGACTTCGAACACGAATATTACATTAAAAAATACCAACCCTAACAAGAGGAAAATAACCAGAAGAAGAAAGGGTATTTAATCTTTTAGATTTCTAATGCATGCAAGAGACCGTTATTAATTCCTAATCTCTGCGTGGCTCATTGGGCGTGCGAGAAGTGCATCCAAGAACCTATCTTTAGTCATTGCATTCACAGCAGCAAGATTTCTGGAGGACTAGACGTGGAGCCAGTAGTAGGAGAAAGTAAGAATCCGAGCTCAACAACCCCCTCCAGACCACCAAACAAATACAAAATACCTAGGTAACGTAATAGAAAACCTATTGCAATCAATAATTGCGTTAAGAATCCGAGCTCAACAAATACAAAATACCTAGGTAACGTAATAGAAAACCTATTGCAATCAATAATTGCGTTAAGAATCCGAGCTCAACAACCTCTCTAGACCTCCAAACAAATACAATAGAACACCTGTTGCAAAATACCTAGGTAACAGGTAAAATTTAATTACGTGATCTTCCAGAATAAGCAAAATGATGTGTCAGACTCAATTTTTCAAATCATTACGATTTAGCAGAGCGTGGCGATTGTGGACTAAATTACGCATTAGAATTCCAGTAAGGTAAGTGGTATTATATAAAATTTTATGTTATATCATACTTCTTTTGATAATCTTTCTCATATTTGCTGATCCTCATGGGAAGAATATCTGTTAACATGTTGTCAATAATACGAAATTCACGTATTAAATCGTCCATACTATATTTTACTCCTCGTAGGTAAGATCTTATTTGATCAAGTAGTTTTTTGTAAGTTATAATTGATGTTAAGCAGCCGTGCTTTTTTATCGAAATTTTAGGTTCAACTTTTTTACAAGCTGCTGTAAGAGAAACACCAACACCGGATATGATTAACAAAAACGGGTTTAATGATATACCACTTGAAATTATGCCAGAACTAGTCATTAACAAGGGTAGATATGATATTACTCGAAGTATTTTGTTATAATATTTGTAACATTTTTTAACGCACCAAAGTTTTTTATGATAATATTTGTAGTATTGTATTAGTGCGTCAACATCCTGTCCTGGAATATCTTTTGAAATATGATTGAAATCAACTATACTTTTTTTCATTATAATATTTGTTCACATAATCTCAGGCTTGATTAAGTAACTAGTTGAGGTGTTTCAGCCACAAATTCCAAACAATACCAATATGACGCAGCAGTTAATTTTTTGTCATCTGCTATTAGCATAAAAGTTTCTTCAACATCTTTGTTTAACACAATAGACACGGTTCCAGAGAAATTATCAGTCGAGTGACGCCATGGAAATAAGGAAAATATATTAAACTTTGCACTGCTAAACACGGACAATCTATACACACCAGTGACCTCTGCAGTATGTTTGAGAGTGTTATTTTGCGGCGACCAAGTAGACATTCCAGAAGCAACAGTATAGACAATATTTTTAATCTGCTTGTGAGGAATTTTAATCATACTTGTTTTCTCAACAATACTAGGAATTCCACTAATAATATCGTTGAGTTTTGTGTTAATATTATCGAGTGTAATATCAACAGATGGCGGACTTCCAAAAAATTCGTTATTGGTTTTGTTTATGTTTCTGCGAAAATTTAAAAACGTGGTGATGTGATTAGTAAAATCAGTTTTGAACTTGGTGATTTCATTGTTGATATCATCAACATATTTCTTTGTTACAGCATCAAAATCAGATTCTGGTGTTCTAAGATTATTGATGCCATTATTGTTCATGTTGAGAAATGCACGCATTATACCGCCATGCGCCGACACGTACTTTGATTCCTGATCATCAACATATTTCTTAGTAGCAGCGTCATTATCCTCAGTTGGGTTTCCAAGGTATGTGATCTTATTCTGGTTCATAGCAATGTTTCCCGTAAATAAATCACCTGCTTTTCTAACATAATCGTTAACTGACCTACCCGAATCTTCTATCTTACCTTGATTGTTAAAAGTAACAATATTATTAGCAACTGCAGTAGGATTTCGTACTAGTACATCTGATAGTTGTACATTACTCGTCTTTAATCGTCCTTGTTTGTCCTGGAAAACTACAACTTCATTTGGATCTACACTTGCAACGTTTAACAAATTGTTGATTTCATTTTTGAGCTTATCAAGAGTCGCATACTTGGATAAGTCACCCTGGTAACCTTCTGTTAATAAATCTACTGCTAATGTTCCAAATTTTGTATAGTAGCTCATTATACATACCGTTCTATACAAAATTGTTGGTTTAATATAACATAAAATTATACGATGGCGAAGATAATAAACTTTGACACCGAGCGATTGGTGAAGCATAAACATAACAATGAACTTCCAGACTGTCATTATCTTATTGTTGGGCGAACTGGATCTGGTAAAACAAATTTGTTATTAAATCTTTTACTCAATAATAACTTTAACTATGATAAGGTGTATATTTACACCATCAACCCCCAACAAGACAAATACGAGTTATTAAACGAGTATAATGATAAACTTCGTGATGAACTTGGCATTGGTGATGATATATTTTTGATAAAACAACCAGAAGAACTCGTTCCAGTGAATGAACTCGATTCGTCAGAGCAGAAGATAATCGTCTTTGATGATATTCCGCTAAACAATGAGGAAATGAACAAGATTAGATCATATTTTTCACTATCACGTAATAAAAAATGCAATTCTGTTTATCTTGCCCAAGGTTTTTATAATGTTGATAGGTTTATTAGGCGAAATACGGGTTGTTTCATATTATTTCCAGGACTAGATAATGTGGATGTGAGAAATATTGCAAACGAACAATGTGGTGATGTTACAAAAGATAGATTTATCGAATTATATCATCGAGCAACTAAAGATCGATATAGTTTCTTTTTATTTGACAAGCTAGCGCGTGATCCAACCAAGATGTTTCGTTGTTGCCTTGAGACGTTTCTATGATATAATTTTGTAAAGCGTATAAAAATAATGGACAAACATCAACAGAAAATCGAATTACTAAAAAAGTTTCTCGAAACTCGTGCGGCTTTTAAGAAAAAGGTGGAAGAAGCTCGACGTGGACAAGTTCAAGCAGAAGAAGAAAGAACCAAATTTTTCAAACCTGTTACTGAGGCGATGCTTGGCAAGCAGCAAGAAATACAAACATCATCTCCAGAAGAACTAGCAAAAATGAAAGAAAAGGGTTTGTTTGGTTTACTTGGAGAAAGATCAAAAGAAGAAACTGTAAAAATTGTAAACGAACTTGTAAGAAACATTGCTGATCCTGCTGCACGACAAGCTGAGTTTGACAGGCTAATGAACAATCCTCTTGAACTTCAACACGCAATAACAAGATTGACGGTTAATCCAGATGAGATAAGAAGAATGATGGAAAAATTATCAGAACAAACTGAAGAATTAACTGAGAAACAAAAAATATTACAAGAAAGTGTGATAAAAATGGTACCTTTTGAAGAATCTATAAAAATTTACAGAAGACAAGCTAGGTTTAAAATAGAAGATGTTGAGTATGAAGAGTTTATGGAAAAATATGATATCACTAATATTGACAAAATTCGAACTTGGCCAAAAGAAAACTATGATAATTTGATGGAAAAATTAGAAAGAATTGTAGAAGATGGCTCACGTGCTGATGATAAAATTAAAGATGAAAAAGATGAAAGAAATATTCCAACATTACTCAATTATATTAGGGAAGGAATTATTGCTGAGGTTTTTCTTAAAACATCAAAACAATATCGAAATAAACCAGGAGGTTATAGTAAAGGTTGGGATTTTAAAAGACTACTCAAACAATATGAAAACATGCGAGATAAAAAATTACCAGAGGAAAGAACTGGATCTGGAGTTAAAGTTTTTACATCAAACGCAGACATAGTCGATCGGCTAATGCTGTTGATATCCTCTAAAGAAGCTGGTAATGAAAGTGTAGAGATTGATAACGAAATTATTGATATACTTGATCATCTAAGATCGAGTGGATTACTAACATCATCCGAGTACGAAATTTTACACCGCGATCTTATCTAAAATATTAGTATAATGCAAACAACATTATTGCTTGATTCATCACAAATAACAGGAAACAGCGCGAATTTTACAGTAAATTACAACCCACCAATAGAACTAGATCCTGCAAAACAGTATGAGATTGGATTAATTTCTTGTACTTGTTGGAACGCCATGCCGAATATTAAAACTGGGATTAATGATGAAATTTTAATCGTTAATGTTAAACAATCTCCAACATCACAAAAAGAGTTTATTGATATACAATACAAACTACAGATTCCACAAGGAGCTTATAACATTACTGATCTAAACAGAACAATAAAAGAGCTTCTAACAAAAGCTGGTGGGAATGCTGATAATTTCGAATTAGCGGCGAATTATAACACCTTACGAGCTAGGATAACAGTGAAAAGAAATATGAAAGACATCTTTGAAGAAAGAAGTTTTGGAAAGATGTTAGGTTTTACTAGAGTTTTATACTATACCACCGGTGAAGATAAATCTTTGACATTTGATGGAGAACTACCAGTAGATATTACAGAAGTAAATACAATACTCATCAATTGCTCTATCGCATCTGGATCTTATACGTCAAAAGGCAACCGCGGACAAACGATCTACAGTTTCTCACCAGAAGTCCCACCGGGTTCTCTCATGCAAATCAATCCGCGACAGATTATCTACTATCCAATAACACCTGAGAATCAAATTACAAGCATTACAATGCAACTCACAGACCAATCTGGACGACAAATAGACGTGAACAACGAGATAGTCACGTATTACTTACACCTACGCACTGCCTAGGCATGTGATTTTGTGTACATAATTTTATAAAATGAGACGAAGAAAAGTTTATCGAAGAAAAATCGTAGGTGGATTTTTTGGAAATATATTTACAACAATTGCAGAGAATATTCCAGGAATCGCGCGTAAAGTAGCGCCCATTGCACTTGACGCCGGTAAAGCTTTCGCTACAGGGGCGGCATCTTCAGCAGGCACTGCAGTAGGGCAAAAGATTGCTGATAAGATTAAAGGACCTTCAACAACACCTACGGTGTCGGAAATAAAACGAGTAATATCAGATATTGCGCCAACAGAAGAAACAAAACGAGCTATGATAGCTACAACAAAAAAATTATTGTCGCCGAGTGGTGAAGAAATAGTACGTAAACTTGTAAAGAAAACAGCGCCGATGACCCCTGCTGCCTTTTAATTTTGTGTAACGATTATAAAATAAATGTCAGCTAAAAACTATCTCGATCTTGCAGAAGAAATTGATACTGACGATGCTGTAACAGAATTAGAGTATGTCGAGTATCTCGATGAGAACTCGAACGAACCGAATAAAACCGGAGTTAGAACTTTTAACACAAGAGACGAGGACGTGTTTCTACTACCCCATAAGGCAATGCTAGAAGTTCGTGGTCAAATATTAACTGTGATAGGTGGTGATATTGCAGCTGATGCAGAAATCGCTCTCGTCAATAATGGTTGGAGCTTGTTTAAGAGTGCACGATACCAACTGGCCAATCAAACCGTAGAAGATATTTCAATGCACTTACCCATAGCGAGTACCATACTCAACATCGTTTCGTTTAGCGATGACTATTCCAGATCAATAGCCACAAACATGATGTGGTTCAAAGATACTGGACTAGGGACAACTACCTCTGGCGAGTTTATTTCAAGTGGTGCTTTTGAACACGGAGCTAATGCCGATGCAGATGTTGGAATTGTAAGAAATTTTCTTATTGCTAATGCTAATAATTTTGGTATAGCCGCACCAGGTGCAGCTGCTGATGCAAACGCCACAAGAGTTTCACTTATTGCCGCTTGTCGTAATCTTGGTATAACTCCACCAGGTGCAGCCGCAGATGGTGTTGCGATGTTAAATTTAATAAACGGTGTTATTAGTGCACGTAACATAAGATATAACGAGGGATTTACCAAACGAAAAGCGTTTGCCGCAGAATCTCGCCAAATAACGATGATGCTTCCGTTAAGTACAATCTTTGGATTTTGCCGTGATTATAACAAAGTGTTTCGAGGAATAAAACATACGCTTATATTAGATCGAGCTGATCAAAACGATTGTATAATACACGCCGGTGGAGTGGCTGAGGGACAGTTTTCTATTACAAGATTAGCACTGTGGATGCCTCGGGTTGTCCCTTCATTAGCTAAAATGATGGAGCTCGAATCTTTACTAGCCACCTTTACAAAAAAGATACACTTCCAACAGAACAGGATTTATCAAACAGCCATTCCCAACGCGACTGATTACACATGGCGTGTAACGACCACGCCCAGCGAACAACTACCGCGACACTTGTTCGTCGTATTTCAACGACAAGCACGTCGTAACAATCAGGAAATAAACAACTCCATATTCGATAACCCAGACGTTAGACGAATATTTGTGAGAGTAAATTCCAAACAGTATCCCGAACGTGCAATCGAATGTAACTTTGCCGAAGACGCCACCAGAAACATCTCTCGGCCGTACATGTATCTTATGGAAGCAATGCAAAAATATCAGAACGCGGACAGTGGATCTCAAATATCAATAGAAGATTTTCGAACGCTCTATCCCATCTTTTATTTTGACGTATCAAAACATTTGGAGCGTGTTGTGGGATCGACTGCAGATATTGAGGTCACGTGGACACTGGGAGCTGTGCCAGGTGAACAGTATAACGTATACGCGCTATTGGTTAGTGATCGATTTCTGACCATCGATTCAATCAAAGGAAGAATGACAGTACAAGTTTAATCTAACAACTTGGATATAACATTATGAAAACCAAATACACAACTCGAGAAATATACCTAACATCTGGTCAAGTTGAAAAATTATCAGCAGCTGTTGCTAAACGCAGCTCTGTTTCTTTGATGATCTCTCCGGAAACTTCAAATAAAATTGCAGTAAAAGTCATGCTAACGCAACAACAAATCAATAAACTCGACAAAGGAAAACCATTTGTGTTGAAATTATCTGTTTCTCAGGTAACTGCAATGTCAAAAGAAGGTGGATTTTTTGGACCAGCGTTATCAATAATAGCTAGCAAAGTTTTACCAGTACTTGGTACACTTGGACTTGCGGCTGCGTCAGGAGCAGTCTCTGGCGCAACAAAGAAAGCAGTCGAAGGTCGTGGTATCAAACAAATCTATCGGCAGTGACATAGTCACTCAGTTTTATGTAATAGTATAAAATAAAATGCCAACGAAAAAGTCGCCGAAAAAAACAAAATCATCGAAAAAAAAGAAAACAACAAAACGCAAACAAACAAAACAAGGAGGAATTATTCCTTTCGCTCCACTTTTGGCGGGACTAGCGGGAAGTCTGCTGCCAAACTTACTAGGAATCGGACGCGGATTAACTCTACCAGGGACCAGACGTTATTGAGCAATTTTGACATCATTGAAAAATTGAAGGACGTTGTTGGATTTCGAGGAGTATTTTCCAAGGATGAACTCGATGACGTACCAACAGGCGGTTCTTGTGTTGTAAATATTGAAAACTTCAATGATGGCTCTGGCACCCACTGGGTTGCTGTCCACGATAACAATTATTTTGATTCGTTCGGACTTCCTCCAAGCGATCTCATAAAAAAATATATTTTTAAAAAATTTGATAAAATAAATTATTCGTCTAATCAACTACAGCCGATTGGAACATCAGCTTGTGGTTATTATTGTATCATGTTTGTCAGACAAATGCACCAGAGTAAAAACTCTGGGAGTAAAAACTCTGGGAGTAAAAACTTTTTAAAGTTTATTTTACAATTTGATGAGCTTCCTTCTCATGCGAATGATAATATTGCAATCAATTTTATCTAAACTCCTTGATATAATAATGTCAACATACTGTCTCAAATGCAAAACTAAAACAGAGAACAAGGATGAGATGACGGAAAAAACGAAAAATAATAGAACGATGTTAAAAAGTATTTGTGCAATCTGTGGTAGAAAGAAAAGTATGTTTTTGAAAAAACAAGTAGGATCTAGCGTTGATAGAGTTATCTTGATCGACGATTAATCTTATGAAACAAAATAAAATAAAATGAAATGCAATTGTGATTGTGACAAAGATCTTTGCATAGAACAAGATAAAATCATTACGTACTGTCAACGTTGTAACAACAGAGAAATAATAGGGTTAGGTATAGATATACATAAAATTATTGGAAAATTACCAAAACCAAAAGGCGGTTGGACTTTGCCTGGTCATCGTTATACAGGTCCTTACAATCCGCTAGACCAACAACTAGATGAAAACGACAATCCATTGCCAGGCCAAGAGCCTTATAATCAAGTGGATGCAATAGCAATGCGTCACGATATCTGTTATCGTGATCATGAAAACTCGAAAGCAGATTGTGATAAAGTAATGTTAGACGAATTACATGATATGGAGCCAACAAATCTACGAGAACGTTTTGATAGAAGATTTGTTCAAGGAATGATAGGAGCAAAATATAAACTTGGACTCGGAGAGTCTCGACTCGGAAAAGAATTATACGATGATCTTGCAGTCGAACTACACAGACCTAAAAAAAAAAGTTTCCGAGACGCAAAGTTGTTGCAAACGCTGTAGATGATATCTGGGCAATAGATTTGGTAGATGTATCCAATCTGGCTCAGTTTAACGTTGGCGCTGATGGCGCTCCAAAGAAGTATTTGTTTAACGTTATAGATGTTTTCAGTAAATACGCTTTTAGTGTGCCAGTTTCAGATAAAACAGGAACGTCAATCACTGATGCGTTAAAACAAATAATAACGAGTACTGAAAGAAAACCAAACAAAATCTGGACTGATCATGGAGCCGAGTTTTTTAACAAAAAGTTTGAGCAGTTTCTAGAACAAAATAATATTAAAAAATACGTTACAGGAAACGAAGGCAAAAGCGTTGTTGTCGAGAGATTTAATCGCACGCTAAACGAAAAATTACATAAACATATGACAGCTAAAAACACCAACAGGTACATCGATGACCTTTCTCAAATCGTAGGCGAATATAATAACACGAAACATCGAACCATCAAAATGTCACCCAATGACGCTATCAAAAATCCAATATTAGCAAACGAAAACATGTACCGCAGACATAAATTTAAGGTCGGTGATAAAGTTAGAATCTCTTTGACTAAAAAGATATTTGAAAAAGGATTTACTCCAAACTGGAGCGAAGAAGTATTTGTTGTTGATAAAGTACTCTTAACAGTACCTGTAACGTACGCGTTAAAAGATCTGGCAGGTGAACCTATAGTAGGTAGTTTTTACGAACAAGAACTACAAAAAACTGAACAAGATGTTTTCATTATCGAAAAAGTGATTAGGAAAAAAGGAGATAAAAGTTTAGTCAAATGGCGTGGGTATAGTGATAAATTTAACAGCTGGATTCCAACCCGGTCGATTTTATCGACTGTGAAATAATGCTATTATAAATTTCCTCATACTTTCGTTTGATAGATTTGCATTTTACTGGTTTACATAATGATATTAGATATTGTCTGCGATCGTCAGAGATCGTCATTAGATTAAAGAGTTTGACAAATATGAAATCGAATTTGATATTTTTCTGTCGGCCTGAAATCCTGATGTTTAAGAAAGGTTTGATTAACTGCAAAAATACCTGCTGTTCGGTAACGGTAAAATTAAATTTTATAATTTTGTTAGCAATGTGATACTTGACATTATATTTTCCAGTGGTTGGTCTGCTATAATTATATCTGTTAACGACGGTGACTATTTCATCATCATCAGACTCGTTGTTATATAAAATATCATCTTCGTTATAACCAATGGATTTGTCTATGAAATCTTTGGAAAATGTGACCTCATCACTGACGACCTTATCGCTGGCGACTTTGTCGCTAGTATCTTGCTTGTAGAGTTGAACGAGTCGTTTCATCAAGTCCATTATTATAATATATTTTTTATCTAATTTGTTGTTATAAGATGACTGATGAGATAAAATATCACCAAAAAGTTAATATAATAAACTACCACGAACTGACCGAAGCGGTAAGAAAATGCTTGTCAGGTTATAGTTCATATTCCGTTGACGTTATTGTAATGCAAGGTGATTCTCATAAAATATTACTAACAGAAGCAGAAAAAAATAAAATTAATGAAAGTGCAGTAACGACGCTAAAATTTGATTGCGATGATATTATAGCATTTGCTCATCATTGTTTGACTAAAACCGAATTACAAAATATTATTAATCATTATATCTAAAAATAATACTAGCATCATATTTGTTTGAAAAAGCTGATTTTGTTGCTCCATCAGCTACAAATTTTACTGCTCTGGGATTTATATTATAATATTTCGCCGCAGCTGTAATTGATTTGAATTTGATCTCCTCATCCGTTTCAAGGTTTAACGAAATAACAGGTTTTATTGGGCATCTAAAATTAATACCACCACCTCGTCCTTTTCTCACATTTTCCTGTTGGGTCACTAGCTCCAGATTTTCCAATCGATTGTCTGTTTTTACATTATTGATATGATTAATAACCAGACCATTGGGTATAGATCCGTTGAACACCTCGTAAACAAACCTATGACCAGTATAACAAACTCGATCTGTCGATGTTCCTCTAACAGTCACACTGATATATCCCATATTGCTCATATTATTAAGAACTTTTTTAGTTTTTCTGTTTCTAATAATACCGCGATCGTTAGCCTCGTATAAATCAAAGACCGGATGCGGCTGAAACTCGTCTTGTAAGGATAAATTTTCAATATTATCATCAGTGACTTTACCGTTATAATGATATACTCGTTTCCCCTCTGGAATGTCATCGCAAAATAACGTGTAAATAAAATCTTTTCTAAACATCGTAATTCTTTCAGTATTATCTCCCTTTACACTAATCGTATAACCCGCTGGCGTTGCTTTACCAACAGATATTCCAGTAATGATATTAATAACCGAACCAAGTGCATTTCCAGCGTACAGATTGTACTTCGGATAAACATGATATACCTCTTGCTCACGTGCGCTTGTCAGATTTACTGTCATTATATTATAGGTGATATTTTTTATCTCTAATTGTTGTTTAGCGGAGTAAATTATCAATTAGATATTAGACTATAGTATAATAATGTTGAAATTGCGTGATATAGCCAAGAGAAGTCTTATTGGAGAACCTGTTAAAATAGCGACTGCTTTTACAGGTTTTGACAATAGTTATCAGTTTGATAATCAAAACGTTTTAGTAAATTTTTCTGAAACAAATCTCTTTCATCTGCTACAGACGACTGTAAAACGTGAGCTTGAAAAACATAAGGGTCTAAGATTGTTAGTGCAATATCACGTTATATTTTCAAAACTACTTGTGACGGAAGAATCTACTAACAAGGAAATTGCAGACCCTTACATCAACGCAAAATCTAGACGTGTTTTACTTGGTAGTGATCTTTTGTCACTATCTAATGAAATACACCAAGAAATTTGGAAAAAAATAGAAGAATTTACCGAATTAGGTTCGGGTTGGAAGTTTGAAATGATCAAGGAAATTTTGTTTCACACGATGAAATATGACGCATTACGCGGTAGTTCGTATATCGACCTGCCACCAAAAATAAAAAATAAACAGTGCTGTATAAACATAAAAAACGTCGATAGCAAATGTTTCCAATGGGCTGTTCTTTCCGCGCTATTTCCAGCAGAAAAAAATGCTGATCGTGTTGAGAAGTATATCAGTCACGTGTCTAGATTAAATTGTGCTGGTATTGACTTTCCAGTGGCAGAAAATCAAATACCAAAGTTTGAAAAGCAAAATAATATTTCGATTAACGTTTTCGGATTAGATGAAAAAGAAAATGTCTATCCGAGGTATATTTCAGAAAAGGCTTCACAATCGACTATCAATTTACTGTTTTATAAAAATCATTACATTTGGATCAAAAACTTTAACAGACTAGTTGGAAGACAGTATAATAAAAATAACAACAAAAAGTTCTTTTGTTATCGCTGCTTGCACGGTTGTAGAGACAATGAAACATTACAAAAGCATTTGCAGTACTGTAGTGACGTACAAAGAATAACAATGCCATCTAAAAAAGATAGCGTGTTACAGTTTGTCCATCATAATCATAAACTAAAAATTCCTTTCGTCATATACGTCGATTTCGAATGCTTACTTCAACCTGTACTTGGCGTAGAAAATGATCCTAACCAATCGAGTACAAGAAAAATTCAAAATCATGTTCCGTGCGGAGTAGCGTACAAGGTAGTTTGTTGCGCTGATTCGAGGTTATCTAAACCGATCAAATTATATCGAGGTAAAAATCCAGCTGTCTGGCTTCTCAAGCAGTTGATTAACGAAGTTGATAATATTACTTATCGTTTGAAAAAAGTAACTCCAATGTTAAAATTAACACCTCAACAAGAATCTGATCACGAGCAAGCGAAAATTTGTTATATTTGTGAAAAAGCTTTTGACCCTGACAACAAAAAAGTACGTGACCATTGCCATTTGACCGGACAGTATCGTGGAGCGGCTCATGACCAGTGTAATTTAAAATTTCACGCTCCAGATTTTATTCCAGTTATTCTTCACAATTTTCGAGGATATGATAGCCATATTATAGTAGAAGCTTTTGGTGATCCTGAGATAAAAGCTCATCTAAAACTCAATAATGTCATCAAATGCATTCCAAATAATTTTGAAAAGTATATGTCAGTTACGCTAGGTAAATTGCGCTTTATTGACAGCCTGCAGTTTATGGCAGCATCGTTAGATGAGCTAGTAAAAGGTTGTAGTAAATTTAATAACCTAAGAGACTGTTTTGGAGATAAATTTAATCTATTAGCTAAAAAAGGAGTTTTTCCATACGAATATCTCGACGATTGGAGTAAATTTGATGAAACATCTTTACCTAGCAAAGACAAATTTTACTCGCAACTTAAAAAAGAAAATATAACTGATGACGAGTACAAGTATGCACAAGATATTTGGAAAGAGTTTGATTGTGAGACTTTTGGTGATTATCACGATTTGTATTTGAAAACTGACGTGTTATTATTAGCAGATGTTTTTGAAAGTTTTCGAGAAGTGAGTTATAATAATTACGGACTAGATCCTTGTTGGTATTATTCTGCCCCCGGACTGTCATGGGATGCTCTGTTAAAGTTTAGTAAGGTAAGGTTGGAATTACTGACTGATGTTGATATGTTCAATTTTATTGAAAAAGGTATCCGAGGCGGTATTAGCGTGATAACGAAGAAATATGCTGAAGCAAACAACAAATATTTGAAAGAGTATAATCCTGACCTTCCTTCGAAGTATATAGTTTATCTAGATTGCAATAACTTGTACGGGTATTCGATGGCAGAACCAATGCCTCTTGGTGGCTTTCATTGGATCACGGCTGATCAATTTCTATCAGAGACAGAAAAAAAGATACCCGACGATGTTTCGTATTTCGTTGAAGTTGATCTCGATTATCCAACTTCGCTACACAAATTGCATAACGATTACCCTTTCTGTGCGGAATCGATGGTTATAGATTATAGTTTGTTATCAAAAGAACAACAAGCGTTAGCATCACCAAGGCAACATTCTATGGTAAAGAAACTAGTACCAAATTTGCTTCATAAACGTAATTATGTTTTGCATTACAAAGCTTTAAAACAAGCAGTCGATGCTGGTCTCGTGTTGAGAAAAGTTCATCGCGTACTAAAATTTAATCAGTCACCGTGGATGAGAGGTTATATTAACTCGAACACTACAAGAAGAGCTACGGCAAAAACTGATTTTGAGAAAAACTTTTTCAAACTGATGAACAATTCTGTTTTTGGTAAGACGATGGAGAATATTAGGAAACGCGTAAATATCGAACTAGTCAATGATGTCAATCGCAGAAACAAACTTGTGTCAGACGATGATTTTGTGAGCATGAAAATTTTTAATGAGAATCTTGTTGCGATACAAAGAAGAAAAACAAATCTAAAACTAAACAAGCCGATCTACGTTGGAGCTTCAGTGTTAGATTTATCAAAGTGGCTGATGTACGATTTTCATTATAATTTTGTTAAAAATCAATGGCCGGCTAGTAGATTATTATTTACTGATACTGATTCGCTCGTATATGAAATCGAATGTGAGGACATCTATCAGGACATGCATGATAATAGATATCTGTTTGATCTTTCTGATTACCCACGTGACAGTAAATTTCATGACGACACAAATAAAAAGGTTATTGGTAAGTTTAAAGATGAAATGAACTCGAGCGCTATCAAATATTTTATCGGATTACGCAGCAAAATGTATGCCGTATTATTGGACAATAATAAAATAACAAAAAAAGCAAAAGGTCTGCCTCGTGATTTTGTTAAAAAGTTTATAAAATTTGATGACTACAAGTATGCGCTTGATGGCGGTGTTAGTTTTATAAGAGCTATGTCAATTCGGACAAATCATCATAAGCTCGAAACAGATGTCCTTATCAAACGCGGTTTGAGCAATTTTGATGATAAACGTTATTGCGAAAATGGGGTAGATACACTTGCACTTGGGTATTGTCATGATGATAGAGATATACTTGACATTATCTTTGCAAACTAAAATTTTATCTAAACTTTAAAAATAATGTTTGAAAATTTGACAGTAACAAATAGCTACAGTAGCAAAATCAAATATCTAATGATGGACGGCAAGCCATTGACAGTTGAAATTAATAATGAAACATCAGGCATATGCTTTAGTGGTACCCGTGACAAGTTAAAACTTTCGCTCATCAGATCTGATGACAGCGAGTATTTTAATTATCTCGAACAATTGTATCAAAAGTTGCTAGCGGAATTTAACAACTTTCACTGTCCGATTAGTCAGCAAAAATACACCAAACTTACAATTGATCTTGATCGGTCAAAGTTGTATTTTATCGACAAAAAATACCCTCTTAACAAATCACAAATAAAAGATTTGTTTGAGTCCCGTCGTTATGTCAGCGGTAAAATAAAGTTTAGCCTCTATCACCATGATAATGAAATATTTTTGATATCTACAGTTGAGACATTAACAGTTGGTAATGAGGTATAATACCACTTACCTTACTGGAATTCTAATGCGTAATTTAGTCCACAATCGCCACGCTCTGCTAAATCGTAATGATTTGGAAGATTGAGTCTGACACATCATTTTGCTTATTCTGGAAGATCACGTAATTAAATTTTACCTGTTACCTAGGTATTTTGCAACAGGTGTTCTATTGTATTTGTTTGGAGGTCTAGAGGGGTTGTTGAGCTCGGATTCTTAGCGCAATTATTGATTGCAATAGGTTTTCTATTACGTTACCTAGGTATTTTGTATTTGTTGAGCTCGGATTCTTAACGCAATTATTGATTGCAATAGGTTTTCTATTACGTTACCTAGGTATTTTGTATTTGTTTGGAGGTCTGGAGGGGGTTGTTGAGCTCGGATTCTTACTTTCTCCTACTACTGAGCCAAGAAGATCTCAAACGTTAAATTGCCAGCGCTATTCCACGGTGATGGCTCACAATTTCTCAGGATACGATGGACAATTTTTTCTGAAATGCTATACGGAACAAAGTACTGAACTTTGAACGGAGCCAAAATCATCTCCATGCAAGTGAGACAAGTGTAGTTTAAAGATTCGATGAGTTTCTTGGTCATGCCTTTTTGAACCGAATGTCTAAAACCTTTTTCAATACCGAATCCAATCAACACGACGTTCTACCCCATGTGACTGATGCTCACTACTGCGACTCCGACATGCGCACCGAGCAAGTAGAAGCATCTTACGCTTGGTACAACTCTCACGCATTGGAAAACTTCGACGTTCATGAAGAAATGATACAGTATTGTCGATCCAATGTGGACATTTTACGGCGTTACTGTGGAAGTTTCGAGCATTATTCTTGTGCAAGGAGGGATCGATCCTTTGAAATAAGTCCGCACCACTGTCAAAATCCGTTCCCTTGAGTACCGAAAATGATTCATGCCCGAAAATACCCAGGCTGTAATCCGCTCTCAAGCAACAAACTGTCAAACGTTAATACTCTGGCAAAACCCTACGCTGGTTACATTACTTGTGTAACAAAGACAAATGGATCTAATATGCCCGAAACGGAGGAGGCGAAAAGAACATCGAAAAGCACTCGGTGGATGGCTGAGACTTAGAAATCCAAAGATCATGTACGAATTTAACGGATGATTATTTCACAGATGTCACATCTATCATCCTCAACGTGACACCAGAAACCAGTTTTTACAACGTACTATGAAAGACTTGCACGAGATCACTAGTTAGCGGAGCTTTAAGTTAGAAGGGCAAGGATGCCAATTGGTGAAAATGTCGGAATTCGAGTACGATCACCGTTTGAACACCGATACTGAGATTCAAACCATTGTGAAAAGTTACAAGCGGTTTGCTGTACCACACCGACGAGGAGAATGGAGAAGAAATCAATTACTTGGACGTGTGTTCGTTATATTCTTACGTGCGCAAATATTGTCACTTTTTCGCAGGTATCCGTAATTGCTGACGTAACACATCGACGTGGACAGTACTCGACAATTTAAGACAAGAACAACAAGTCTAACCATTCATTGTTGATTCGTCAATCTATGATGTGTTCAAGACTAGCACAGCTGATCGAAGCCCACATGAATTTACATCATGTCAGGCAAAACCTTATACCCAAGCCTCGAATTGATATGTCAGAAAGCTGAAAGTTGTCCAAGACCTGCTAGAAGAGTTGTTTAAAGAAGAAATCGAGGAGCAAGAAGAATGGACCAAAGAAATTCAGAAACAGCTGAAAGAACATTAGCAGCAGCAACAGCAGGAGCCAAACAAAGGTTTTGTGAACTGTCGCATGGACATGAAAGAGTTCTCCTTTTGAAGAAGCAAACCCTATCCTGTGGGAAAGTCAGCAGTCAGACTGGGACACAATCTTAGATAATAAAAGACTGCCATAACTCCCAACAAACAGCTCTTTCAGGGCTACCACAACAATCTAGAAAAGAGATAATATTTGTCTTTGTGTGTTTATCTATAAGTTAAGAAGTAGAAGTGTTCCTATAAGCACTTCATTTCCTTGACTTGTAAGATAATCTACAGGTGTGTGTGTGTGTGTTTGTGATTGTAAGCAAATATAGTGTGCCTATAAACACTTTGTCTCCCTGGCTTGTAAGATAGTCCATGTCTTTTTATTTGTAGGATTGATAATAAAGTGTGATTGTAGGTAAAATTAAACACATTTCTTTTAGGTTGCACATTCCATGCTTTTTGGTTATGATAGGAGTATTGTTAGCTTTCTGTGTAAAGAGGCGTTTTCCTTCAAGTCAGCATTTCAGAGATTTAAATCGGAGGGTGGCAGGATTATATGCAAATAAGGACAAAAGGTATAATTGTCTATAAATTCAAAGCAACAGTATACATGTTCTCTAATGGAAATGAAGCTCAAATGTTCAAAATTAACAACATAATAAAATATATGTGAAAATTTGTTAAAATTTTTAATTACAGGGCTTAATTCATCATCACCCTTCACAGTTCCAAATCTTTTGCCCTTTACCGCTGTAGCAAAGTACTGTAATTCCAATTAAACACGAAAGCATTAATTACCCTGCTAGGATATGGTCTACACTACAGTAGTCTTGCCAAGTTTTCCAAGAGTACCATTTCGACTGTGTATGTCTGATGTTTTTTGATGTACTTTTTCCCCTTTGTAGTGAACACAAGTTCATATGAAGTGCATGCTTTAAGTCATCTTTAACTTGTATGTTAATCATCTCTTAAATTCTAGAAAGTCGATTCCTTTAAAAACTGATTCTTTTCATGATCTAAATTACTTCTCTATTGTTCATACTCCATCTCATTAGGAGAGGTTCTACTTTTGAAAATCGTATCCAGAAAGAGGTGTCTTTCACATATAATTTATTTTGACAGCATATTTTCTGCTGGCTTCATAAAACTAAAATGATTCTGTTTAACAAGTACATACTTTGCGCCATTCACGAGTATTTTCTTTTACAATTGTTTCAATTTCATAAATGTCATCTTGTTTGTAGTATATAGATAACCAACAGTTACTTTGATGTTAAAATCATGCAATATTTGTATCACTTCTATAATAAGAGACCCAAGTGGGTCTGTCACTGCTGTATTTTACTATATACTCATAACAATTTTTTTTAAAGATAATTAATAACCACTGTCTTTTGCTCATAACAAAAAGTCAGCCACGATTCAGATGATAATGGATCCCAAAAATGAAGCTTCAAGAGTGCAAGAGTGGTGACATAAGGTCAGTCATTAATTCACATGCAAGATAACTTTATTAATATATATATATATATATATATATATATATATATATATATATATATATATATATATATATATATATATATGTATATATGTGTGTGTGTGTGTGTGTGTCTGTGTGTAGATAGGGTATTTGATGGTGTATAAATTTTGTAGCAATTAATTAAATTAATATTACTGCATATGATAATGGGATTTAGATACTGCTTGTAATGAATAGTGGTAATTTAACAATGTAGTATTGTTCTGGAATACCTTATATCTATCTACTTTAAATTAGTTGGAGCAGTTCCTGAATGTCTCTATAATATCTTTGGTAAATATACTGAGCAGTTTTTGAGAAGTTACATAAAGCTTTCATTGTTTTTGGTAATGGTGGCCATATCTGATGGCAGACTGGCATCACTTGTAAGCAAATGAAAATCATTCATGTCAAAACTTTTTCTTTAATATTTGTTTAAACTTTTTATTGAGAAGTCATTTAAAAGTTTTAGAAGTTAAAATTAGCAATGCATAACAAATGCAGGAGCTGTACCGAAGGCTCACTTGGCCTCATGGTCAGCTAACAAGAGGCTGAAGTGGGTCTTATATCACTCACTTAGCTGAGATCTATCCAATTAAAGAGATAAAGATGTATTGTTTTCATTCAACGAAATATGTCTCTATTGTATTTGAAAACTTCAAACCTGTTTGCTTGATTCATAGCAACTAACTTTATAAGATATATTTTTAAATGTTGTTGACAAAATGCTGTCGTTTTATGAGAATCTCTCTCCAAACATTCTAAGCCTGTCATGATAAATGCCATTAGATATGTTTGTTTTCACAAGTATTTATCATTCCAAGATACTTAAATACCTTAAATAAAGAAAATTATGGAAATTTGATTTCAGAAATATTCTTTTAACTGTTCCATTTAAATAGCTAACAAAGAAAATCTGACAACTACTTACAATAAAGCAAATTTTATCTTTACAAAGGTCTATTGATGAAACTGGTTCTTCAAGAATTCTCTATGCCATCATTTTTTTTGTTGGATAGGTGGCACAAGATCCATGAAACATGCTGTACACAGGGCTTTAGCATAAGCAACATTAAAAATAAGAACTCAATTCTCATCTACCTAACAGATTTATTGAGCACACCACTTATCTAATGAAAACTTAAGACACATAACAGTAAATCACAAATATAATTTATCTGATACTGGTCTTACAGTATATCTTCCAATAATTTGACTTCAATGTGACTAAGGGTGAACAATTCATATTTGTCAACAGATTTTAAGCAACATTAGTGATGACATTGATACATTACTATTGCAGAGTAAAGAAAAGTTGTAGTTCTCACACAAGGTGGAGAACAGTAAGCATACAAGAAATATACAAAGAACACATTGATAACAAAAGCAAACAAGCAAGCTTCCAATTATACAAAATTCTACAAATTGCATTAATCACTGCCATCAATCATTAGTTGATTTCTAATTTTTCAAATAAGGATTTCCTTTTATCTTTTGGAAAAATACTATTTGCAAAAAGCTCTCATGCTTTGCTTTGTCTTAAATAAAAATTCACGTATTACTAGATATTGTTTTCAGTTGCAATTTACTGTAGGGTGCCATCAATTGTGTTAGAGATGATTACAACGGAGGTATGAATATACATGTATTAAGACATTGAGACTGTAATCAGCTGACTCCATGAGATACATGTTGTAGACAGGACAGATAATATTTAGACACCGTATAGATATGTCTTTACTGTCAGTATCAATCCTTTGTTAGGTCGAAAATTTTATATTCTTTATATACTGTTGTGCTGAAAATACTGTCCATACATGAATACAGAGCAAATAAATGCCTTCTCCCAGTTATGCCCAGTATTCCCAGTTATGCCCAGTATTCCCAGTTATGCCCAGTATTCCCAGTTATGCCCAGTATTCCCAGTTATGCCCAGTATTCCCAGTTATGCCCAGTATTCCCAAGTTGAACTGCATCTAGAAACCAAAAAAATGGGCAGGTGATAGGGGATACTACAAATCAATGAATTTAATAGAAACCAATTTATATTGTCTTGAAGTACATGCAAGAAAAAATTGGATAGTTTTGTTAGGAACTGAGTTCATATATGTGTACACAATGAATATTATTTCTTAAATTATTAAACAAAGTTCCAGCTATGTTTTAAAATACTGGCATTCCTGCATACTGGAAAACTGAACACAGACATTACATCTCAAGGTACATTCAGTCAATTATTACCTGCCCTTGCTACTTTCTAAATGAATATGATAACAATGTGCATTATTATTTAAGTGTTTCATTCTGGTGGTAAAACAACTAATGCTTCAGTACCATAAAACCCCTATATCAATTGTATCTACTTTCTACTACAAGTATTCATAAAGAACATGTATACAGAAAAGTTATTACATAACAAATACCTGTAAAATGAACAGACAATGTTTATTATTAAAAGTGTTAACTTGTATTTTAGAGGTTTGTGATATTGAGTATAATCAGGAAAAAATGCATTGAATATAAAGCTTAATATATTTCCACACAGAATAAAGATCCTAAAATCAAGAGATTAATGAGGGCCTGACATTGCTCATGAGGTCCACAGAAGAAGTGATAAATGTGTGCAAAACTAGTTTTATTGTTTCAGTCACAGTGATCCATTACCTTTCAATTTTGACCTAAAATCATTAGGTTTATTTCTTAAAACATGTGCAAGCCATCTAAATCATTTAGACTTTTGTAAAGTTACATGGTTAAGAACTAAACTTTTTTCCAGAAACCACTTTTCATACCAATGTGACCTTGACCTTTTGACCCTGAAACCAATAGCTATCCCAATGTTACCTTGATCCCAAAATTGATAAGCTTATTCCTTACCTAAAGTGCAAGCTTTTGACAAAGGTTAGTCCAGAATGCTTTGGACTACTAATGTTATTGTTTGGAAGCAATGTTTCTTCTTTCAGTTTAAAGTGACTGACCTTTCACCCTTTGAAACAAATATTAACAGGTTTCTTCACTACCAAACATGCAAGCTATACATAAAGTTTGGCAAAGGTATGAGATGTAGAACTCAATGTACTGTCCATTTTTCTCCTTTCAGCCAGAATATCTTTTGACCCAAAAGCAATAGGCTTCATCCTTACCCTAAGTGCTTGGTACCCAAAAAAGTTTTGGCAAAGCAGGTGCTCTAGAATGGAAGTTTTTGTTATAAAAGAGGAAAAGCTAATGCATAGTTGGATCAATGTTATTTCAACATAAGCTTTTATAAAATGTTAGATGTATACAAAACTTAGATTTATGCCTAATTCCTAAAGAACATATACAGTTTAATTTTTATGCAAGTACACCAATTAAGTTCTGCCAAGACAAAACAAGACACCCTCATTCTGGAGAGCCTGTCTTTTTTAAAGCTAATTAAAAAAGTTAACTCTAAAGTTAATCAATGGTGTGGATGGACAGATGGATGCATGGAAAGACATGCCCATGAATGCCAAAGTGATTGCTACTGTGAACTTCCACCAACTGGGGTTAAACACAGCCCATACTGTACTATGCATTTTTATGGTTATGATGTACCAATAATTGTTACAAAGTAAAACAAAGTAATAGTTTTGGTCTGACATTTGATTTTCAAGAAAATTTAGCCACATATCAAATATTAATGAATATTGGGATTGTGTGTGCATTATTTAGACTACAATACATAAAGGAGTCATGTCTCAAGATTTTGAATTTGCAAAGTTTATACAGAAGACTTCAAAAATATCTAGCCTCTCTTAAGAGACATGGTACTACTTGGATATCTTCATACTGATTTATAAAATTGAAATCATACTTTTTAGAAAAGAAAATAAATGATTTGAAATGTATGCATGACATTAACTGATCCAAGATAAAAAAGAATCCATACCTACAGATTTTGTCTGATATGCAATGGTGAGCTGAACATTGGCATATTATCTGATGATGTAACAGCTCACAGCTTTAGAATCTGATTTGAAAAAAATACTGAATGTATAAGAAATTTATTTTGATATAATTCTGATATTTTGAAACTTTTGAACAAGGTAGATTTCAATAAAATTATAATTCACAGTAAAACATTTTTGAAAAAATAACAGTATTGGATGAACTTTGGGACATTTTCATTTTATTAATAACATTACTGGATGGACTTTGAGGCATTTTGATACAATAACAGTATTGGAAGGACTTTTAATATTGTTAATAACAGTGTCTGAAGGACTTTGGGGCATTCGGAAATTGTTAATAACAGTATTGGATGGACTTGCATGCAATCAACAATACAGCTGCAAATAAAGGTAGTCATTAGTAATTAATTATTGATTTCAGCCTTCTACATTTGCATATTTCTCACTCTTCCTGACCTATGACCTTTGCTTGATGAAGCTTTTATAAGCACTATTTACTATTTTTGATATCGTGGTAATTAGTGACACTATTAAATTACAGACATACCTGTGACATAGCATTCCTAATAGGATAATATATTTAATTTTAAATTTCACTGTGTCTAGTTATATTTCTCAAATAGTAGGGGTGACCCTAAACTGGAGCAATTGATAAACATGCTAAATTGGAAAATTTTGGACTTCATCAACATTAATTATTAAGTGCCGAGTTCTGTGTATCTGGTCCTCCTTCAAAAGAGTTCCCTGAAGTCCCTTGTGCTTCCAGACTTTTCAAGAACTCTTTATATCTCTTTTCCTGTGCTTCATATAACTTGGTCAACTTCTTAGTGGCAGATTTGGCCAGCTCTTTCCCCTCTTTATCATGGGTAGGAATTCCCTGCAATAGAAAAAAAAGTCAAGCAAATTCAGTGAATTGGTCTTCCCTGCTTAATGTGGTGAAATCACACACAGTACACAATGATAAAATCTGACTGTGATATGTGTGACAGAGTTGTACAATTACTAGACAGACATTGATAGCAACAAAGTTTAATGAGTATATCTCAGTTTAATGTCTCTATCTCAAAGATTAATGTCTCTATCACAGAGTTCGATGTCTCTGTCTCAAAGGTTGATGTTTCTATCTCAAATGTTAATGTCACTGTTTCAAAGTTTAATGTTTTTATCTCAAAGTTTAATGTCTCTATCTCAGTTTGATGTTTCTACATCAGTTTGATGTCTCTATCTCAGTTTAATGTCTCTATCTAAAATGAGCATGAGAGTAAAAGTCCATATATAGAGATTAAATAGGAACACAGGGAGGTTGGAAGATTTCAATCCAATTCCTGTCCTTAGTCAGACAAATAGATCTTGAATCACTTTCCCTGCAGGTATTATACTATACAATAGAGAGGGGAGAGATGGGTATGGACCCAATATCTGTCCTATGATGAATAATCAAAAGCCAGTTACCAGTGCTTGAATCTCTGATTGGTGGATGACTGGTGACTAGTCAAAGACCAGTATGGCAAAAAAGATCTGATAGACAAGACCCCATCAAATTTATCTAATAAAGATGGCTGCTCTTCTCAGAAAGGTGCCAGGGCATTGACCTTGAGGGAGCTGCAACTTGCTCTAGGTGACTTCCCTCCCTTAGGAGGGACCAAGGATTGATCATCACTAATGACTTCATAGCAAGTGTCGAGATCCATGGCTTTTTTAGCGATCTCTGAACCATGGAGGTCAATGTATGTTACTGTTCCACAGGAGTAGTTGTCTTTTCCAACATGGATGATATCCAGATCCTGTCTGGAAATGGAGGGGGTTGTCCACTACCCCACCCTACCCCAGTCTGGGAATGGAGGGTGTTGTCCATTACCCTGCACATATCTAAAAGTATACTCATTCATTGATTTTTTAAAATAATTTTCAGTACTTAAGACTAATCTGTCAGAACAGCAGAGAGATATGTATGTATGTATGTAATGTATGTATGTGTATGTGTATGTATATATATATATATATATATATATATATATATATATATATATATATATATATATATATATATATATATATATATATATATATATATATATACACACACACACACACACATACAGTCAAATCCACTTATCTCGCCCTCGGTTACCTCGCCAACCCTATTAAGTCGACGTTTTTGAAGTGGAACCGCCAAATTTTCTTTTTGTCTTAGCATTTTCTCATTGGTTATGTCGATTCTTTTATGTCGACGAATCCTAATATCTCCAGCACAAAAGAGGGTCAAATTTGCCAATTAACGTCGGTTATCTCGATCCCCATGACCGATCGTCAGTGATTTTTTCCCCCATATTGGTGACAAAAATGTAACATACATCGGAGCAAATTCTGCGTATCCTCAGTGCCTGGCTATATGGAATGTTCCTAATGCAGTGTTTTGGATGACAGCTGGTTGGGAGGAGATACTGGTGTTTGTCAGTTGGTTTCGAGTAGATGTCTGTGTGTAATTTGTTTTCCACCAGTCTGGTTGTTGTGTCCAGGAAAACATGGTTTGAGTTGGAAATTTCTGCTGTGAATTTTATTGAAGGATGGAAGTTGTTTGCCTTTGATATGAAGTCATCCAGACAATGAAAGATTCCTAGAAAGGTCTGAAGAGCTGCCTAAACATTTAATTTACTGAGGCTACAACAAAGACCTGATTGCGGAGGCAATCCAATGGGCCAAACAAACAAACCGTGATGACCTACTCAGATATGGACAGAAAGAAAAGGTTGATAGGATACCATTTATTCTGACCTATCACCCAGACAATCCCAAAGTAGGTAAAATCATCGCAAACCACTGGCCAACTGTGCAATCATCATACATACTAAACCTAATACTAACAAACATGTAGTAGCTTACCGGAGACCAAAAAACCTAAAGGACATCCTAGTCAGGGCAAAGCTAACACCAATCGCTAGTCAAAACCAACATAGTCAATCTGGACCCTGTGGCGATAAAAGATGCAAAACCTGTCAACATATGATAGAGACCAAGACATTCACTAGCACAGTGACTAAAGAAAAACTAAACATACATTGTCCAAACAAAACGTGCAAAACAGAGAATGTGATTTATCTCATCACATGTAAGATCTGTGGCCTTCAGTACGTTGGAGAAACTGAAAAGCTACACAAAAGGATAAACCTTCATAGATCTGATTGGATGACAAAAAAGCTGTACAGAAGCCCAGTCGCAGAACACTTCTCCTCCCCATACCACACTTTCAGTGATATAATACTTATCGCTATTGCTAACAACCATAGCTGGAGTTCTGAAACCAGGAAGGAAAAGGAATCATACTGGATACGCCGCCTTAGAACATTGAAACCAAGCGGTCTAAACCAAGAAGACTAGAAAATGAAAACTATGCACTAATAGAATTTAACATTTTCTAAATCTTCTTATTATCCTTCAATTTTTACTATAAGAATAACCGGTATGGAATCAAATATCCGGGATATCTGCGTTACATAAATGTACAAAAAGTAAAATTAGATGTCGCTTTGGCTTGTAGACTTAGGGAATTATACAGCTTGTAGACTTAGGGAATTATACACCGTTTTCAGTTTCCGCAACTAGTCTATACAAGCTGGTTGTATTTATAGTTTTATCCCATGTGGAGACAGTCATGTAGAGGTTTACAAACACAACGTTTTTGTGTTTATTTGTTTGTCGTATATATGTTTTGTATTTGCCTTTGAAAAAGACTCAGTAAGAGTCAAAAGGGCTTAGGCTAGTTAGTTGCTAGTTTTGTACTGTTTGTCGTCAGTTTATTGCATCTCTCTCTCTCTCTCTCTCTCTCTCTCTCTCTCTCTCTCTCTCTCTCTCTATATATATATATATATATATATATATATATATATATATATATATATGGCCCCTAGTGCCCAAGTGATATAAGCGTTCACTAGTTACCTACCTTTTCATCAAACATGGAATACTTGTCTGTCTCTTTGATGAAGAGCTCTGAAGGTGGTATTCTTTTCTGGGCTTCTTTTTCTGCCTGAAAAATTCAGATGCACATATTTCATGGATATACATGATACATATAAATATCTACAGATTATTTAGACAAATTTAAAACGGTTATGATCCATCAGAATGACATTGAAACATCAAAGCAACAAAAGGTCCAAGTGAGCCTAATATTACTCACCAGCTTAAATAACTTAATCTGTCTAAGCTGACCAATGTAGTATTGAAAGAACACAACTCAATGTAATCTCTCAACCTTTCATCATTATCATCATCATCATCATCATCATCCCTTAACCCAAGAAGTCATTTTACTCCATCTTTCCCTGTTCTATTGCCCTTTGGGAATCTCCAAATTTCATGGCTGTCCACTCCTTAATGTTGTCTTCCTACCTCTTTTTCTGTCTGCATCGTCTTCTGCACCCTTGCACATTGCCTTGCAAGATTGTTTCTGCCAGTTCAGTTGATCTTGAGACAAGACTACCACTTCAGTTCTTTTTTACAGTGGTCAAGAGATCTTCATAGGATCCAATGGCTTGTTGGATCCTGTTGTGGACTTCTTCATTGGTTACATGATCAGTGTATGAGATGCCCAACATCTTGTGGTAGTATCTCATTTCAAAGGTTTGAATCCTCTCAACCTTTGCTTCATGCCAATTTTACCCTTTTTTGACAATAATGTCATCAAAATTCTTTCCAAAAATAATCATACAATTTAGTACATAGATCAAAATTCATCCATGACTTCAATGTGAACATATTGGAGATGTTTTATCAAAACTGAATGAAAGGTAAAGTCTCTAGAGATGTAAAAGGCTCAGCCAATCAGATCCAAGATCACAGATCAAACTTATTAAAGCACCTAAGACTATGATGATATAAGCTTATTTACAGGTTTGAGCAAAATCCAATCAAAATTCAGACCACAGAATTGGTAACAAGCTGCCAATCAAGTAAAAAAAAATTCACAAATGAGCTCAAATCATGAGCATAATCAAACTGGTACATATTTTGATGAAACAACACTATTAGCAAGTTTAATTAAAATATGATTAAGAAATACTAGGCTGGTTTACAAGCTAATCCAATCAGATGCAAGATCACCTCATTATTATTCATGATTTCCTTTAAATCTGTACTCATCCATGGTGCTAAGCTATTTTATAAAGTGTTATCAAAATTATATAAAATATACAGTGTCTATAGTGGATTATGCTCAAAATGATATCAAATTTAAATTCTAGACTGGATTATGCTCAAAATGATATCAAATTTACAGTCTAGACTGGATTATGCTCAAAATGATATCAAATATACAGTCTAGACTGGATTATGCTCAAAATGATATCAAATATAGTCTAGAGTGGATTATGCCAAAATATCAAATTGACAGTCTAGACTGGATTGTGCTCAAAGTCATATAAAATATAGTGTCAAGAGTGGATTATGCTCAAAATGATATCAAATATACAGTGTATAGATTGGATAATGCTCAAAATGATATCAAATTTAAAGTCTAGACTGGATTATGCTCAAAATGATATCAAATATAGTCTAGAGTGGATTATGCCAAAATATCAAATTGACAGTCTAGACTGGATTGTGCTCAAAGTCATATAAAATATAGTGTCAAGAGTGGATTATGCTCAAAATGATATCAAATATACAGTGTATAGATTGGATAATGCTCAAAATGATATCAAATATACAGTGTCTAAAATGGATTATGTTCAAAATGATATCAAATATATATTGTCTAGAGTGGATTATGCTAAACTGATATCAAATAGTGTCTAGAGTGGATTATGCTCAAAAAGATATTAAATATACAGTCTAGAGTGGATTATGCTCATTATAAAAGTTCATCTAGCTCTTAAAAGATAAAAACTTATAGTCAAAATTTCTAAGCTGACTATGTCTTTAAAGTGGTAACAAGCACAGTAAATCTGATTCAAGACCACCTCATTAGTATGCATTTTTTCAAGTACTTCTTTTTAAAGTGTAATTTAATAATGAGGTTCCTGTTCTTGCAAGTAACTTCAACAGCTTGTATCATTACTTAAAATTTAACTATACATGAAATTTATATAATATATAATATAGACAGATGGATACTATGGACAAAAGGCCTGGCCAGACTGTATCATGACTGTTCCAATGAAGACATATTTATATAATTGAGGCCTGATTGTATCAAGACTTCCAATGAAGACAAATTTATATAATTGAGGCCTGATTGTATCATGACTTCCAATGAAGACAAATTTATATAAATGAGGCCTGACTGTATATCAAGACTGTTCCAATGAAGACAAATTTATAAAAATGAGACTTGACTGTATTAAGACTGTTCCAATGAAGACAAATTTATATAAATGAGGTCTGACTGTATCAAGACTGTTCCAATGAAGACAAATTTATATAAATAAGGCCGGACTGTATGAAGACTGTTCCAATGAAAATTTTTTTATATAAATGGGGCCTGACTGTATCAAGACTGTTACAATGAAGAAAAATTTATATAGATGAGGCCTGACTGTATGAAGACTGTTACAATGAAGACAAATTTATATAATTGAGGCCTGACTGTATGAAGACTGTTCCAATGAAGAAAAATTTATATAAATGAGGCCTGACTGTATATCAAGACTGTTCCAATGAAGACAAATTTATATAAATGAGGCCTGACTGTATGAAGACTGTTCCAATGAAGAAAAATTTATATAAATGAGGCCTGACTGTATCAAGACTGTTACAATGAAGACAAATTTATATAAATGAAGCCTGACTGTATCAAGACTGTTCCAATGAAGACAAATTTATATAATTGAGGCCTGAGTGTATGAAGACTGTTCCAATGAAGAAAAATTTATATAAATGAGGCCTGACTGTATATCAAGACTGTTCCAATGAAGACAAATTTATATAATTGAGGCCTGACTGTATGAAGACTGTTCCAATGAAGAAAAATTTAAATAAATGAGGCCTGACTGTATCAAGACTGTTCCAATGAAGACAAATTTATATAAATGAGGCCTGACAGTATCAAGACTGTTACAATGAAGACAAATTTACATAAATGAGGCCTGACTGTATGAAGACTGTTCCAATGAAGAAAAATTTATATAAATGAGGCCTGAGTGTATGAAGACTGTTACAATGAAGAAAAATTTATATAAATGAGGCCTGACTGTATCAAGACTGTTACAATGAAGAAAAATTTATATAAATAGGGCCTGACTGTATGAAGACTGTTCCAATGAAGACAAATTTATATAAATGAGGTCTGACTGTACCAAGACTGTTCCAATGAAGACAAATTTATTTAAATGAGGCCTGACTGTATGAAGACTGTTCCAATGAAGAAAAATTTATATAAATGAGGCCTGAGTGTATGAAGACTGTTCCAAAGAAGACAAATTTATATAAATGAGGTCTGACTGTATCAAGACTGTTCCAAATTTATATAAATGAAGCCTGACTGTATCAAGACTGTTCCAATGAAGACAAATTTATATAAATGAGGCCTGACTGTATCATGACTGTTCCAATGAAGACAAATTTATATAAATGAGGTCTGACTGTATCAAGACTGTTCCAATGAAGACAAATTTATTTAAATGAGGCCTGACTGTATGAAGACTGTTCCAATGAAGAAAAATTTATACAAATGAGGCCTGAGTGTATGAAGACTGTTCCAATGAAGACAAATTTATATAAATGAGGCCTGACTGTATGAAGACTGTTCCAATGAAGACAAATTTATATAAATGAGGCCTGACTGTATGAAGACGGTTCCAATGAAGACAAATTTATATAGATGAGGCCTGACTGTATGAAGACTGTTCCAAAGAAGACAAATTTATATAAATGAGGCCTGACTGTATGAAGACTGTTCCAAAGAAGACAAATTTATATAAATGAGGCCTGACTGTATTAAGACTGTTCCAATGAAGACAAATTTATATAATTGAGGCCTGACTGTATCAAGACTGTTCCAATGAAGACAAATTTATATAATTGAGACCAGACTGTATCATGACTGTTCCAATGAAGAAAAATTTATATAAATGAGGCCTGACTGTATCAAGACTGTTCCAAATTTATATAAATGAAGCCTGACTGTATGAAGACTGTTCCAATGAAGAAAAATTTATATAAATGAGGCCTGACTGTATCAAGACCGTTCCAATGAAGAAAAATTTATATAAATTAGGCCTGACTGTATCAAGACTGTTCCAATGTAGAAACATTTATATAAATGAGGCCTGACTGTATCAAGACTGTTCCAATGAAATTTTTTTTATATAAATGAGGCCTGACTGTATCAAGACTGTTCCAATGAAGACAAATTTATTTAAATGAGGCCTGACTGTATCAAGACTGTTCCAATAAAGACAAATTTTTATAAATGAGGCCAGACCATGTCAAGACCTCTGCAATGAAGACAAATTAATATCAATGGGGCCAGACCTTGTTAAGACCTCTGCAATGAAGACAAATTAATATCAATGGGGCCAGACCTTGTCAAGACCTCTGCAATGAAGACAAATTAATATAAATGGGGCCAGACTATATCCAGACCTTTGCAATGAAGTCAAATTAATACAAATGGAGCCAGACTGCATCAATACCTTTGCAATCAAGGCAAAATGATATAAATGGAGCCAGACTGTATCAAGACATCTGGGCTGAAGACCTAAAAAGCAAGCTGATAAAGGAATACTAAATCATAACTGTACCTTGGCAGATTCCTGTTCTTTTTTTCTTCTTTCTTTTTCTAGTCTTTTCAATTCTTCTTGCTGACAAAAGAGGAAGAAGGTTTAATTGAGTATAACATGTAAGATATAATACAGTGAAATGTTTCTATTCTGAACACATTAAGGATTTACATATAAATAGTCCACTTCCAACTCACAGCATAAGGATTTACAAATGAATATTCCATTTTTGACTCACTGCATCAAGATTTACAAATGAATAATCCCCTTTCAACTCACAGCATTGGGATTTACAAATAATTTAACCTGCTTTCAACTGACATCATCAGGATTTACAAATGAATAATCCAATTTCAACTCAGAGCATCAGATTTACAAATTATTAATCCACTTTCAACTCAGAGCATCAGGATTTACAAATTAATTAATCCATTTTCAACTCAGAGCATTAGGATTTACAAATTAATAATCCACTTTCAACTCAGAGTATCAGGATTTACAAATTAATTAATCCATTTTCAACTCAGAGCATCAGGATTTACAAATTAATAATCCACTTTCAACTCACAGCATTGGGATTTATGAATGAATACACCATTTTCAACTCAGAGCATCAGGATTTACAAATTAATAATCTACGTTTAATTCATAGCATTAGGATTTATAAATTAATAATCCACTTTTAACTCACAGCATCAGGATTTACAAATGAATAATCTGCTTTTAACTCACAGCATCAGATTTACAAATAAATAATCCATTTTCAACTCACAGCATCAGGATTTACAAATTAATAATCTGTTTTCAATTCATAGCATAAGGACTTGTATAAAAATAGTCCAACAAGATTTTCAAGTTAATTACCATGCTGGGCAATAATGTATGTCGTGATAATTATTATTTACGTCCAACCTGACAGGACAAGAAGATTTTTAGTCAAAATTCTACATAGCTATGACCACTTGTTGTGAAGCGCTGATATCAAGATTTAGCAGTCATGTACAAGGTCAGATTGGCAATATTTTCATTAGAAACATGAAGACATCAGACATCTTTCAGTGAAAACCCAATGCAGACACGATTATTTGTTCAAAAATTAGTGATACTGCATGTCTGTGGGGCACCATTTTTATCTGACACAAACTAGACACAGTCTTTCAGTGAACACTATAGTTGGCATTCTTCAATTTTTATTCTGCATAGGGATAGATTTTCAATGGAAAAAGAATTTCCTAGGTTTAGCTCACTGGTTATACTGACTATTTAAATCTTGTATATCATAAGCATTGCTAAGAAAACGTTCAATTGCCTATGTTTGAATGAGTAGTGTAATTTGGTTTATAAAGTATAGAGCTGGGCCTTAGTTAAGATGTGTGCCTATGAAAAAGCTACTAGCTCCGCTTGGTCATTTTCACTTCCTGGACTTTAGAGGTATAAAAATGAGAAGATAACTCTTTAGTTTTTATATCTTTTTATAATTCATTCATTGCACTTTCAGAAGCTAGTATTGTCTAGTCTGGCAAAATGTTGTTTCCTTATCTAAATAATTGCTAAAGATGGTGCATTTTAGACTAATTCAGGCTGATATTTGAGCTCATGGGAGCAGCCATTTTGGTCAGTCATCTAAAATTACCACACATACAATATCCAAAGAAATTTCAGCCACAGTACATTAAAGTAACATAGAGGTATACCAACATTCTCTCTAGTGTGCATGTTGCAAACCACTTCATCTTACACCAGTCACTCTCTAAGGAGTATCACCTATAGTGTGTCAGAATGACCTACAATTCAACATGAGTAGAAATGACAATAGCTCTTCATGGCAGCCATGTTGGATGTCAGATCTGTACATATATGACTAACTAGAGATCAAATGAAGTCTTTATTTGAAATCCCCATATTGACATGATCAAAATAAGTAAACTGTTTTCACTGCGGTACATCAGAACAAGTCTTTCAGTAAAAATCTCATCCCAATATGAACATCCATTCAGAAGAAATATTTTCAAGATGGATGCCACATTAGCTTTAATGGATTTCTTATTGCTAACATTTTCTCTATGGACCAACTCAATGTCATAACAAGTCTCTAACACCATCTGAATATGACTATTCATCCAGAAGAAGTAATGTTGACAAGATTTTCATGATGACCACTGGTGGCAGAATATGTAGCATTTCTGACAACAAGAATCACATTGAAATCATAATGTGCTGTATTTCTGACAACAAGAATCACATTGAAATCATAATGTGCTGTATTTCTGACAACAAGAATCACAGTGAAATCATAATGTGCTGTATTTCTGACAACAAGAATCACAGTGAAATCATAATGTGCTGTATTTCTGACAACAAGAATCACAGTGAAATCATAATGTGCTGTATTTCTGACAACAAGAATCACAGTGAAATCATAATGTGCTGTATTTCTGACAACAAGAATCACAGGGAAATCATAATATATGGCATTTTTGACAACAAGAATCAATGGGAAATCATAATAAGTGGCATTTCTGACAAAGGGAATCACAGGGAAATCATAATAAGTGGCATTTCTGACAAAGGGAATCACAGGGAAATCATAATAAGTGGCATTTCTGACAAAGGGAATCACAGGGAAATCATAATAAGTGGCATTTCTGACGACAAAAATGTCACTGATATGGACAAAAAATGTTTCTTGCTTCAGTGTAGTTATTTGCTTATTTAGAGACACCAGCATATACTTAGACATCATAAGTGACTGATACATAGCCTACAAAGACTGATTTTGTCACATCTAAAGTAGCAATACAACTGAAGCCCATTCTATTTTAATGTAAAAATAAGCTTTTATTAACTCATATACATATGCTCAGGTAACTATCAAAACTTTTCTTCTGTTTTTCACAAAAAATGATGTTTCTGCTGACAAAAACCTTCTTCAATTTGAAAATGGCTACAATAGTCTGAAAAACAAAAATAGGCCTTTCCATACTTTATGTTAAATTGGGCAGAATTTATTTCTGTATAAAAAACTTCCATTAAAACACATTAGGTAACAACAGTAAGTCAAACATTCTGAGTGTTATGAGCCAATTAAATTTTGCTTATCATCAATGATTGGCTAATGATTAAAAATGGATATACCAATCAAATTGTGCCTATCATCAATGATTGGCTAATGATTAAAAATGGATATACCAATCAAATTGTGCCTATCATCAATGACTGTCTAATGATTAAAATGGATATACCAATCAAATTGTGCCTATCATCAATGATTGGCTAATGATTAAAAATGGATATACCAATCAAATTGTGCCTATCATCAATGGTTGTATAATGATTAAAATATGGACATGCCATATGTCCTGGTGTACAAGTTGGAGCCAAATGCAATCTGCAAAGACCTGGATCAGCTGTCAAATAATGCCCTGGCAGATCTGGGTTTAAGCAGTTTGTTTTGAGTAACAAGTTGAATAATCAACCCAGACTGATTTGCCTGCATATTATGTGATGGCACAACAGAATCTATGTTGACTGCAGTTGGGCTCAATTTAGTTTGGAAACCTTGAATATCATATTCATCAAATTTGTGTGTGTTGTGGAATTTTAATGAAGCAATAAAACTTTTTCACTCATATTGCTATCACATCTGCAGTGATGTCTACCACTGGGGCATCATGCTGCAGACATGTAGCATTATGTCCCACCCAGTTACATTATCCAGAAACCAGGCCAACTAGTCCTAAAACTAACCTTTTAATGCTGAGCACCAAGCAAGGCAGCTGTTAGTACTATTTTAAACCATTTCAAACCATGACCTACTGCATTAGAGGTGGACTCTCTAACCACTAGGCAACCAATGCAATTAATATGCATTAAAAAAGAAAACTATCATTTCCTGCTTCATTAAACTTGAAAAATAAAGGGGTTCATTTACGCTAATGTGTACCATATACCCTCGCTTACAGGTTCGGTCCAAAAGCAAACAACACATATCCTGATCAGCCATTGTATAATGTGCTGGAAAATCAGGGACTATTTTGTTTCTACTGATGAACTTATTATTTTAACTCCTGCACCTAGTGCAAATTATCATATAGTGGTAAGTTATTAACTTGAAGTTTTTCTTCCCGCTCTTTCATCAGGGTCTCTCTGTCCACAAGTTTGATGACAGGGGGCTGACCCTCATGGTCTTCAAGTCTGACTCCCAAGTTTGGTAATACATCATCCCTAACTGCATCACATAGCTGTAGGAGTGCTGGAACTGAAAGGAAGGAATATATATATATATATATATATATATATATATATATATATATATATATATATATATATATATATATATATATATATATATATATATTTAGTATTTTTTTTTTCTTCAAATTCTGTCAAATTGATATTTTAGGACCTACCAGGTAATCCTACATTTGATGGATAGAAAAACTGACAAATAAAAGAAAAAAAAGTCAATGCTCTACCGAGTCAAATTTCATTTTAACATACAAGTGACAGCAATATATGTAAACTTCTCTTTTCAATATTCAGTCTACTTTCATAAGATTATGTACATATTTTTATTTGCTATAAATTAAATGTATTTATTCAGCTTCCGTTCCCAATTTTTGAAAACTAAGATCATGTACATATTTCCATTTGCTATAAATTAAATGTATTTATTCAGCTTCCGTTCCCAATTTTTGAAAACTCTTGTTTATTATTACTCTTACAAAATAGAATTTCTACCTATAACTAAGTTTCTACTTCTAACTGAAACTTTTAACTGTAATTGAAACTTCCACCTGTAATTGAAATTTCTACATGTAATTGAAAGTTCTATCTTTAATTGAAATTTCTACATGTAACTGAAATTTCTTTCCTTTTCATGGAAAATAGTTTTGATTTAAAGCAAATTGGGCTTAACATTTACTTGTGTAAATTGTGTTAATAAAGATGTTTTATTATAATGTTATTTCTGTATCCTCTTTTTAGCAAATGCATGTGATACAAGGTACAAGTGTGCAGGTTTTAGAAGTGTATAATTTACATCATAAAAAATTATCTGCAAAAGAAAGGGACTGATTCTCAACTATCTGAGAAAACTTTCACCAATTCAAGAAGATCATTTAAATTTTTTGTTAAACCATTTTTGATATTCTTGAGTGATAAGATTTTCAAATTAGCTACTGTGGTAGCCATATTTAATACAAGATCAACACCATTTTCAACCATTTTAATAAACCAGAAATCATTAGAAGTCTTCTGGTGAAACCCCATGCTGATGGCCATCCAGTCAGAATAATTAGAGACAAAATTTTCAACATATTTGCTGTGGCAGCCAGATCATCACTATATTTGTTGAGAAGCTGTAACAAGATTTTCAAGACAGCTGTGATGGTGGCCACATTGAATCTCTAATTGGCATCATCTTCAATTAGTACCAACTAGACTTCATAACTAACAAGTCTTTTGGTGAAAAAAAAAACTAATGTTGATTGACTTTTCACCTAGGTGGAGTGATGATATGATTATAATAGTGGCTATATCAGACATCATAAGTTTTTTTTAATTTAAAGACCAACTAGATACCATAAGAAGTTTTCCAGTGAAAATCATATGCTGATGTAACATGGGAATTTCACTAAAAGGAGAAATAGTATTAACATGATTTTCAAGATGGCTGTTGTGATGGCCATATTGGATGTCAGATCAGCATTATATTCATTTAGGACCAATTAAGCATGATTTAAAGAGGTCTTAAACCTCCATGCTGATAAGATCATCCATTTTGATGGAGTTTAGATATCAGTATTTTCACCATGGTCAACCCTATTCTTCACAAAGAAGTAGAAATTGCAGTAAGGTCACTAAAGAAAGCAAAGTCAGCCAGCATTGACAACATACCAGCAGAGCTCATTCAAGTAGGAGAATAAGAGATAGTCACAGTCCTAACAACAATCTGCAACAAGATATGGATGACAGGAGATTGGCCCACCACATGGACTTAATCCTTGGTCATTGTGCTCTCCAAGAATGGAAACCTACAGCTGTGCCAAAACTACAGAACTATAGTTTGATCAGTCACTTGAACAAAGTCATGCTGAAGATCATTCTCAACAGACCAAAGCCTCTAGCAGAGAAAATTATTGCTGAAGAGCAGGCAGGCTTTTGAGCAGGAAGGAGCACCACAAAACAAACCTTTAATCTCAAACTTCTTTGCGAGAAATACCTTCAGCATTAGCAGAATCTATAACATGTCTTTATAGATTTCAAAAAGGCCTATGATAGGGTATGGCATGCAGCCTTATGGGCAACTATGAGGAAGTACAACATCAGCTCAAACCTAGTGCAGATTGTTGAGCACCTCTATGACAAAGCCACATGTTGTCTTCATCAATGGCAGCAGAGGGGATTGGTTTTGAATAACAGTTGGAGTCAGACAGGGATGCATATTGTCACCTACACTCTTCAACATTTTCCTGGAAAGGATCATGGAGGATCCCTTGCATAATCACAAGGGCACTATCAGCATTGGAGGAAGAAAAATCATCAACCTTTGCTTCACAGATGACATTGATGATATAGCAGGAGATGAAAAAGAACTGGCTGACTTGGTTGAGTGCAACAACACAACCTCCACAACATACAGTATGGACATTAGCACAGAACAAAAAACTGATGACAAACAATACCAATGGCATCAGTGCAGAAATAAAGGTCAGTGGACAGAAGCTGGAAAGAGTCACAAGCTTGATGAACTTGGGATTAATTATCACAGCTGAGGGTTCCAAATCAAAACTACTTTGCAAGATTGCCCAGACAACATCAGCAATAACAAAGATGAGACCAATATGGAAAGATACCAACATTGCTTTTGGTTCCAAAAAAAGGTTGATGCACTCGATTGTCATATCCATCTTTTTGTATGCTTGTGAAACATGGACATTCACATCAAAGAAGGATTCAAACCTTCGAAATGAAATGCTTCCACAAGATCTTGGGCATTGCATACATTGACCATGTAACCAACAAAGAAGTCCTCAACAGGATCCAGCAAGCTATCAGATCATATGAAGAACTCTTGACCACTGTAAAAAAGCACAAACTGAAGCAGTATGGTCTTGTCTCAAGATCATCTGTACTGGCAAAAACAATCTTGCAAGGCACAGTGCGAGGGTGTAGAAGAAGAAGCAGACAGAAAAAAGAATTGGGAAGACAACATTAAGGAGTGGACAGACATGGGATTTGGAGATTCCCAAAGGGCAGTAGAAAACAAGGAAAGATGGAGAAAATTGGTTGTAAAGTCAACTGTGGTGCCCCAATAACCTCTTGGGTTAAGGGATTGATGATGATGATGATGATGATGATGATGATGATGATGATGATGATGATGATGATGACAATGATGACGACAATATTGATGATGAGGACAACAACTACTATGTCCAGGCAACACTATTGATGAACAATGAGACAACATAATAAGTCTTTTGGTGAAATTCCCATGTCACTATTACTTTCCTTTCATGATAAGAAGCAATACAAGATTTTTGATGTTCTGGTGGTCTAATTAGTTAAGAGTATCTGCCTTGGATGTGGAAGATAGTGAGTCCGAACTCTGGCTGAGTTATACCAAAAACTTATAAAAATGGTACCAGCAGCTGCTCAGCATTAAGAGGTTGTGTTAGGACTGGTGGGCTTTGTGTCAGGATAATATGACTGGGTGGGACATGAATGCTACATGATGTCCAGTGCTAGACAACAAGATAAGCAGCAGCAATTTGGCTGATAAATTGTTAAAATTACACACACACACAAAGACAAGACCTTCCAGATGGCTGTCATGATGGCCCTTACAGATCAGATTGGCACCAAATGGACCTCATAAGAAGTCTTTCCATATAAACCACATGCTAACATGATGATCCAAGTAAACAAAACAAGATTTTTAAATATGGCTGTAGTGCGGATTATTCTGGATGTCTGTGCAGAACCAATTTCAATTTGGACTAACTAAACCTTGAGATGAATATGTGTGTGTAAAGTTTCATGGCAATTCTCCAAGTAGTTCAAGTGACCTGAAGTGATAACAAGCTTGTGGTAATGTGCATATAACCAGTCCAAGACCAGTAGCCTTAAGATAAGTGTTATGACCATATGAACAGTCCAAGACCAGTAGCCTTAAGATAGTACTATGACCATGTGACAAATTGGCGTTCAAAACACACCAACCTCTTTCACTACGGTTTGATGCTAGGGAATGACCTCCGCGGTGTAATTTACCCAGTGTGGATAGATAGAAAGAATGCAGATCACTGAACAAGTATATTGAATAAAAAAAACACAACGAGCCCCCTGTCAATGAACAAATATAAAATTTAATCAGTTTATCAACAGAATTTAAAATGAAAAGAAATCAATGACTTGGTTACAAAAGAAGGAAAATGGTACTAACATGTACTCAAATAAAAAGACAATACCAATTTCTTTAAATGTAAAATTACTTTCCACGTTAATATACTATCTTCATTGCCAATGAGATGTGACCTTTGAGTGCAACGATGAGAGACTTCATCACCTATTTAATGCAACATCAAGACTTCCGTTCGTCCCTGCTCTGTCGATCTTTGTCTAGCTGTTTCGTTTTGGACTCTTGTCCGTCAAACTCTGATTTAACAATCGTCTCTGGACTTAGATTTCTGCATAGAATTTGTTCTGGTCCTGTGATTGTTCAGGGATTTCTCATGTGAATCCAGGAAAGCTGTTTCCTTTTGCCGTTTCTTTATTCGTTTCCACGAACCTCATGTATAGTCCGTCTCCTAACTGAGACAACTATCTGGCCCCTTACTCTATAATGAAAACGTACTTTTACAAATTTAAAATATAGAGTTTGCCTACTCGCTGAGACAAAACTCCCGCTTTACTGCCAAATCATGAGATAACGTCTCACACAATCTTTGAGTCCTGTGTAACTTTTCCCAAAAAAGATTTAAGACTAAAGAATTTTTTTAAAGTAAAACCTTTAATTTCTTACAGAGTTATGCCCATAAATCCATATTAACTAATCGGAATAGACTGTTTCCTAACCTGTTCGTAGAATTTTTGGATTGACAAGACAACTAATCATGCCGTAATTAACATTACTTTGAACACTCATCTATAGCCATCTCCCGCCCTTTACCCTGTCAATTTTGGGAAAGGGTCTTATGTCATTCTCTTGTACCATAGCATCTGACTCGGTTATGTTACGTCGGCTAGAAAGAATTCCCTTTTGACGTTCAGAGATGAAATGAAAATAATCATCTAACTATCTCTAGCCCTTTCTACTTTAATTAAGTTGACTTTGATACAATTCCTTTAACCAAAGCTTCTAAGAGTTTTCAAAATTCGACACATCACAGACCACATGACCAATCCAAGATCATTAGCCTTAAGATAGTACTATGACCATATGACCAGTTTAAGATCAGTAGACTTAAGATAGTACTATGACCATATGACCAGTCCAAGATCAGTAGCCTTAAGATAGTACTATGACCAGTCCAAGAACAGTAGCCTTAAGATAGTACTATGACCATATGACCAGTAGAATACCAGTAGCGTTAAGATAGTACTATGACCAGTCCAAGAACAGTAGCCTTAAGATAGTACTATGACCATATGACCAGTAGAATACCAGTAGCGTTAAGATAGTACTATGACCAGTCCATGAACAGTAGCCTTAAGATAGTACTATGACCATATGACCAGTAGAATACCAGTAGCGTTAAGATAGTACTATGACCAGTCCAAGAACAGTAGCCTTAAGATAGCACTGTGACCATATGACCAGTCCAGGAACAGCAGACTTAAGATAGTACAATGACCATATGACCAGTAGAAGACCAGTAGCCTTAAGATAGTACTGTGACCATATGACCAGTAGCTTTAAGATAGTACTGTGACCATATGACCAGTTTAAGACCAGTGGTCTTAAGATAGTACTATGATCATATGACCAGTCTAAGACCGGTAGCCTTTAGTACTATGACCATATGACCAGTAGAAGACCGATAGCCTTAAGAATGTACTGTGACCATATGACCAGTAGAATAGCAGTAGCGTTAAGATAGTACTATGACCAGTCCAAGAACAGTAGCCTTAAGACAGTACTGTGACCGCATGACCAGTACAAGAACAGCAGACTTAAGATAGTACTATGACCATATGACCAGTCCAGGACCATTAGTCTTAAGATAGTACTATGACCAGTCCAAGAACAACAGACTTAAGATAGTACTATGACCATATGACCAATCCAAGACCAGTAGTCTTACGATAGTACTATTTACTTTCAAATTTGATCACATTCTGTGGAGTCATTTCTGAGACAAATTTGCTTAATTCTTCGTCTATTTTTAGTTGTATTGGCCATAACAGACTGACATGATTTCTATTTTTAGTTGTATTGGCTATAGCAGACTGACATGATTTCTATTTTTAGTTGTATTGGCCATAGCAGACTGACATGATTTCTATATTTAGTTGTATTGGCCATAGCAGACTGACATGATCTCTGTTTTTAGTTGTATTAGCCATAGCAGACTGACATGATTTCTAAACTTTAATGTCCCGAAGCTTCCTGTTCAATTCTGTTGAATTGTTTTTTAAACCAAACGTCTATTTTTCAAAACAGCATCACACTGGAGGGCAGTCTGAATAATTTCAACAGATGTTGTGTTAAGGTCTATTTTGCATAACAACCACTCTGGTGGCCTAGTGGTTAGAATAGCCACCTATGATATAGGAGGTCGCGGGTTCGAAGCCCAGCAGAGTTATACCAAAGACATTAAAATTGGTAGAAACAGCTGCATCGCTTGACGTTCAGCATTAGGAGGTTAGTGTTAGGATCGGTCAGTAGTCAGGATAATGTGACTGCAGCATGATGCCCCAGTGCTAGACATCACTATAAACTGTCACACTGCAGACAATGTAGCAATACAACTGAAAAATTGTAAAAGCTACGTTAAAAAGTCTAAAAAATGAAAATGGCAAAAATGAAATTTTAGATATGGCCATTGTTATGTATCGCCTCATTCAAAGTAACACAAAGAAAGAGTGATAACAACAAAAGCTTTGTAAATTTTAACAAAAAAAATTATTTTCCTAGAAAACAGAGAAAAAAGTAAATATTTAAAACAAGATTTTATGATTTAAGAAAAAAATCCAAATTGTTTGTTCTAAAGATATAAAACATAAGTCCTGTGAACAGTTATAAATTGGCACAGTCTGAAGTTCAGTTCCGGTCCAAGATGGTGGATGATCACTTCAAACAAAGGCTAACACAAAAATCCAGAATTTACACAGTGAAGCACAGTTTGTATTGTTCTGGTAAAATTTAGAAGATTTTCAGAAAATGTCTTTGTCCAAACCAACAGTTTTTCTCCAGGAAAAAAAATTATTTAGAAAGATGAAGCACACTTAGCTCCACTAACAGAACACATGTTGTTCTACGTAGACACACAAACAGAAAACTTCTTCTAACATGAAAATACAAAAAAAAAACCTAAGGTAATAGAAGCTGTGTGACTCTATTAAAATCGGCTACGACTGTCTTTTACTCTAACTAAACATTCTTATAAATTACTATTTAAAGCATATATATGAAGCTAATACGTCGTTTCATGTACATGCACATGGAGGACACGTGTAATTTCACAATGCATCTGGACATTAGGAAAGCCTGACTATGTATCAGCCAATTGTTTTCATAGCTATTCCTGAATGTTTACTTGTGACAAATTTACCATGATACACAGCTCGGGCTTACATGAGTCACTTTTACGATTTAAGTAAACACGATGTTTCGAACAACATACTAACATAATTATAATAAATAATTACATTTAATGTAATTAAAATGAAATAAAAAGGTTTATACAGAATTCATTCCTTAACACACACACACACACACACACACACACACACACACACACACACACACACACTTCAACTACAGGGTCGTAACACCATCATGGTATATATAAAGAATATTGATAGGGTGTCATTTCCACTTAGGAACAACCAGATCTCAGGACAAATGTGCATAACAAATTTCATGACTATCCACATGTAGTGTGATGCCAAGAGTTTAAGAAACTCATTGCAGAGAAGACCAAAATGGGGTGTCTCTCTGTGGTACACAGTTTCCAGTAATGTAAAAGGTCCATAATATGTTTCATGCTAATGTACTTAAAATCTTGGTTACAAAAGTACAGCTAAAAGTAAACAATTTTATGAATGTTATGTTTATGCTTTGAAGTAGTAGTGTTCTCTCAAGGACTGATAATCATCTCTGCTACTCATATGCAAGCCTACTTGACCCCCCCCAACTTTTATTGAGAATCTGATCTTTAAAATTTACCGAATAACTGGCCCTTCTCAACCCCTATTAAACCTTCTAACAGGAAGCAACAGAACCTTCAGGCAGTTGTCATGTCAATTGATTGTCCAACAAAGAAACAGTGTGTGAACTAGACTTTGTTACCTTTAATTAAAATGATGAACCGGATTGATTGCTTGACAAAAAACAATCTATAAAGAACACACAAACAAAATTATAGAGAAATTTGCATAATTACTTCTAGTATATCCAACGGCTGATATCTGGTTGCTCAGTACGTGCTGGTCAAAACCTTTGGAATACTGGTGGTCATGTCTGGCAAATGAAAGGATTTATGACAGACTAACCTCTCTCTCTCTCTCTCTCTCTCTCTCTCTCTCTCTCTCTCTCTCTCTCTCTCTCTCATGTCTGGCAAATGCAAGGATTTATGACAGCCTAACCACCCTTCCTCCCTCTCCTTCTCTCTCTCTCTCTCTCATATGTCTGGCAAATGCAAGGATTTATGACAGCCTAACCACCCTTCCTCCCCTTCTCTCTCTCTCTCTCATATATATATATATAGTGTGTGTAAAGAATTTTCATGACATGATCTGCATAATGAGTAAATCTATTCAGCTGTCAGATCTTTGTATGAAAAATTACAGCCTCAAACATAACATTGCTAAATACTTGTTATCTTTGTATACATTTTCATATTGTTGTTTTTTTTTTTTTTTACCAAATATTGGAATTTATGGAAATGTTAAAAAAAGCTTCTTGATCCTTAAAATGAGCATTGGCTTTCAGATCGAAATGGAAAGAAAGTATGTGTCAGACTTACGTTTCTGTTCCCTAGCAACCTTACGGACTTCTTCTCTGAAGTTGGAGAATGCAGTCAAATATGGCAAGACAAGTTCTTCTACCTACAAATCAAGAAAGCAGTTACAAGACCAATATTTACTTCTTAAATTAGAATGGAGGAAAAAAATGCCTTACATAGGATGCAATCAGGCTTGTTAAGTATCACAAGATATTTATGAAGGTCACTCCAACTCATGTCTTCAACAAATCTCAAACAATTATTTCTATCTCTCCCTCTGTCTATATACTTACACCCATGGTACAAATGCCTATTTGGACAAATCCACTGATTCATTATCCCATGACTCTTCAGCCTTGGAGGATGGTGGTAAACTAAAGCCTAATGTAATTTTGCATGTGTTTCATTGACAACTTTCATTTTTTATAATTGAACTTAAAAGATTCAGGGTAAACATAATTTCTGTACAACCATTGCTAACTTTTCAGAAAGGACCATTCTTAATGAACATAAACTTACAATGAAGATCATATAATAATTTGTCAGATTTTGACATTTTCTTGCAAAAGATAAACCTTACAGTTACTGCTATCATATAGTCTTCCTGATTATTTTTAAAGTTACTGCATTCTTCTGAGACCAGGCTCCAGTTAATGGTAACATTTAAAATAATTATAAATGTTACTGGCAGAAATTTATTACACCATGACAAAAAGACGATATGCCACAACATTGTCAAATCTCAGTATATTATCTTTCTGGAACTTAACATGCCTGCAGTAAGAATAGAAAAGGGAAAAGAAGAAAATGTATCTTTAATTATTCCAAAAGAAGAAAAATATACTTTCTTCTAAATTTTATTGAAGCAGAAAACAAATTTTAGCTAATTGTTATGTAACAGTCTAGCACATTTCTCATATTTGCAAAGGGCATATTTGTTTCAAGTAAATGAGAAAACATTACCATACTGTATTCTGCATTGGCATATTGTTATATTTAATTTTAATATTTAATTTGTATTATATGTTGGCTTTTCTCAATGATTATACATTATATACATTTGAATTTTGTACATGAACTTGTCCAAAATCAAGCTGACTTTGTATTTGAAAAGGGACAGTTATTTTGTCAACAAAATAATACATCATTAAATTTATTTTTGTTGGTATGGATTAACTCATGAACAACTGGAGATTTCTGTCATTTCTGCTTGAAGATGGTGGTCACAGGAGAATACATCCAAATGCATCTTCTTCCAAGTGATTTTTGTTTTAAGTTAAAATGTCATTTTCTTTATTGGCTATTTTGCTCATGCATGTACGGCAGAGTAAAAGTTGGGAGTTTTGTTTCGCTTATTGGACTCATCATTTTCATGTTCTGGTCACTTTTTACTCCAAAATTGAAACTTATCCAACTTTTAGCAAAGGTTCACCAGTCCATGTGCAGGTCAGACTGGTCTGCCATGGCCAAAAAGTCTAAAATTTGCTTCCAACAACTGGCAAATTTTTGGTTAAAAGAAAATTATGTTTCATACATTATCTTTTTCTCTCAGTATTGTTGAAAAAAATCATGTCTGAAACATTACATTATCTCTGTATTTTGTAATGTGAGTCTAAAGTCCTGATTATTTGGTATCATTGTAAAGCTACAACATATAACATTTCTGTAATACCACCCACTCTGGTGAAATTGACACTTACAGAACTCTGAAATAGGGTACACCTTCATGATGCATAAATGTATCACTAGGGTTAATGAGTCAAATGTTAGGATCATTATTAATGGATGTAAACATGTTCATCTTAATCTAATTTTAAGACATTGGCATTTTCCCCATGGAAAAACCTGCTGTACCTGATATTTGCCATGTTCTATTATTGTAATTATAGTAATATACCTAATCTTGTCGACAACTTGGAATGTTCTAGAAACGAACTTATGACCCTCATCCTGGTTTTAGTTTAGTTTTAGCTTTTTATATAATGTTGTTTACTTAAACAATTACCCATTCTTGTTTTAGCATTTTCAAGCACATTCAGTCTTATTTTTGTGTTCAGATTTTCATTTGGATAGAATTATTTATTCAAATGATTATTCACTGGAAATACAAAGTGCTCATCAATAATATTTTTGGACAGAAATATTGATTTGGAATAATAGTGAATTCAGACAAAGATACTTTTGGGCTATATTACTGTGAAACATCAAAAGAGTGTTAGTTCATCATCACTCTACAGGCCAATACGCATTACCACATCTGAGACTACAAACACATCAGCACATTAAACATTTGGAACTTAAGTGGAATACTATTGAAATTCAATTGCAACTTCATAAATTTGACCTATGAGAGAACTTTTATGGCTATTTGGAATTAGTTTACTATACTAATATATCTTTTTTAATATTCTCTTTTGTATTCTGGGGGAAATAAATTATTTGTTGAATGCTACAAAACTTGCTGGTTCTGTTACCATGTAGTTGTAACAATATGTTTCTACTACACAGCATATACATTCTTATATAGATCAGAAATCTGCTAACAGAATACAAGCCAATTTCATGTCAATAGTGCATTTTATTGTCTGCAATGGTCACCTGAAAAGTCAGGTACACTTACATTTCCAGCATTAGACCCTCCCGCAGGAAAACCTATTTGTACCTCATCTTCTATAGCACCATATATCTGGAAAGAAAATACAGGGAACTCTTTAATTTGAATTTTTTTAAAAAAGATTATCAAAATTTAACACAATTGAGGGATTGGCTTACTATAAAACATGGACTGACAATGAAAGAATTGTGGCAGCTACATGAATATACTGGTGAAACATTTTCTGCCTTTAATATTGCAAATTGCTATGGACTTTTGACTAATGGACATCACGGAGAAACAAGATGTGCACAGCATTAACTGGACATGTACCAAGTCATTCCTACAAAATGATGATCAATTTTATGTTCTTATCGCATGATGACACTACCTTTCAAAAGAGAATATGGTATCCCATGAAATTTATGTGAGGACAGGTAGAGTTTACATGAAGGTATCAAAATAATGCACAGTTAAAAATCTTTACAATATTACAATTTTTATGAAAAGTCACATGAGAATAAAATTTGTAAAATTTAAAAAGTTTTACATTTTGGTCACCAAATTTTGAACAAAATATCATTTTAATAAGGATGTCAAGTTTGGAAAAAAGTGAAAATATATTTCTTACGAAGTAAATTACAATGTTACAGTATTATTTTAATTATGTATTTTATTAGATGAATCAAAACAAAAATTACTGTCCTCAACATAAAAAAATCCTCATTTATTTTGGACATCAGTAAAAATAAGAGGTTTCATTTCTCTGGTTGAACAGGTATGCTTAAACAATTTAAACAACTGACCTTGATTTTAGGACTTCAAGGTGACATGTAGGTGTTTCTTTTTTATTTCCTTTTGGGATTCATGAACATGACACCATGCCATTTTGAAATAAGAATATAAACATGTGTAGGAAAATGACATATAAATAGCTGCTGCAATTCAAGATAATCAAAATCAATTCAGAAACATGCAATGTTTTTTTTTTAAAGTTTCATTAGTGAAGATCATGACTTTGGGTCTAGAATAAAAAAAAAGCATAAAGTAGAAATGATGCAGTACTGGACAAGAAATATATATATATATATATATATATATATATATATATATATATATATATATATATATATATATATATATAAACTCAACAGCTTTCATAGCATATAACTTCAAATAGGTTGACCTTGAAAATATGCCTGCTTTAAATGCCTCATTTAATTTAGCTTCATCAAGACTGCCTCAAGGAAACCACCAAAACATTGAAACCACCAAAACACTGTAAATATCTTTATCACATGTGCATAAAAACATCTGAATCTCATATTGAAATGATGATGTGCTGTCAGGTGGCCCGACTCATTTCCTTAGTGCGGATATTAAATATTTCTATTCATGTGTTAACAAAAACATCTGAATCTCATATTGAAATGATGATGTGCTGTCAGGTGGCCCGACTCATTTCCTTAGTGCGGATATTAAATATTTCTATTCATGTGTTAACAAAAACATCTGAATCTCATATTGAAATGATGATGTGCTGTCAGGTGGCCCGACTCATTTCCTTAGTGCGGATATTAAATATTTCTATTCATGTGTTAACAAAAACATCTGAATCTCATATTGAAATGATGATGTGCTGTCAGGTGGCCCGACTCATTTCCTTAGTGCGGATATTAAATATTTCTATTCATGTGTTAACAAAAACATCTGAATCTCATATTGAAATGATGATGTGCTGTCAGGTGGACCGATTCATTTCCTTAGTGCGGATATTGAATATTTCTATTCATGTGTTAACACTCTTAGTACTCAAATCTGCAAAAACATGAGCACCTCCGAAACCACTGATGATCTACTGGCCAAAAAGAACTACCAGAAATCTAAGATTTGACTGTTACTTCTTTTAGCTGCTGAGTGTTGAACTCATCTCAAATATCCCTGAGTGATAACAAGCTGCTCACAGTGACCTAATTTTTTGATGAGTTAAATTCATTAAGATTTATCAACCTTACATGTTTTCATGAGTGTAGGTGAAATGACATGCAAGATATTGATGGTGTAATGAACAAATTGCTATTTAAAAGTCACTTAAGTGTCTAAATTAAGTCACAATGATCTAGTTTTGTTATAGTTGAGTTGTTTTCTTTAAAATTTCTGAAACCAGATTTCATGAATGTTGTTGAGGCTGTGCTATTCAGAGTGTAGCAAACAATGATGAAACAATGAAAGTCATTCCCAAAAAGACATGCAAAACAAAGCAAATGAAAAGTAAAATCCTTAAATTACAAAGACATAATTTTGACAAAAACCTAGTTCTTTTAAAAACCCTAAGACCTCAGCACAAAGATCATCACTGAACTCTTCTTAGGTCAGAAAGGATGTCTCCATTAGTTGACCTTTATTACATGCAAGAGGGTGTTACAAGCCTATTCTTGGGGAGTATAGGTTAAATGGGGTCCAAGGGTCCAACATTCTGAGGGTGTAATAAATGAACAACTGAAAATACAAATGTTGTTTATGTCAAAATTAGGTCACATTGACTTAATTCTGAAATGACATAATTACTTGTAAACAGATGTATCCACCTTTTTTGTGTTGGTACAACAGAGTCCATGATACTAGGGAAGTAATAAAAAAACATCTGAGCATGAAAAAATTATTTAAGCAAGACAGGTCACAGTGAACTAGTTTTGGTATGGTTAATAAGTCACTTTCATTGATATAAAATGAATGCATTGTTATCTATATTCAATTTATATGGTGTGCTTAACTTTTCTTCATGGTTTCAAGTTGTTTGCCCATCATTGTAAGTTGTAAGCAACATGTTTATGTAGCAAGATATCAATGTCAGTCTTGTTTACAGTCAGACTAGGTCTATCTATTGGAAGTATTTGTATTCTATTACATTATAATCACATTACTGATTGTTGGTTTTGTTGTAAATAGAATGTTTACATAGTTAACATTTGTCCATCATTGTAAGTTGTAAGCAACATGTTTATGTAGCAAGATAGCAATGTCAGTCTTGTTTACAGTCTGACTAGGTCTATCTATTGGAAGTATTTGTATTATATAACATTATAATTAGATTACTAATTGTTGGTTTTGTTGTAAATAGAATTTTTACATAGTTAACATTTGTCCATCATTGTAAGTTGTAAGCAACATTTTTATGTAGCAAGATATCAATGTCAGTTTTGTTTACAGTCAGACTATGTCTATCTATTGGAAGTATTTGTATTCTATTACATTATAATTAGATTACTGATTGTTGGTTTTGTTCCTATCTGTCAATATTTAAGACTTAGAGTCATAACAGTATCTATATACTATATATAGTATTCATGTGTAGATGAAGTAGGATCCAAGTTACTGTTGAAGTAATAAATACAAAAGCCACTTAACCATAAAAATTAAGTCAAAATGACCTACTTTTGGTATGGTTGAGTTTCCTTTATTAAGATATATTTACATACCAAATTTTACAAGTAAAGTTGTAATGATCCCCATATATTGGGGATCATTACATCCACATTCCAAGTGTGGGGGATAACTAATGAATGAATGAATGAATGAATGAATGAATGAATGAATGAGCAAACAATGAAAAAACACATGAATGAACAAGTTAAAACACCCTGCCCACATTCATTGCCTTGGAGATACAAAAGAGTTGCAACTTATTCTGAACAGTTCAGTGGCTTTATTATTATTAAGCATAGATAAAAGGTTTGGGAGCTTTATTATTTTTTGGCATAAATAAAAGGTTTGGGGGCTTTATTATTATTAAGCATAAATAAAAGGTTTGGGGCTTTATTATTATTAGGCATAAATAAAAGGTTTGGGGCTTTATTATTATTAGGCATAAATAAAAGGTTTGGGGGCTTTATTAATATTAGGCATAAATAAAAGGTTGGGGGGCTTCATTATTTTTTGGCATATATAAAAGGTTTGGGGGCTTTATTATAATTAGGCATAAATAAAAGGTTTGGGGGCTTTATTAATTTTAGGCATAAATAAAAGGTTTGGGGGGTTTATTATTATTAGGGACAATATTAAAAGGTTTGGGGGCTTTTTTAATAATAGGCATATATAAAAGGTTTGGGGGCTTTATTATTATTAGGCATAAATAAAAGGTTTGGGGGCTTTATTATTATTAGGCATAAATAAAAGGTTTGAGGGCTTTTTTAATAATAGGCATATATAAAAGAAAAAAACAACAGACAATAATGATCACGTTCTTTGTACACTATTTCATACTTTTGCATAAAATACAAGCATTAAATTGGTTGTCAAAATCTGCAACTGCATACCAGAAGAAATCTAAAGATGGAGATGTAATGGTTGTGCAGTAGTGATACGAACCCTAAGCATCTGAGAGATATAGATTGGATGTGCAGTAGCGATACGAACCCTCAGCATCTGTGTGATATAGACTGCGATGTTCTGCAGAAGCATCCTGTTGGGTTTCCGAGTGGACTTGGTCTTTGCTATGTAGATATTGCTGGCTGCAATTAGATCTCGCAGGTGGTCTAGAGAGGTTCTTGTGTCAATTGAGTCTGTAACATAAACTTTATTATTAAAATCCAAATACATGAATTCATACTGAATGGTATCTTGCATGAGCTTCTGTTGAAGAATTCCAAGGTATAAAGGTATATCATTCAATATTTTCAATGCAATATCTTCTATGACAGTATTTTGGCACATCCTGGAAGTAAAGTTTACAGTGAACCACTCACAATGATTGTTATAGTACACATCTGTGATAATCCCTTCTCTGAAGTATATCAAACCAAGTTGAAACAAGACACGCTCAAAGGAATTGATGTTAATCATATTAATTACAATACACTAGATAAATACACTGTACATAACATCAATTGATGTTCCTCAAGCATGATAAATGTATAGGAATTCACAATGATTATTTCTTCCTTCTACCTTTTCTACTTGCTGCATTTTAAAATGTGCAGTAAAAAATAACTTGTAATTGTCTTTGACACTGAACCTGATATCATCAATAAGAGTGGTCCAATTATATATCTACCCCAAATGTGGCCTGTGGATAATTTTTTTTGCAGCCCACATTCATAAAAAAGTCAGTCTTATAATTATAGTATAATTACTGTAATACATATATTTATGACCTACTGTCATGTATTGTATGTTTGTTTTTCCTAATGACTATATTTGATGTACATCTGTATTTTGCACCTGACTTTGTCCAAAATCAAGGTCATGATGTATCCAACCAGTAATATTTATTTGGTAAACAAACAAAACAAAACATAGCTAATATTTCTCTATAAATGTGGATTAAATATTCAGATCATTATCAATGTTAAACATATTTATTTGAATCCAAGTGTAATTTACTTGGAAATTCTAAAACTTGTTAACAACTTTGAACATTTTAGAGAGAAGACTGACCTACATCTTGACTCTCTTATTGCCTAAGGTTTTCATATAATGTTGTTTACTTGAAATATTACTCATTCTTACCTAAACATCTAAAACAGAATCATTGTATGTATTGTGATTTGGTCTGCCAACTATTGTGACTTAAAGCTATTCTGACTTGGTCTGCCAATGATTGTGACTTAAAGCTGTTCTGACTTGGTCAGCCAAAGAATTTGAGTTAAAGATATGTTATATACTCTAAAATGCTTTAAGTGAAAATGGTGTTAACACAAAAACTATAAAAATGCTCCTCACTGCTGCTATGCTTCAAAAAGTCAGGTAAAGTCAATGTATTTCAGTAGTTAGATCATTCCACTAGTAATCCAAGATTAATACTCTCCTAGACCAAACCAGGTTGATTGCCTTATCATTGCAAAAATATGGAGTAAATACCTAATTTTAAAGAATAAATATGTGTATCAAATGTTTGGGATGAAATTGGAAAAAATTTAGTTGCTCAGAATTGCTTTAAATTTTGTATAGGGAAAGACAAATTCTGACATTTAAATGTCCATTTGACTATAAGATTAGAGGCAGGAAATTAATACTGAATGATGGCTATGCATTTTTTTCTTCGTTCACAAGCTGGATTCACAAGCTTAGTTCACAAGCTGGATTTAAATGAATGTAGAATAAGTCCGATTTAAAAATGAAATAACAACATATGCTTTACCAACTTAGGATTTTATTTTGGATTGTAAGAGATGAAATAGGCAGTATTCACTGCAAATATTAAACATCATGCAAATGGTATACATGTGAGGTGGTGGCATTTTGTAAAGTATAAGCTCAAGAGAAGCAACAATAGTAAGATTTCAAGATGACCATCATGACCGCCATGCTGGACATCAAAGCAAAATCATCACGGACAATCTACATATGTCATAAGATTATTTTAGCAAGACTATCAGTTAGGAGTAGCAGTAACAAGATTTCAAGATGTAGGATGTCAGTTTGGCTATGATGGATAGTGCATGTCAGATTGGCTACAGTGGATGTCAGATTGATCATGCTGGATGTCAGATTGACTGGATCACAGATTATGCTGGATGTCAGATTGGTGATGCTGGATTTCAGATTGGCTATGCTGCATCTCAGATTGGTTATGCTGGATGTCAGATTGACTGGATGTCAGATTATGCTGTTTGTCAGATTGGCTATGGTGGATGGTAATGTCAGATTGGCTATGGTGGATGTCAGATTGGCTACGGTAGAAGTCAGATTGGCTATGGTGGATGTCAGATTGGCTACAGAGGATGTCAGATTGGTTATGCTGGATATCAGATTGACTGGATGTCAGATTATGTTGGATGTCAGATTGGTGATGCTGGATTTCAGACTGGCTATATTGGATGTCAGGCTGGCTATGTTGCATGTCAGATTGGCTATGCTTGATGTAAGATTGGTGATGCTTGATGTCAGATTGGCTATGCTTGTTGTAAGATTGGTGATGCTTGATGTCAGATTGGCTATGCTTGATGTAAGATTGGTGATGCTTGATGTCAGATTGGCTATGCTTGTTGTAAGATTGGTGATGCTTGATGTCAGATTGGCTATGCTTGATGTAAGATTGGTGATGCTTGATGTCAGATTGGCTATGCTTGATGTAAGATTGGTGATGCTTGATGTAAGATTGGTGATGCTTGATGTCAGATTGGCTACAGTGGATGTCAGAGATTGGTTATGCTGGATGTCAGATTGACTGGATGATAGATTATGATGTTTTATTTCAGAACAACTAAACTGTAGTATGAAACTGTAGGCCAAGTTAAACAACTTTTCTACAAGCAATTTAAAAGTAGTACCAAACACATCTAACTGTTAACAGACAAAAAATGGGATGATAAAACACATTCAACCAGTAGAAGCTATCAAAACAGGTTCAGTCAGAGAATATGCCATTTAGTATTTTGATTCTAGTGTCACTAAATTCCTCAAAGTTTTAACTCCAAATGAGATTTTGCATTATTATGCTTATTTCTGACAATACTAGCATTTCTGTGACAGGTCAAGATAACAAAATGAGGATGAAAAATAATGCTCTAGTTTTAAAATTGTACAGCTAAGAGTACTTTTAATTTTGAAAAACTAGTTAAAGAATACCTCTAATTTGAGGTAATCCTTAATTTTTCCTTTGAGGTAAACAAATTTTAATTTCAGAAAAATACAGGACATTATGGCTCCTTACTTTCTGCTTAATGTCTAAAAATTTTAATTCCAAATCATGCAATAACAAAGACACTGAAAAATCTCAATTTGAGGAAGAATCTTTGAGAAATCTGTTGAAAGTTGGGTTTGATAACTTTTAATTAATTCAAACAATCATCATCCAATAATTTGCAGACAAAACATGAAGAATGATAGCCCTGTCAACTATAAGTATTTAGTTTCAATAATGTCCAAGGCATTCTAAAAATGAATTGAGAGTTCAGATGATTGAAAATGTCTGCTTATAAAAATGATCAAGAGTTCAGATGACTAAAAATGTCACCTTACATTTAAATTCACATGGATGAAAAGATTTTTGAGTTTTTAAAAAATAATTTGATATACAAAATGTAAAAAAAATATGACATGTGAAATAAGTAAGATGCACATTTTGAAAACTTTGCTTCAATGAGACAATAAGTAAAATGCTGGGACTCATTTTCTTCTGAGATTATTGCTTCTGTAAAGAGCATAGAAAGTTTTGCTCAATAGATGTATTGCTCTGATAATCGGCTTATATAAATTATGATTCACAGGTGTAAACAATACCCTGCTGCATTTGGCATTTTATCAGGTATAAAAATTACCCTGCTGCATTTGGCATTTTATCAGGGGTACACACTACCTTGCTGCATTTGGCATTTTATCAGGTATAAAAATTACCCTGCTGCATGTGGCATTTTGTCAAGTGTAAACAATATGTTGCTGTATGTGGCATTTCATCAGATATACACATTAACTTGCAGCATGTGGCATTTCATCAGGTAAAGAAATTAACTTGCTGCATTTGGCATTTTATCATGTGTACACATTAACCTGCTGCATGTAGTATTTTATCTGGTGTACACATTCATCAGGTGTACATGTTACCTTGCTACATGTGGCATTGCATCAGGTGAGCATATTACTTTGCTACAGGTTGGCATTTCATCAGGTATAAAATTACCTTGCTGCATGTGGCATTTTATCATGTGTACACATTAAATTGCCACATTTGTATTTTATCAGGTATACACATTATGTACTATGCTGCATGTGACATTTCATCAGGTATACAAATTAATGTGCTGCATGTGGTATTTCATCAGGTATACAAATTAATGTGCTGTATGTGACATTTCATCAGGTATACAAATTAATGTGCTGTATGTGACATTTCATCAGGTATACAAATTAATGTGCTGCATGTGACATTTCATCAGGTATACAAATTAATGTGCTGCATGTGACATTTCATCAGGTATACAAATTAATGTGCTGCATGTGACATTTCATCAGGTATAC
>JAEAOA010000708.1:6075000-6322542 GCA_016746295.1 Potamilus streckersoni
TGTATGTATGTATGTATGTATGTATGTATGTATGTATGTATGTATGTATGTATGTATGTATGTATGTATGTGTGTGTTTGTGTATGTGTGTATGTATGTATGTATGTATGTATGTATGTATGTATGTATGTATGTGTGTGTGTGTATGTATGTATGTATGTATGTATGTATGTATGTATGTATGTATGTATGTATGTTGTAGGATTTAATGCCATTTTTCAGCACAAGATAGGCTATACATGGTGGCCAGTATAAATGGTGGAGAAAAAACCTGGAAAAGCCTGGAAAGAAGTACTGACCCATGAGAAGCTAAATGCAAGCTTTCTCATGTACCCACATTGGCTGAGCCCCAGACCTGAAACCAATGTAGATATAGGTGAGACTGCAGTAAGCCATAATGGTGAATGCTTTAGACCACTCAGTTACTCAGGGCCATTGTATGTATAAACTGTATGTATGTATGTATGTATGCATGCATGCATGTGTGCATATGAATGTTAATATGTGTGGATGGATCGATGCATGTATCTATGGATGAATAGGTGATAACAGCACACCAGCATAATAATGGCTTTACTGTGCCAAGTAAAAATAAAAATGTCATATGAAAAAACTTGCTAAAATATTTAGGACAATAAAACTCTTTAGAAAAAAATAAAATGTATTCTTATAAAAAAAAATATAAAAGGTAAAGTTGCACAAATTATTTTAGATCTAAAAAAAGAACAAAAGATCAAAATATATTACTTAAACTCCATGATTTTCTCCAGTGCAACATGATCAATAAGCTTCTTAACTGAGTTAATATCAAAACAGTTGTCTCACTGGGACAAAGTTGATACTATTAAAGGGAATATTCTCTACTGTAAATGGACATAAAAAGGGACATGTTTTGGTCAAGGTCCCCGATTCTGAGGTTAAACATTGGTCAATGACACATGTCCTATCAAATCCAAATCAATTTGTTTTATAAAAGAGATGACACTCTCCACAAATGGGTCGGTCCACAAGTGGCAGTGTTCAAAAGTGCTCACCATTATGGATCACTTCCAACTCACCTTGGTCTGCATTGGTTCAAGTCTCAGGCTTGGCCAATGTGGGTATGTGAGAAAAATTGCCAGTAGCTTCTTGTGAGTTGGTGGTTCTTTCTGGGGTTTTCCCAGGTTCTTCCTCCACCATTGATACTGGCTACCATGGATATCTAGTGCTGAAAAATGGTGTTAAACCATATAACAACAACAACCAACAATAGGCATAATGACCTTAAGTTTGGAGAGTTTTCATTCAATAATTTGGCAGGTAGAAAAAACATGCCAATTAATATAATACTTAAAGACAATATAGGACATTTTTAATCCAGTAACTAGTGACTACTGGGTAGCATTGGCTGCTGTTGTCTTCTCTCCCTTTACCCTTGATAAGAATAAGATACTTATCTAGAGTTTAGGTACAGGTAATGTGTCTATAAAACCTGAGATGTTATTGGAAGGGAATGCCTCCAAAATAATGGATAGGAAGGGATTGCCTCCAAAATAATGGAAAGAGTAAAACCTGGGATGTTATAGGAAGGGAATGCCTCCAAAATAATGGAAAGAGTAAAGCCAGGGATGTTATAGGAAGGGAATGCCTCCAAAATAATGGAAAGAGTAAAACCTGGGATGCTATAGGAAGGGAATGCCTCCAAAAAAATGGAAAGAGTAAAACCTGGGATGTTATAGGAAGGGAATGCCTCCAAAATAATGGAAAGAGTAAAACCTGGGATGTTATAGGAAGGGAATGCCTCCAAACTAATGGAAAGAGTAAAACCTGGGATGTTATAGGAAGGGAATGCCTCCAAAATAATGGAAAGAGTAAAACCTGGGATGTTATTGGAAGGGAATGCCTCCAAAATAATGGAATGAGTAAAACCTGGGATGTTATAGGAAGGGAATGCCTCCAAACTAATGGAAAGAGTAAAACCTGGGATGTTATAGGAAGGGAATGCCTCCAAAATAATGGAAAAAGGATAACCTGGGATGTTATAAGAAGGGAATGCCTCAAAAATAATGGAATGAGTAATTTTTAGGGATTTCAAAATAATTCAAGAGATGGGTATCACTGTTACATCTGTCAATTGCTTCTTTATACAGTGACTGATGAATAATGCAACCATCCCTGACATTCTTTAGAAGCTTCAAGAAAATAAATTTGGTAAACAAGAATATTTCTTTGTGTGTCTGAGTACACCTGTTGACAAGATGCCTTAAGTGCAAAAGTAAAATATTTTAGATAAAAATTTGCATATTATTGATGTCATTATCAAAATTTTGTCAAAACATACTCATAAAAGTAACTTCAGAGATAAAATCCATGTTGATATCATCATTTATTAAGGATAAGTAGCAAAAAAAGATTTTTAAGTCAGCACCCATTTAAGTTATGATGGATGTCAGATTTTTCTTTTAGGATCAACTATACATCAAAATTTTGAACTGAAAATTCCACACCAATATGATGACCCTACAATGGGCCTTGAGTGGCAGTGTTATCTAAAGGGCTCACCATTACAGATCACTGCCATTTCACATCTGTCTGTCAGTCTCGGGCTTGGACAATGTGGGAATGTGAGACAGCTTGCCGTTAGCTTCTCATTGGTCAGTGATTCTTTCAAGTTTTCCCAGATTCTTGCTCTACCATTTATACTGGCCACCATGTATAATCTATCTTGTGCTAAAAAATGCTACAACAACAAGAACAACAACTACAAGATGACTCTTCAGGAGTAGTAGCAAAAAGCCTTATAGGCACTATTTTCATTTTGGACCAATTAGACCTTGGGATTGTTGCCAGAAGTAGTGATAATAAACTGATGCTGATGGATACATGACAGATGGAGTACAGAAGACATGCATTAGATGAGCTCTTCAGACAGTACAGAGCATCAGAGTTATTGGCTGAGTTTTATTGGTTAATTTGTTCGTAGTTGGTGAGCCCAGTTTAGTTAACAGATCAGATGTCTTACTCTAAAGTACATACACAGAAGGAATCCGTAACATTTTACCAACTTGATGCCATTAAAAGTAACAATCCCTGCTCAATGCTGAACATAAAACAGAGATTTTATGAATCAAATAGCAGACCTAGAAGATATTGTGATGCAAATGTCAACATAAAGATTTTATGAATTTATGAATCAGACTTTTAGAAGATTTTGTTATGCAAATGTCAACATAGAGATTTTATGAATCAAATAGCAAACCTTGACGATTTTGTCATGCATATGTCAACATAATCTCATCTAATGAACATATCTGAATTAAAAATGACTCGAACATCAGGAAAATTTGGATGAATTTTTCCTCCAACAGAGTACTTTAGTTTGATTATTTCATTCCACTGATTTGGATTTAAAATAAATTAGAGTTTTAGAAAGGACAATAGTCAAACTTTAAAGAAGAGAACTCTAAAAGCATACCTTTCATTCAATTCCATCTCCTGCTGATCCCATTTATCAAAGGCTGCAACCCCTGTCTTTGGAGTGCTCCGTAGTAAGTCCTTTACTGTCAGGAAGAATTCCTGTAAGGGGTAAGAGCAATGTTAATTCTTCCTATCAGGAGATATATTATTTAAGTTTATATAATACTGTACAGCATTAATATTCACACATGCACTGAGGTTGGAATAGAAGTGCCATATTTAGACTCAAAACAATTTCATGTAGTCAACCTCCCTGCTAGGCAGGAGAATTAGAATTGTTCCTAGTCCTGCATATATTTTACTCATTCTTTAATCATGCATAATTTTGCAGATTCAAAAACAAAAACTTTGTCTATATTTTCTGACTTTTATCCTGAAATCCACCCATAAACCCATAATTAAGGATAATTTTTACTTTCATACTTAGCAACAAACTTGAAAAATTAGCACAAGAGACTCTTCATCATACTCCAGCAAATAAAATTTTGCAACCATCCCACTGAATGTTTCTCTAATTTTAAGAATCATACCACTTTTCTGAATATTCTTTATCTGCTTACAATTTTAGCCTTTCTTCTTCCTTTGCTTTCTTTTACATCCCATGCCAACACTGAAAAACTTTCAAATATATGATATACCACCTGTGTAGATGATCACAGGTGAATATTGATATCTTTAGATGAATAAATGCAAAAAGTATGAGTTGCAATCAAATGAAAAAACACATTGTAAATAAGTCCATGTCCAGTGTACTAGTCCATATTGTCCAGTGTACCAGTCTATATTGTCCAGTAAACCAGTCAATATTGTTCCGGATACAAGTCCATATCCTCCAGTACTTCTTTTCTGTTTCTAAATTCAGAGTTGTTGGTAATGAGTCACAATTGTTATGTTTAACTGTATTATGTATATTAATTCTAATTAATTATTTTATTAAGAGTCATTCAGTTTATGACATTTATAACGACAGTAACACTGAAGTTTGCACTTTTAAAGAATCAGAACATGAAACCATCACATGGTCTGAAAAGGGACATGTTCTGACGAATGGAGATCATAAGTTTTTCTATAAAGCATTCTAAGATAGTTTCTCATTTGCTAGATTGGAATAGCTGTTTACTGAATTTGAACATTTCAAAGTAATAATACTGAGTTCAGAGCTTCATATTTTATGGTATTTCTACAGCAAATTATCTTCCAGTATAAATGGAAATATATGCAGACTTTCTTATTCTTTACATTACTACTGAACTCAGAAGATTTAGCAGTTTTATTTATTTATTATCATTTACTGGAACTACTGTGCTGTACCATTAGATTTGGATAATAATAGCTGTAAAGATTTATCGTCAAACATTCATTGACATTTTGATTTAAATTTCTATTGTATTTATCATCAAACATTCATGGACATTTGGATTTAAATTTCTATCATATTTACTGTAAAATATCCAAGGATATCTGGATTTGAAATCATAGTGACTTTTCTGTGGTGTTGATATATAAGGAATGACTATTTTCATTTGGAATACCTTTGGAACATAATTGGATTAATTGGATCTATTGGAATTGATAGAAACTTTAGGATGTTTAATTCATTAACCACTGTAAGTTAGTTTTCAATTCTTTCATTTTGTATTAGGGAAATAAATTTGTATTTTTATTTATTCAGACTTCTTTCTGCTCTAAACCTAGTAAGTAAAGAAGTGAGTATTGCTGCTATTAAGGGTGCCTGTATGATTCTAATTAATGTTAAGTGCCATAAAATAAATGTTTTAATATTTGATTAGTATGAAAGCAAATCATGACAAATGGATGCACTTGTAAGCAAATGACAACAAATGTTATTTTTGTCAATTATATTATGTTGGTTGAGACAATGCCACTGATAAGAGAAAACATATTTCATTGTATTATTTTTTAATTGGTTTAAATCTGCTCCTGTCATGTTTGGCAAGTGTCCTGAAAAAGTCACTTGCCTTTCCTCACCAGTCCATACATGTCATTGTTCTGGTTGCAGGACAAAATGTCATTTTAATGACCATCTACTGTACCTACCATTTTAATGACCATCTACTGTACATACCATTTTAATGACCATCTACTGTGCAAACTATTTTAATGACCATCTACAGTACATACCATTTATTGACCATCTACTGTACATACCATTTTAATGACCATCTACTGTACATACCATTTAATTACCATCTACTGTACATACCATTTTAATGACCATCTACTGTACATACCATTTTAATGACCATCTATTGTACATACCATTTTAATGACCATCTACTGTACATACCATTTTAATGACCATCTATTGTACTTACCATATTTATGACCATCTACTGTACATGCCATTTTAATGACCATCTACTGTGCAAACTATTTTAATGACCATCTACAGTACATACCATTTAATGACCATCTACTGAACATACCATTTTAATGACCATCTACTGTACATACTATTTAATGACCATCTACTGTACATACCATTTTAATGACCATCTACTGTACATACCATTTTAATGACTATCTATTGTACATACCATTTTAATGACCATCTACTGTACATACCATTTTAATGACCATCTATTGTACTTACCATATTTATGACCATCTACTGTACATACCATTTTAATGACCATCTACTGTGCAAACTATTTTAATGACCATCTACAGTACATACCATTTAATGACCATCTACTGTACATACCATTTTAATGACCATCTACTGTACATACCATTTTAATGACCATCTATTGTACATACCATTTTAATGACCATCTACTGTACATACCATTTAATGACCATCTACTTTCTATACCATTTTAATGACCATCTACTGTACATACCATTTTAATGACCATCTATTGTACTTACCATTTTAATGACCATCTATTGTATATACCATTTTAATTACCATCTATTGTACTTACCATTTTAATGACCATCTACTGTACATACCATTTAATGACCATCTACTGTACTTACCATTTTAATGACCATCTATTGTACATACCATTTTAATGACCATCTATTGTACTTACCATTTTAATGACCATCTACCATACATACCATTTTAATGACCATCTACTGTACATACCATTTTAATGACCATCTAATGTATATACCTCTTTAATGACCATCTATTATACATACCATTTTAATGACCATCTACTGTACATACATGACCATTTATTGTACATACCATTTTATAGATGAAATATACCCCTTGATAAATTAAAATCTTTTAAAAAGTTGTTTCATTAAAAAACTAAAGGCCAATGGCAGAATTTATGTCAAATTGTTATCATTTATACAGAATAAAATCTGGTGCATGATGGCTTGTAAGTCTTTGTTTAAAAACTGGCTGACCTCTGGTGGAGGAAAGATAAAAAAGGACCAACCCAACAACTTTTCTGGCAGAAAAACTTGCATGAGTGTTTTGATTTTTTTTCATCTTAATTGTTATTGTATTTTTCAAGACATTTTCAAGAGGAAAATATAAGAAAAGCTCCAATATTTTTTGGATAAATTCATGTAAAAATACTGACATGTGCACTTTCTCCCAAAGTTAAAAATAATGGATAAGAAATGTTACAAGTAAAAATTTTTGAAAATTCAAGTTTAAGTGAGTATAGAGGAATAACTGCCATCAAAGGAAACTATAAATGGTTGTGAATTATACAAAATATCTTTGCAATAAACTATGAGATATGCAACTCTTCCTTGAGAATAGGATATAACATATTAATTATTAGTAAATTAATTAATGTTGAAACATATGCCATCAGAATCTGATTCAAGTTCAAAACCTACTAAGAAGTGAATACATATGGCAAAAAAAGATTTGTTTATATTTTTTACAAACAAAAAAAAAAAAAAAAAAAAGGGGCCCCAAGTGGCCGAGTGGTCTAAAGCGCTGTCCGTTACGGATCACTGCCATCTCACCTCTGTCTGCGTGTGTTCGAGTCTAGGATTCGGCTAATGTAGATATGTGAGAAAGCTTGCCAGTAGCTTCTCGTGGGTCGGTGGTTCTTTCCAGTGATTTCCCGGTTTCTTCCTCCACCATTAATACTGGCTGCCATGAATAGCCTATCGTGTGCTGAAAAATGACATTAAGCCCAACAACAACAACAAACAAAAAAAGTTTGATGACAAAGATCTTACTGAATTACAAGTCAATCTAAGAACCAAAATGTATTAAAAATGCTCATTTGATGTACTGGTGCTGTCAAAAAATATGTCTGTTACTCATAAATACAAACAGACATATTGAATTTATCAAATGTTACATTTGTATTTCCTGCCAAATATGCTATATAGAGTATGTTATATGACTATCATAAACTTTCAGAGAAAAATGGTTAAACAATAGGTCTGACATACGCCTAACAACCAAATGCAAGTTTAGCTGATGGCCCAAAAATCTGGATCAGTAAGATGCTTTCTGTGAAAACGTTTTTTTAAGTTGATTTGACATTTTAACAAGGACACAACAAAATCACTGAGAATGGTGCATTATTATGTCTACCCCATATCTAATAGTCCTTGAAGAATGGTGCATTATTATCTCTAGTCCAAATTTAAGTCTTATGTGAATAGTACATTATTATGGATCTCAAATGTAATAGTCCTTGAAGAACAGATAATTATTATGTCTAGCCCATATTTACAGTCCTTGAAGAACAGTGCATTATGATGTCTACTGCATATTTAATAGTCCTTTGAAAATGGTGCATTGTTATGTTTAACCTAAATTTAATAGCCCTTCAAGAAGGGGCATTATAATGTCTACCCAAATTTAAGTCCTTTGAGAATGGTGAATTATTATGTCTACCCCATATCTACTCATCCTTGAGAATGGTTAATTATTATGTCTACCCCAAATTTAAGTTCTTTGAGAATGGTACATGATTATGTCTACCCCCATATTTAACAGTCCTTTTGGAATGGTACTTTATTGTCTACCCCAAATTTAATGGTCTTTTTAGAATGGTGCATTATTATATCTAACCCAAATGTAATGGTCCTTTAAGAATGGTGCATGTCTACCCCAAATTTAATAGTCTGTTGAGAATGGTCTATTATTATGTCTACCCTAATTTAATTGTCCTTTAAGAATGGTGCATTATTATGTCTACCCTAAATTTAATTGTCCTTCAAGAATGGTGCATTATTATGTCTACTCTAAATTTAATTGTCCTTTAAGAATGGTGCATTATTATGTCTACACTAAATTTAATTGTCTTTGAAGAATGGTCCATTTTTAGTGTCTGCATTGTAATGTAGCAATTTCAGTGCAACTTTATCAAGTCCACCAAGAAGTTATTGTATTGCATAAGAGAAGTCTAGGAATGCAGCACTTAAGTAACTCTGCAATAAATGTGCAAAACTTAAGTTGAGATGATACAGTTGCTGTTGGCAACACAAATGATGATGATGTCTACTGTATATACTTCTTTATGTATATACAAAGAAAATAGACCTTGATATGCTGGTGCATGCTGTCAGACTCAACATGTATATATGGGTAATCCTTTTTATTCTTACATTGACAAGTTTTTCAAACTTGAGAGCACCCTCCATACTTTTGTCACTGTAGTCTAACGTGTCCTTCCAGGAATGAAGCAGGAAGAGCAGGCGCATCTGCCGTGCTGTGTACTGTTTCAGTGCCTCCTTGATTGTGATGAAATTTTTCAGGGACTTTGACATTTTAGAAGAACCTATTGTTAGATGACCCGAGTGGAGAAAGTATCGAACCCAGTTGTCATTTTCAAACCTTGCCTGGAATTAGATCCAACAGTTCATTTAAGTACCATACACAATGAAGAATAAGCTTCAGAATATAATGATACATTGATTACAGCAACATAAATTCTATGAAAGATTCTGTATTATGGAGTCATATCAAAATGTCAACATGCCACAAAAATACTACCAAAATTATATTACATATATTGATTCTGCACTGAGAAAAAAAAAGAAAAACTACCATTATACAGTAGCCCTGTGTTTGATAGTCCCCAAAAGTGACACTATTAGAGTATGGTTGATACTAGAGATTACTAATCAATGATCTTGACTTTTGATTAAGGTATGCAGTCTTGAAATAAACATAATGTGCATAAACCATTATTGTCTTATTAGAAGGATACTTACCATGACCTATCTTCTGATCTTGAATCTTTTGGCTATGAAATCCATGGGATTCTTTCATACTCCAAGTACAAGCCATCAACAAAGTAGATTGTTGGCAATTTAAGTTATTGAGTGGAAACAAACTATACCTGCCATAACTTGGTGTGTCATGCTAAAAACAAATATTTACTCACAAAGACCCTGATATGGTCGGGTTTCAAAAAACACGATTTTCAGTAATCTTCAATATAAAAAAGACGATATTTTAGTATATGTCTGTAACATGTAGTTTGTAAAACAGTCCTGACTAGAGCTGATGTAAAATTATCCTTTGGGAAGTTTCAATAGTAGCAATAAAAAGGCAAAGAGGTCAGGTATAAACCACCATTTCACATTTTACTTAACTGGAATGACAATAGCTAGTGTGATATATTCAGTATTTTGAAGACTGCAGTGGGTGAGCCCACTGTGTTCATTTGCATAGGTAATGTTCACAAAGTGCAACAAACCAATTATATGTAACTCAAAGAGATGATAGATGCATTTGAAGAACAAAAGGATATTACATTGTATTACCTTGAATGAAAATGTTTAAGCCATCTGTATTTAAGATTATTGACAAGTTTGTGAACAGTGGCAATGTTTCATTGAAGTCAGTTTTTACTCCAAATATAAAATACAAAGCATGATTATTTCAGTTGTCAGAATAGTGTTGAAGTGTGGTTCATTTTTGAAGGCTTTTCATGAATCAGCTATCATTAAAAATGCCAAGCCCAGCAAAAATAAATTTCAGTACTTTTGGTTTACATTGTTTTACTCTATGAAGCACACCAGCAAATGAGGGGTGGTGTGGTATTTAATAATTTGCACATACTGGAAAAACATATTGACATATGTCATTCCTGTGTGTATGATATCACCAGAAATAAGAGCACCATCTGTATATAACATATTCAAAACAATGAACTGATCAGTTCTCCTTGCTGTAACAACTATTGTTATCTTAAACTTCATAAAATACTATTAACTGACCTGTAATGTTCAGCATGAAATAGACAATAGCTCAAAAGAAAAAAACAAGCTCAAGCTTATGTTTGCCGAGTTGATTTGTGTTGATAGGACATTAACACCCATAATGAGCAGTGGCATTTAATGCTGCTGTATTACCTGTAAAGCTCCATGTGATATATCTTCATTTTCTACTAAGACAAATATATCTCATCATCAGACTGTATCCGACACAGTTTTGACAATGCTAATGTTCTGGTCATCCAGAACAACTGAGTTCTAGCCAAAACTTGCTCAGATAATTCAGCTAAGAATTTTGATCACCAGTACCATCCAGTCTCTAGTGAGTGTAGTGATGATTAACACTAATGGCATCTGTATAACCTTTGTATTCAGCTACTGACAGCAGCAATGACTGCATCTAATTAAGTCTATATTTTGCCATCCAAAGATTTTAAAGACATAAATTTATTGTATGTCTCTATTTTATGTCAATGTGGTTATGTTCTGAGTGTTTGCATATATTTATATGTATATGGTGATGTGAGTGTTTGCATATAATTATATGTGTATGGTGATGTGTTTGCATATATTTATATGTATATGGTGATGTGAGTGTTTGCATATATTTATATGTGTATGGTGATGTGAGTGTTTGCATATATTTATATGTATATGGTGATGTGAGTGTTTGCATATAATTATATGTGTATGGTGATGTGTTTGCAAACAATTATATGTGTATGGTGATGTGTTTGCATACAATTATATGTGTATGGTGATGTGTTTGCATACATTTATATGTGCATGGTGATGATATTTGACAATATTATGTCTACCAACTATTTTTTCTTTGTAAGCAAAAATATCTAGCAGATTTATTTTTTAGTTCCCTTGGTAACTCACGCCCTCTCTTATAGTGTGGTCTATGTTTTTGGACCCTGATGTGCGCAAGTTATTGAGGGATAGGTGCAATATGCTATGCCTTATGGCATGCATAATGCATATAAAAGAAACACACTTAACTGAATTATCAAACATTATGGCCAAAATCTTCAAAAACTGACTACTATTAAAGTTTTGAATTCTCTTCAGTAAATGGTAAAACAATATATGTCTTTACTTACTTCCCCTTGAGCCAGCTCATTGTCATGATGCGGGAACTTGAGGTCGAAACCTCCTGTATGTATATCCAGAGATTCTCCGAGAATACTGCTAGCCATAACAGAACACTCAATGTGCCATCCAGGCCGGCCCTAAAACAAGCATACACAAGACAACTGTTCAGTGTCAAGCAAGGTCAAATGCAGGGGAATGGGTGAATTACCATATCTGCCAACCTATAAGACAATGCTATTTTACCAAAAAATCTTTACTTTGTCTTGTACTTTGAGTCGACTTATAAATGCATTATTTCATCCAAATCATTGTATCATATGTCATGTAATTTTTCACATGTAAAAAAATTCTCCAAAAAAAGTATGAAAAATAAGATGTAAAAAATATTTCATTTTGGGGAAGAGATAATGTATGAAAAAATATAGGACCCCACATTAAGATGGATTTGAAACAATTACATGATCGTCAATATAAAAAAAAATACATCAGATGTAATTGCGCTAAAGCAGCATGTATCAGTAATACATGTTTAAATTTGAATAGACAAGTTAGAAGATGAATAACCATGACAAAGACAGATATTCCATCACACGTTTCTTCTTGCACCTCATGATTAAATAAAACTTATGCCCCATTATGAGCGAAACAGAGAGAGAGAGAAGGAGAAATGTATTGTTAACTTAGTTTGTGACTGTGATCATTACCACTTGGTCAGCAATTTGTTTTAGTTTTAGTTAACACTTCCATGTCCAGGAATAAAATAGCTTTGTTGTATTATGTACATGCTAATTAAATATACTAGAGCTGTAGTCAGGTTTTCCAAGCTAACACCTGTTTGAGGTTCAGATTTGGCAGACCAGATCTCAAATTAGTGACATCACCAATATCGAAATGAGGCTACCCATGTAAATTTCTCAACCAGCAACATCTTTTGAACTTGCTGATAGAACTGTCAGCAATTTAAAGTATAAGCAAACAATTGCTGCCTGGTACAGGAAGAGCAAATGCACTTTAAAAACAAATCTTATTTGTTGGGAATGGAGAGGTTATTGCACTTGCAAAGAAAATTAAGACAGCATGTGAAATGGTCTATCTTGGGATTTAACCAAAATGGAATCTTTATAGATATAATCTTAATATAAAAACATGGAAAGAGTATGATATGTTTATTCATAGTTTATATTTACTATTTAATTTATTAATCTCTCTCTCATATCAGACAATAAGATTTTATTTTGATCATGAGGTGAAAGAAGAAAAATGCCATGGAGTACATATGCCTCTCTGTAGTTCTTCAAAAAAGAACTATGTAAAAAGCATTTTAGCATAAATGATACCATTTTTTTCTATTGTTGGAAGTCTGAGAAATAGCAATATAATAATACCTTTAATATATATGAAACCAGAATTTAATACAGTTTAATTCCACACAGAATTGCGAATTTTATTCTGTCTGTAACTCAATAATTTTCATCGACACTAAATGTAGCTAAAAGCATATATCTAAAAATACTTTTTGTGAAACATATTTGGTATATTCAGTTACATTTAATACTCCTGATATGAAATTTACTGAGTGAAGGAAGGAATTTCTCCTTTTTTAAATTCTGAGCCTATTTTCTGAGTGAATTATGTTTAGTTTTTAAGTTTTGTGAAAATTAAAATCAAATGTCATTTTCTTGTCCAAAGTTCAATGGGAAATATGGTACTTTCATCATTTACTCTTCCTTTAATGCCAAAATACATAATATGAATCTATTCAAAGCAAAAGGTCTACATGCTGAGAGCATAGGATCTTAATATAAAGTGAATAATGTTCAAATGACATATTTTCCATATTCTCACCTTGCCCCAGGGCGAGTCCCAGGCAGGTTCACCAGGTTTGGAAGCTTTCCACAGAGCAAAATCACCAGAGTTCTTCTTCTGTTCTAGTCTGTCTTTAGATATACTCAGCTCACCTGCCAGACAGAAATCAAATACACTTCCAGCTGGCAAGTAATGTGTCCAAGACATTGAGCTTTTTCTAAATACATTTTAAACTTCCATATTTTTATGACAGGTACAGCTGCAACCTGAATAGATGACCTGACACATATTGGGTATATCCAGTTTGTTAGGAGTATTTAGTACAGCAAATTATATACATCCTGATCTGTTGGTGATATAACCATACATTCAAGAGAAAGAAGTCTTTTAGTAAAAACTTACTTTTAATATAACCATACATTCAAGAGAAATAAGACTTTTAGTAAAAACTTCCTTTTAATAAAACCATACATTCAAGAGAAAGAAGTCTTTACTTTTAATATAACCATACATTCAAGAGAAATGAGATTTTTAGTAAAAACTTCCTTTTAATATAACCAAACATTCAAGAGAAAAAGTCTTTTAGTAAAATTCTTTTAATATAACCATACATTTAAAAGAAATAATAAGACTTTTAGTTAAAACTAACTTTTAATATAACCATAGATGCAAGAGAAAAAGACTTAGTAAAACCTACTTTTAATATAACCATAGATGCAAGAGAAATAAGATTTTTAGTAAAAACTTCCTTTTAATATAACCAAACATTCAAGAGTAAAAGGTCTTTTAGTAAAAACTTTCTTTTAATATAACCATACATTCAAGAGAAATAATATTTTCAAGATGGCTGCTGTGGTGGCAATATTCATGTCCAAGTGACACAATTTTCATTTAGAACTAACTAGACATCATAAGACATATTCTAATTTAAAAAAAACCCATGTCTATGTAATTTTTGGTTTAGATGGATTTAGGGACAATATTTTCAAGTTGCAATGGTGTCCATATTGAATGTTAGATTGGCACAATTTTCATTTAGAGCCAATGAAGCATCATAAAAAATATTAGTGAAAACCTCATCTTGACAGTGATTTGGCCAGACTTTCAAAAGGACAACTGTGGCAGCCACATTGGATTTCATTCTTGACTCATTTTTAATAGTTCTCTTATGTAAATAATAAAATATATTTGAAGAAATAATTTTTCTAAGTCACAGTGACCCTGATATTTTATCTTTTGACCTAAAATCAAAAGACTTCTTTCTTACTTTCCAGTGAAGCCATCCAAAATTTGCTCCAAGTCAGTGGTGTTATTGTATGGGAACTTTTGCATTCCTTGAAGTTACAGCAACCCTGTCCTCCGACTTCAAAATCAACAGTGCATGCCATCCACAAAATTTGCACCAACTATATGATGCAAAACAAATATTATTGTGTGGGAACTTTTTTTCTTCTTTGTCACTGTGATCTTGACCTTTGACTTTTGACCCCAAAATGAAAAAGCTTCTTCCTTACTCTCCATGCAAACCATCTACAAAAATTTGGATCTGCAGATGGTGGAGAACTGTACTTATTGTTCAGAAACCATTTTTTTAAATTTCCAGTCAGTGACCATGACCTTTGAATTCTGACCCCTAAGTCATTAGGATTCTTCATTCCACCAAGCCTTCTATAATGTGTAGTAAATACTAATGATAGCAAGGTCAAGGTGTTGTGCTCTTTTTCTTCTTAGTCACAGTGACATTGATCATCTGACCTCAACATCAATAAGATTCTTTAAATAACCTACATACAAGCCAACTAAAGAATTTGGAAATTATAGCTATTGGTCAACCTGGCTAATAGTGCAGAGATGAAATCAGTAACAGTGAGATGGATGGACAACAAAAAATGCACTACTACTTACAGTGGGTATGTAAAAATTGGCATTAATATAACTTTTATTGCATTTCAAAGTATGATTTTCTTATTAAGGCAAGTTTCAGAATTTTATTACTTTTTTGATTTTTTGTTGTTATTTAAAGATGTACCATTTAAAGAAACAAATTAAAACATTTCTTCAAAAAAGTATCATATATCCTAGAATGAGAATGGTTTCTATTCAAATGCAATTTACTTATTGAAACTATTAAAAGTGTAGTGTAAGTCCATAACTTTCTCTCTATAATTGTATACTGCCAATATTTTGGGGTTTCACACACTTATGCACACATGGCAATGGCTGGTTCTTTATGTGCAATTAATTTTAACTTTAAGCCAAAGAATAAAACACAGGCAAGGATTATAATTTTTAAAAATATGCAGTAAAATGCTAAAAGTTTGCATTCAGGAAGTAATATCTAAATTAGACATTTTGGTACAAGTTTTTCAATCTTACCCTCGCCCTCAAACAAGGCCTTTTCGTCTCCTACCGCCTCAGGGACTAGCTTCGCATAAAAATGATTCTTTGATGCTTCAAATGCAGTGATGTCAAAATAAACAGATCCTTGAGACATGTATCTGCAAATGTTAAAAGTTGTATGAAAAATTAAATACAACTGAAAAAGAGGAAATGTAAACTTAACTGTGATGACAAACAATTAAATGATGTTCATTTTATACCATCTACACTTGTTTATGGACAGAGACCAAATGCAAACAACATACACCTAATCTACCATCAAATAATGCACCCAAAGACCAGAGTCTATGTTGTTTGTTCTACTGATTTCTCCTAACAAACTGCAGAGACCCAGATTTGCTGGTGCATTATGTGAAGGCAGATATGGGTATGTAAGCATGCAGTTGGATTGGACTTATAAATGAGTACTGATAGTAGTTTGGAGTGCTTAAAGGTTCTAAATCTTTTGACCTTTAGACATCAAAAATTTCATTCCTAGCTGATTAGTACAGACCATTTGAGTCTACACTGCCCAGGTCCACCTAAGCCAAGAACTGGTCCATCTTCTATGCCTGATTGCTTACTATATACAAACAACTGGTAAGTGCTAACTGTAGTGGTCAACATTCTGCTCATGAGACTTGGCAATAAGAAGTAAGAGTTTAAAAGAAAGAAAATAAAATGCATGACTTGGATAACTTTGAACATTGTCAACACCACAATGTACAGTGTAAAATATTGGACTGACCTTCACAAACCTAAATAAGGATAAATTCATCTGCATAACAAAATAAAAATCTCACAGATTTATCCTTTGTTTATGAGATAATATACAAACTAATATGAAGCAAGTGAGTGGCCAAGATAATCAACAATGAGACATGCTAAATTTTGTAGGAGTTCCTTAAAACTTTATAGACACTATGTGATGATCCTAAATGCACTTTTGCCCCCTGGGGATGGAGAACAGGCCTAATGCAACTTCCAAGATGCATAAACAGGTGACTACTGGATATAGGAGCTGCAATGTTGCAGTGATCAGCATACCAAAGCTCACAATTGAAATGGTTTGAATCCTACCAATCAGATCGGTAATGGTGATGTGTCTTTGGGCAATCACAATGGTGTAACTGCCTTGGCACTAAATGATCTGCTTGCACTGTGTGTCTTAAAACACCAACCAACCAATCAACCTAAAACACCAACCAACCAAGCAACCTGAAACACCAACTAACCAATCTAAAACACCCACCCACCAACCAACCAAAAACACACACCAACCTAAAATATAAACCAACCTAAACACAAACCAACCAAGCAATCTAAAGTACCAAGCAAGCAACCTAATACACCAACCAACCAACCAAAGCAAAACATCAGCAACCAACCTAAAAACACAAACCAACCAATCTAAAACATAAACCAATCAAGTGTCTTAAAATATAAACCAGCCAAGCAACCTAAAATACCGACCATGCAACATAATACAAACCAACCTAAAATAAAAAATCCAACCTAAAACATAAACCAAGCAACTAACCTAAAACACAAACCAACCAAGCAACCTAAAACACCAACCAGCCTAAAATACAAACGAAAAAAAGCAGCCTAAAACAAAGACCAACCTAAAACACAAACCATCCAACCAATCTAAAACACCAACCAACCCAAACCACAAAAAATTCCCAAGCAGCCTAAAACAAAAACGAACCAACCCAAAACACAAACCAAACAACCATCCTAAAATACCAGCCAATCTAAAATACAAACCAACCAAAATAAGTAAGACCCAGTTTATTTAAATTTAAATACTGCAGTTAGAGTAACTCATTTTTTTCATCAATGACAAAGAAAAGAAATTACTGATATGTCATTCCAAATGAATAAAGCATATATTTAATAACCTAAAACACCTGAAGCATGACCAAGGAAAAGTCTAATGTGTATTGAAGACTTTATGTAACACTTGAAGCATGACTAATGGAAAGTCTAAGGTGTATTAAAGAATTAAACATAAAAAACTGGAAATGAGAATTAGAACTTAGCATCTTGCTAATGGGTTTTAATTGGAAACTAATTAGAGATATCAAACCAATTATAATTTACCTGATCACACAAAATGCAGGAATGAGAACAAGCAATATGTTCAATCAGTTCATCTAAAAAAATTACTTATTCATTTTGTTTTTTAAGGTTTTATTTTGGTTGTAAAATAAGTGCATACGTGCATGCATACTTATTGTTGAATAACTCCTACAATGATCCAGATATTGTTTGAAATCTTGGAATATGTTTGCAGTCAATTTGCAGATGTGCACAAATCTTGACAAATCAACTGTATGTTTCAGTTTAGAAGATGGGGACACTTTTATATCACATAACCAATACTCCAATCCACCCACAAGTGCTGGTATGTAATTCCTGTGTTAAAGTCAAGAAACTATTTTAGTTCTCCATATCAACTATATTTACTGGGTACATGACTGACACTGACTTCTTGGTCTATCACTATTCACCAGGGGTACAGACTCAGGGAATTGGGTAAACTGAGAGTGTAGAGGTATTTGTTTTGGAAACACTAGTTTATTTCAGTAATGGGGAAACTTAAATATGTAGACAAACCAATACCTTGGATGTGTAACATCAATCCTTATGCATGAAAGCCTCATAAATGAGGATACCGATATGCAAGGTGAGATATTATCAGAATCAAATATTACAATTTGTATCACAACCAAGAAGAGACTGATTCTCTATTGGGTGAAAAGAATTTCCAGAAATTTAACATTTAACTGTCAAGTGTTAAAACTATCTCTGATATTCTCTCAGCAATAATAAGATTTTCAAATTAGCAACTGTAGCTTAAATATATATGTACCTCTGCGAATGAGATTCAGTTACCCTGATGTTTGACCTCTGGGAATGAGATTCAGCGGAAGCATGCTTGTGCCTAGGTGAAGATTACTAATAACCTTTACTGAAAAAATGGATACAAAAAACTTGACAAAAAATATTACAAGGTATGCTACAGTGACCTTGACATTTAACCACATACAAAAATCAAAATCAATGGACAGCTTTATGTTTTCAGTGCCATTGATCTTGACCTTGGAGCTCTCTGATCAATAGGCTTCTGCCTCTCACTTTGAGTTACTCACATATGTGATTTCATATATGAGATTTCATGAAAAAAGAACACTGCATACTACAGAACAAACTTCCCTGTCTATGGATAGAGGGTCAGACAGACCAGCACAGATATACACACTGTCTCCTTGCACATTTAGTTTGGGAGAGAGAGGTGGAGGATGGGCAAATGAGGATGATTTCAGTGGGAGGAATAGAAATTATATAATACATGGATGGAATTTTGTATTCTGAATGTAAGCCTTGAGATTTTGTACAATCAAAACAAAATCAGAATAGGAACAAATGTTCTTTCTGAGACAGTACAGTAGTGGTGTGATCCCTTTGTATCCATGATCCTGGATTCAATACCTGGTCTCAGTGACCCATCCATAGTTGGTGGTTTCCTTCATGTGCTCCAGTTCCCTCCTCCTGAAAGACCACACAATGCAAATATCCTAGCTTATGAGTGTTTGTAATCATCTGTTAGAACTGACTGTGAGATCAACATAACATAAAGTAAGATAATAATAGAAACAACAATAGATATTAATAGAAACATCAATAGATATTAATAGAAACATCATTCCATTGAATGGACTGATGCTCTACTGCATGAGAAGGATTTCCAGAAATTAAAGATAAGACCATTTCTTCTTTATAACTGATGAGTGTTGAAACCATCATACTGGATATCCAAATGGAATCATTTTCTTTTTTTGGACCAAATTGAATCTTCTGGTGAAAACCCCATGCTGATAAAACTTTCCATTCAGGAGGAGTAGTGATATCAAGATGAGTTTCAAAATGGATGTCATTGTGGCAATACTGGACAGGAACTATTTTCATTAAGTACCAACAAGACATCTTAACAAGTCTTGAGTGAAAATCAAATGTTGATATAACTATTCATTCAAGATAGTTGCCATAGTGACCATATTCAATGTTTGAGATGTACCATTTACTCTGAGGACCAAACAGACTTTGGGATGGATGTCTGTGTTAAGTTTCATTGCATTCCTCCAAGTAGTTTAGGATGCGGAGCAATGGCAAACTTGAGATGATGATGGATAGTAACATTTATTACCAAAAGAGCCAAAACTTATCTTTCCTTAATTAAAAAACTATGACACTATCATCTTTATCATGTTGGTACACATAATTATATATTATTAAGAAAGCTCATGATGATTATATCTTACCCATAGCCATTATCAATAATCTTCTGTACAAAGTCTATCACTTCAGGAATATATTCACTGACTCGGGTCAAAACATCTGCTGGGAGAACCTGTATATTGGAATAAATTATGTTTAATGTTAAATGTTACATGAAGTCATTGAAAGGGAAAAACATATGCTTTAAATCAACTATTTTCTTGTTGACTAGTGGTCCTTCCTTTTCTTTTTCTATATTTGTGTTCTTCATTTGTTCAATTGCATTGCTTTAAGCATACATATTGGAAGCAGTGGCGACAGTAAGATCATCAGCAGTGGTACGAATTAACAAACTTATGTTCAAGGTACATCCAAGTGCAAGCGGAGTAACACAACTGTCATGAAAATGTAGCAGAAGATGAGTCTATGCTGCTCAAACTTATATGAAGAAAGGAGACCCTGGATCTACCACAACATTACAATATCATGATAAAAGAGACCCTAGATCTACCACAACATTACAATGTCATGATAAAAGAGACCCTGGATCTACCACAATATTACAATATCATGAAAAAAGAGATTCTGGATCTACCACAACATTACAATGTCATGACAAAAGATACCCTGGATCTACCACAACATTAAAATATCATGATAAAAGATACCCTGGATCTACCACAACATTACAATGTCATGATAAAAGATACAATGGATCTACCACAACATTACAATATCATGATAAAAGATACCCTGAATCTACCACAACATTAAAATATCATGATAAAAGATACCCTGGATCTACCACAACATTACAATGTCATGATAAAAGATACAATGGATCTACCACAACATTACAATATCATGATAAAAGAGATTCTGGATCTACCACAACATTACAATGTCATGACAAAAGATACCCTGGATCTACCACAACATTACAATGTCATGATAAAAGATACCCTGGATCTACCACAACATTACAATGTCATGATAAAAGATACCCTGGACCTACCACAACATTACAATATCATGATAAAAGAGATTCTGGATCTACCACAACATTACAATGTCATGATAATGGAGACCCTGGATCTACCACAACATTACAATGTCATGATAAAAGAGATTCTGGATCTACCACAACATTACAATGTCATGATAAAAGATACCCTGGATCTACCACAACATTACAATATCATGATAATGGAGACCCTGGATCTACCACAACATTACAATATCATGATAAACGATACCCTGGATCTACCACAACATTACAATGTCATGATAAAAGATACAATGGATCTACCACAACATTACAATATCATGATAAACGATACCCTGGATCTACCACAACATTACTATATCATGATAAAAGAGATTCTGGATCTACCACAACATTACAATATCATGATAATGGAGACCCTGGATCTACCACAACATTACAATGTCATGATAATGGAGACCCTGGATCTACCACAACATTACAATGTCATGATAATGGAGACCCTGGATCTACCACAACATTACAGCATCAGGTGAAGACCCATATCTACCAGCAAATTATATCATGAGGAGAGGAGACATTGATCTAGCACAGATTTGTGATATAATGAGGATAGAGGAGACCCTAATCTATGAAATGATATTAAGATAACAGAAACCCATATCTATCAGCATATTATGGTATCATGAGAAGAGAGGAGACCATGATCTACCAATGAATTAAGATATAATAAATAGAGAGACCTACCAGACCATTATGATATCATCATATAGGAGACCTGATCTGCCAGCACTTTATTATGATATAAAGATTATACAGAACCTTGTCTATCAGCACAGTATGAGATCATGAGAATTGAGTAGACCCTTATCTACCAGAATACTTTATCATAAGAGGGCAACTATGATCTACCAACACATAATGATATTATGATATAATGATAACAAAGACCCCAATCTACCAGCATACAAGAAAGTCAGGAAAAGGAGACCCTAATCTACCAGTAGATTATGATAACAAGAGAAGGAGACCCTAATCTACCAGTAGACTATGATAACATGAGAAGAAAGGAGACACTAATCTACCAGTAGATTATGATAACAAGAGAAGGAGACCCTAATCTACCAGTAGATTATGATAACATAAGAAAGGAGACCCTAATCTACCAGTAGATTATGATAACATGAGAATAAAGGAGACCCTAATCTACCAGTAGATTATGATAACATGAGAATAAAGAAGACCCTAACCTACCAGTAGATTATGATAACATCAGAAAAGTGAAGAACTTGATTTACTAGCACTTTTGATATAATGAGAACAGCAGAGACACTGATCTACCAGCACATATCATAAGACGTGAGGAGACTCTATCAAAATGCGATGTCATATCATTAGAGAATATACCCTTATCTAGATTATGGTATCATAAGAGAATACACACAGATACACTAGATTATAATATCATAAGAGAATATATCCCAATATACTATATTATATATATCATAAGAGAATATACCACAATATAATAGATTACAATAACGTAATAAAATATATACAGATTCACTAGATTATATCATAAGAGAATATACCCAATACACTAGATTATAATATCATAAGAGAAATATCCAATACACTAGATTATGATATCATAAGAGAATATACCCAATATACTAGATAATGATATCATAAAAGAAAATATCCCAATATATATATATATATATATATATATATATATATATATATATATATATATATATATATATATATATATCATACGAGAATGTACCCCAATATAATAGATTATAATAACGTAATAGAATATATACAGATTTACTAGATTATATCATAAGAGAATATATACAGATACACTAGATTATGAAATCATAAGAGAATATACCCTAATCTATAAGATTATGATATCATAAAAAGAGAGTCAATATGATATAAAATCATTTGATAAAAACCCAATTTGATATATCAACATTATTAGCAATAAGAATATATTCAAATTGGTCACCATGGTGGCCATACTGGGGGTCAGATTGGCAAATTCTCATTTAGGTCCAACCAGACAGTCTTTTGGTGGAAACCTCCATGGCAATATGTCTTTATGTTCAGGAGAAGTAGCTATAACTATATTTTCAAGATGGAGCTATGGCAGACATACTGTATGTCAGACTGTTTTCATTCGGGACCAATTAGACATCACAAGAAATCTTAAGTGAAAATCAAATTCTGTTTGGATTATAATTTCATAAGTAGCAATAAAATTTTTTTTTTAAATGTCCACTGTGGTGGCCATATTGGATATCTAAGCTGCTCTATTTTAATTAGGACCAACTAGATTTTAGGATCAATAGTTTCATTGCAATAATCCAACAGTGTCTACCTTTACTGTCATTCAGAAACCTACAAAATTTTAATTTGACCAACAGTCTTGATGCCAAAGTTTGATTTTTACTTAGTCGGACTGCCAATTCTGACACCAAAGGTATTTTTGACTTGGCCTTTCACCCCTAGGGGATACACTGTCCAAAAAAGTTAGAAGGTGTAGTGAAAACAAATCTGTGCAAAAAGATGGACAGACAGAAGATGGACAACATGCTATCCCATAAGCTCTTATGGTCTGTGACCAACAGAGCTTATAATGAAGTGAAAGCTTATGATGTTCAGTTTGTGTCTCACATTAAGCGTTTCCATGTCTTTATGAAACTCCTCCTCCCAGTGTTTAGCCAGCCTGGAGAAAATAGAGTGATCTGTTACCTCGGAACCATGATGAGTATCCAACCAATCACAAAGAACATCTCGCCCTGCCTCCAGTAAGGACTGAAATGAAACATTATGTCCCAATAATAATCGACTACAATCATCCATGCAGAAAACCCACTGTTAGCTGGTGTAGAGAAATCACTCTTAAGTCGTACAACTATTGTCATGTCTGAAATAGGTTTTGACTGCTATCTAAAGAGGGTGAAAATCAAGCTCTGTCATCCATAAAGTGAAAATTTTTCCCACTAGCTAAAATTCTGCAGGAAACAAGATATGCATTTTATGAAGCACATATTGCTATAATGCATAAATGCTGTCCATCTATATGTGTGTATGTATGTATGTATGTATGTATGTATGTATGTATGTATGTATGTATGTATGTATGTATGTATGTATGTATGACTGTATGTATGTATGTATGTATGTATGTATGTATGTATGTATGTATGTATGTATGTATGACTGTATGTATGTATGTATGTATGTATGTATGTATGTATGTATGTATGTATGTATGTATGTATGTATGTATGACTGTATGTATGACTGTATGTATGACTGTATGTATGTATGTATGTATGTATGTATGTATGTATGTATGTATGTATGTATGTATGTATGACTGTATGTATGTATGTATGTATGTCTGTATGTATGACTGTATGTATGTATGTATGACTGTATGTATGTATGTATGTCTGTATGTATGTATGTATGTATGTATGACTGTATGTATGACTGTATGTATGTATGTATGTATGTATGTATGTATGTATGTATGTATGTATGTATGTATGACTGTATGTATGACTGTATGTATGTATGTATGTATGTATGTATGTATGTATGTATGTATGTATGTATGTATGTATGTATGCATGCATGCATGCATGCATGCATGCATGCATGCATGCATGCATGCATGCATGTATGTATGTATGTATGTATGTATGTATGTATGTATGTATGTATGTATGACTGTATGTATGACTATGTATGTCTGTGTGTATGTATGTATGTCTGTATGTATGACTATGTATGACTGTATGACTGTATGTATGTATGTATGTATGTATGTATGTATGTATGTATGTATGTATGTATGTATGTATGTATGTATGTATGTATGTATGTATGTATGTATGTATGTATGTATGTATGTATGTATGTATGTATGCATGCATGCATGCATGCATGCATGCATGCATGCATGCATGTATGTATGTATGTATGTATGTATGTATGTATGTATGTATGTATGTATGTATGTATGTATGTATGTATGTAATATGTATGTATGTAATATGTATGTATGTATGTATGTATGTATGTATGTATGTATGTATGTATGTATGTATGTATGTATGTATGTATGTATGTATGTATGTATGTATGCATGCATGCATGCATGCATGCATGCATGCATGTATGTAGTATGTATGTATGTATGTATGTATGTATGTATGTATGTATGTATGTATGTATGTATGTATGTAATATGTATGTATGTATGTATGTATGTATGTATGTATGTATGTATGTATGTATGTATGTATGTATGTATGTATATATGTATGTATGTAATATGTATGTATGTATGTAATATGTATGTATGTATGTATGTATGTATGTATGTATGTATGTATGTATGTATGTATGTATGTATGTATGTATATATGTATGTAATATGTATGTATGTATGTATGTATGTATGTATGTATGTAATATGTATGTATGTATGTAATATGTATGTATGTATGTATGTATGTAATATGTATGTATGTAATATGTATGTATGTATGTATGTATGTATGTATGTATGTATGTATGTATGTATGTATGTATGTATGTATGTATGTATGTATGTATGTATGTATGTATGCATGCATGCATGCATGTATGTAGTATGTATGTATGTATGTATGTATGTATGTAATATGTATGTATGTATGTAATATGTATGTATGTATGTATGTAATATGTATGTATGTATGTATGTAATTTATATGTATGTATGTATGTATGTATGTATGTATGTATGTATGTATGTATGTATGTATGTATGTATGTATGTATGTATGTATGTATGTATGTATGTATGTATGTATGTATGTATGTATGTATGTATGTATGTATGTATGTATGTATGTATAATCAGTACATTAACATAATCTGGTTGCTTGTATAGCATTGAGTTTAGTAATGGAAGGACATCAAATCCCAAGAGACCTTAAGGTCAAGGGTGGATCAATGACCTTTCATTTTCAAATGAGACATGACTTAAGCAGATGAAGTTAGTGAAATAATTAGGTGATTATTATATACCATAATTATGTACTTATTACATATTTTAATGATGTGTTTATTATATACCATAAACAATTATTTCATAATAAAAATACAATTTTGTATGATCTTGTTGTTCTTTATACTTTAATTCCATCCACCTCATTATGTTGTATATCATGTATAAATACAGTGTGAATGTAACAGTTCCTTGATGCAACTACTGTCATATCATCATTGACAGCATGGCTGGCGATCATATACAAGGTTTTATGTTTGGAATAATTCTTTAAATTAGAACCACCACAAACGTGAATGCTTTTGTGTATTAAAATCACAACTTCAGCATAAAATAGAAAGTTATCTTTCTTTTAAATTCCAGGAGCTGCAGTAAGTAAGTTGGTCGACTGTTTGGCTCCTAACTAAAGGGCTGCACATTTGATAACCACCAAGACCAACCTAAAAGTCATTTACTTCTCATTTCCTCACCATGATAAAAAAAATCCAATACCGAGTTTTAAACAAATTTAAAAACCAACAAAACAAGAACAATACTTTCTAATTCCTTAATTTTAAATCAATAGTAGCGTAAAGTGTACATTATATTTCTGCTCTATGTTTAATAGTTATGATGGAACACAACAGGCACACCTGCCTGAAATAAAGATTCCTTTGTTGCCCGAAGGCAAACTATTTAAGAAACATATGGTATATAACAGACAATATAATGAAGAAAGCAAATTACTCTATGTGAGGTATTTACAGCTGTCCATAGTACCATCTACAGCTTGACTTTAAAGCTGTCCATAGTACCATCTATAGCTTTACTTTTAAGCTGTCCATACCAACATTACCACTACAGTTAAGGTCTCACATGACATGCATGCAATTCACTCATCTTATTCCTATAGTTATTCTCATTTACAAACAAAACCTGTATAGTGTGTAAACCATCACAACATATATACTATAGCCATTAATATGGAAAGTTCACTTAATAAACATTAATTCCTACTTCAAACTTCACTTCTTATGAAAGGCTGTATAAAGCATGGAGATATCATGGTCTTGAAAGGCTGTATAAAGCATGAGAATATCATGGTCTTAAAAGGCTGCATAAAGTGTGGGGAAATCAAGGACATGAAAGTCTGTATAAAGCATGAGAAAATCATGGTCATGAAAGGCTATATAAAGCAAGAGAAAATCATAGTCTTGAAAAATCATAAAATCATAAAGCATGGGGAAAATCATGGTCATGAAAGGCTGTTATAAATCATGGAAAATCATGGTGTTGAAGGGATAAATAATGGGGAAAATCATGGTCTTAAAAGGCTGTATATAACATGGGAAAATCATAGTCATGAAAGGCTGTATAAAACATGGGGAAAAACATTGTCATGAAAGGCTGTATAAGACATGGGGAAAAACATCATCATAAAAGGCTGTATAAAGAAAGAGAAAATAATGGGCATAAAAGGCTGCAAAAAGCATTGGAAAAATAATGGTCATGAAAAGCTGCATAAAGCATGAGAAATTCATGGACATGTAAGGCTGTATAAGATATGGTAAAATCATGGTCTTGAAGGGATAAAGCATGGGGAAAATCATGGTCATGAAAGGGTGTTTAAATATATATCATGGTCATGATCAGCTGTATAAAGCTTGGTGATATCATGGTCATGATCGGCTGTATAAAGCATGAGAAATTATGGTCTTGAGTGACTGTATAAAGCATTGGAAAATCATCGTCATGAAGAGTAGTATAAAGCATGGAGATATCATGGTCATGAAAGGCTGTATAAAGCATGGGAAAATCATGTCATGAAAGGCTGTATAAAGCATGGGGATATTATGGTCATGAAAGGCTGTATAAAGCATGGGAAAATCATGTAACAAAAGGCTTTATAAAGGATGGGGATATCATGGTCATTAGAGGCTGTATAAAGCATTGGAGTATCATGGTCATGTAAGGCTGTAAAAAGCATGGAAAAATCATGGTCATGAAATGCTGTATAAAGCATGGGAAAATTATGGTCACCAAAGGCTACATAAAGCATGGGAAAATCATGGTCTTGAAAGTATAAAGCATGGCAAAAATCTTGGTCATGAAAGGCTGTTATGAATCATGGGAAATCATGCTCATGAAAGGCTGCATAAAGCATGGGAAAATCAGGCTCATGAAACACTGTAGAAAACATGGGGATAACATGGTCATGAAAGGCTGTATAAAGCAATTGGATATGGTCATAAAAGGCTGTATAAATCATGTGGATATCATGGTCATGAAAGGCTGTATAAATCATGGGAAAATCATGGTCTTGAAAGACTGTATAAAGCATTGGAAAATCATGGTCATGAAGGGTTGTATAAAGCATGGGAAAATCATGGTCATGAAGGATTGTATAAAGAATGGAAAAATCATGGTTATGAAAGGCTGTATAAAGCATGGAAAATAATGGTCATGGATGGCTGTATAAATCATGGGAGAATCATGGTCTTGAAGGGATAATGAATGGGGGAAATCATGGTCTTAAAAGACTATAAAGAATGTAGATATCATGGTCATGAAAGGCTGTATAAAGCATGGGAAAATCATTGTCATGATAGGCTGTATAAAGCATGGGGATATGGGCATGAAAGGCTGTATAAAGCATGGGTAAATCATGGTCATGAAAAGCTGTATAAAGCATGGGAATAAAATGATCATGAAAGGATGTGTAAAGCATGGAAAATTGTGGACTTGATAGGCTATATAAAGCATGGGAAAATCATGGTTATGAAGGGTTGTATAAAGCATGGGAAAATCATGGTCATGAAAGGCTGTGTAAAGCATGGGCATATCATGGTGATGAAAGGCTGTATAAAGCAATGGGATATCATGGTCATGTAAAGCTGTATAAACCATGGGGATATCATGGTCATAAAAGGCTGTATAAATCAATGGGATATTATGGTCATGAAAAGCTATATAAACCATGGGGATATCATGGTCATGAAAGGCTGTATAAAGCATGGGAAAAGCATAGTCCCATATTGATAAGAATATCCATTTATGATGAGCAGCAATAAGATCTGAAAGATGGCTACTGAAATTTTTTCACCAATCCACAGAATCACCATAATAAATGTTTCAATGATTTTGCCTAAATTTGATTGATCCTGCTAAAATCAAACAGAAGCCAGTTCAGTTTACGATTCAGCATTTATTATTCATTAGCATCAACTCAAAACTAATATCAACTATATATATTTCACCAACAAGACTCATGAAAAGTTGAAAGTGCATGTTTCTTAAGATGCTCTTATTCAAAGATAGATGCCACAATCTGCTTCTGAGAAATCAACTTTCTTTGTTGATTTCATGTATCCCTCTGCCCTACATGAAGGGAGCTTGCACTGTATGATTTCAAGGATGATTTATAAAAAAATGTTATGCCTATCAACTAATGGAGTACTCAATAGGTGTGTAAAAGTAAATTTGAAAAATAGCCTCCTGAGTCATAACAAGCTATGTCAATCATATACAAAATGTCCTTTTTAATATGAATGGCTCTTGGACAATTTGCAAAACCAGATTAAAAAAATGTCATCTCAAGAGTGACACCTAGCTCAGCTGATCAAATACCTCATTAATATGCATAGATCTCACATGCTATAGAAACTGAAAGAGATCTTGCTGAGATAAGCCCACATTCCATGTTTGATCAAATCAAGATCAGAACTGTGACCTTCAGAGTAGTATTAATAATTGTTGACAGAAAGACTATGAAGGGACTACTGATTGATGAATACTGGGCCATGCCATAGGTTGATTGATGAATACTGGGCCATGCCATAGGTTAATTGATGAATACTGGACCACCCATAGGTTGATTAATGAATACTAGGCCATGCCATAGGTTGATTGATGAATACTGGGCCATGCCATAGGTTGATTGATGAATACTGGACAATGCCATAGGTTCATTTGGTATTAAGATCAAGTGAGCTACAAATCAAAAAGTCAACAAAACAGCAACTAGTGAGGTAAAAATCAACAGGAATCTTTCTTAAGCCATCTCCTTAAGTTTGGTTAAAAGTTTGTTCTAGAACTAAAGTTACTGAACAGATGAAAGTCTGACACCTATACTAGGTTTGTGATTTTTACATGTACAAATTGCAAAGCATATAATGTATTATCTTCCATCTGAGGTAAATCAAGTATAAAAAAAATAAAATTTACTCTATTATTATGAATTGCTAATACTGCCAAAATAAAAACTTAAATTCTATAGAAAACATTAAGGTTATTTCAGTGATTTGTGTGTAGAGTTATTTTTACCTGTCGGGCCTTGGTGACTTGTTCTGCATCATTTGAGTTGTTAATCACAGTCTCTAATGATGATACAGCTGTTTCAACACGAAGTCTGATTGCTAAATACATCTTAGTTTTATCTGGATCAGTTTCGTTGTTAATCTTCTCCAAGAATTGCTAAAAAAAGATGTAGAAAATAAATTTAGAGCAGAAAAAGAAAATCCAAATTCTCATCCTTGCACTCATGTTTTAGAGGGTTTTTTAACCTTTGCCTGTAAAAATACCCTATAAAATGAGGCTGCATTTCTATCATAAAATTACTCATATGTCCATCCTTTGGTATTGAAATAGCGCTGAATGTTTGAACACTGAATGTTTGAACACTGAAAGTATATTTGAAATGAAGAATCTCCAACAACACATCCAGCATAGACTTTTGTTCCTTGAAGGTATAACAGGGATTTGTCAATCAACGTACAGCTGAAAAGTTTGTGCTTTGCATTAATATTACTATCATCAATATGCATTAATAACACAAAATGGCACAGATGAAGATCTACTGGCACATTATACAATGGCAGTCTGACACTGAGACATAAAACCATGATATGGAGTGTAGTTAGGTGGGTGGGTGGCTGATATAATGTAATGACAATGAGGTTTTGGAACATTGTTTCAATACCATTGACAGGAAAACTGAATAAATCTCATTTGGCAGCCCACATTAACATTTTTGCATAGTTTCTAGTCTAACTACTTTATTCATTGTATATTAACTCTAATGACTTACTCAAGTTAAATCCATGTACAATGCTAGTGGTGTCATTTTTCAAATATCGATTCTTGCCAATTCAGATCTTTGGAAAGTAACAGGACCAAATGATTTATTTTATTCATTTCTTCAGAAAATGAATATATCTAATCATATTCAGTGTAATATGATTAGATGTATTTGTTTCGTTAAGGAAACTTAACTGGTAGTTTGACCAAATTTACCATTCCTTGGCATCAATAACTCTTCAAATAACTGAAATGGCAGTTTATAATTGTCTCAAAGCAAAATGGGTCACATCTATATTTCTGGAAAATAAAGAGTGCATATGAAAATTTGTGCCCTATCCTTAGTGTTTGTGTTAATATGCCACAGCGGTCAAAAACTTGTTCACAGATTTTTAAAATGTTTTACTGGATTAATGCAATCATACATCTGTAGCAGGCAAATCAATATGACTTATTTTCATTACCTCGAAGTAAGACATTATTGTACATAGAATGTAGTTTTAAAATAGTAAAGACAACATTAAAAATAATATCAAAAATATTATTTGCCAATAATTTGATTTATCACAGTCATCCAGAAATTATATTTATTTAATCCTGATGACTTCCTGCTAAACATCAGTTAGAACATCTCTATTATCTCCAGTTTTTGATGCATAATTCAGGTAAGTGCTGTATTGAAGCAGTGCTGCAAATACATGCCTACAAGTCAAATCCAATTGTAAACTGCACAAATACAAATCTGTCATCCCTTAATGTGCCAGCAGATATGCATATTTGCAGTTTGTTTAAACAAAAAAATAGACCCTGATCTGCCTGAAAATTATGTGATGGCAGATCAGGGTCTATATTCTTTGCAACTGATACAAGTCAACTCCAACTGCACAAACACAAATCTGCCATCCCATAATGCAGCAGGTCTCTGTTGTTTTGCAATTGGACTTGGCTTATATGCAAGTATATATGACACTTGCTGGAGAATATGGTAACATGCTTGTGTTGTAATTAATTCTGATTGTAAAATGCCCCCCCCCCCGTATGAAAAACCCTTCAAATACGAACCCTAGAAGATAACCATATGCTAAACTTTCAAGTTCACGGATTCTTTGAAAATTTATTTTTCTGTCTTGGAAATATGGCAAGTGCTACAGTGAAATTTGCTTATGGATTAATGTGTTGACGGATAAATGATTCCTTCTGGCTGGTAAGTGCATTATTTGTCATTCAATATTGTAGGTATATTTTTTATTCAACTGGGGCACAATGAAGATGCTTAACAAAATTAGAATAAAGCATGTTTAACATTTCTGTCCATTACTAAGGTTTCTTTAGTTGTTGAGGAAGTTGGGATTATTGTGGACAGTAATGTGTACAGCCTGAGTATCCCTTGATTAATAGAATCAATCTATGGACCAAGACATGTAAATTTCAGTCAAGGAGTTATATTATTTGTCTTCACCAAGGCTAATAAGTGTATAGGCCTATAGTCTATGTATATGGATCAGTGTTTTCTGTCATAGTTCATTCCATACAGCATTGAGAATTTTATCCTATCTTTAGCACAGTCAATTTTCAGCTCAGCTTCATTAAATGTAGCTGACAGCTCGTTTAAAGTAATATAAAGAAAAGAGCGAAGACAACAAGCTTTGTAAATTTAAACAAAAATAATTTATTTACCTAGAAAACATGGTGACAAGGTAAAAATATGAAACAAAACTTACAATTTACAAAGATCCAAAAATTTGTCCTAATTGTGTAACTGTGACTAAACAGTTCTAAATTGATGTAGTCTGAATCTCAATTCCATTCCAAGATGGCGGATAATGACGTCAGACAAAAGTTAACACAAATATCCAGAATTTTCACTGTGAATCACAATTTGTACTGTTCTGTTTCAATTTAAAATTAATTTCAGCAAATGTCTTAGTCCAAAGCCAGTTGTGTAATTCTCCAGGGTAAATAATTATTTTTTAAAAGGTAGATGAAGTACACCAATAACAAGACACATGTCGTTCTACAAACTCTTTCCAGCAGAGGAATACATTTCTTTAGGGTATTAGAAACTCCATAAGATGTTATGATGTGACTCTCTAAGATGTTAAAATCTGACTCTCGATTATGACTATTTCACAGGTACCCGAGTATTTAAAGGAAACTAATACGTCATCTCATGTACACACACAAAGAAATCAGTGTTTTGGAAATATTGCCACCACAGTAATAAACGTCAACAAGTATTACTGGAAATGACTGTGGTCATAGCCAATCATTTACATAGCCATTTTAAACTATTTACTTCATATGATAAAACTCATACAAAAATCATGCTTACCCGAGTCACATTTATGTTTTAAATAAACACAATTTTTCTAACAAAATATCAGACGCTGCAAAGATAATCATCAGCATAATAATAACTAAATTTTATGATATAAAAATGAGATAAAAATGAAAGAAAGAATTAGAAAGAATTCAAATTTTAACACACATGCAATTTAACTACAGGGTCATAACAGTATATAATTTGTTTCACACAAAGTATGTTAGGTAGCATTAGCTACAATTAATGATGCTGACCTGAAAATGTACCGAGCTAGGCCTGCATATAGGATAAAATTGACCATATATGTGTAATTGTTTTAAATATTTTGTATGGTATGTTCTCAAAGATGAATTGATGTTAAGTTACTATATTCTGTTATATATTTGTTGTTGTTGTTTGATTTTAGATCAACTATGTCAGGCACAGCAGAAGACAACAAGGGCTTTTTTTTTTTAAAAGTAGTTCTGAACACGTTGACACCTTGACTGAGGTGACTGGTCTGAGATGACTAGACAGAGACAAGAAGAGAATTGATAGCAAAACAGCTAGATTTCTCTGTCACATGGGTAAGAAAGTTTCATGTTATAATGCTTTGCTAAACTTGGACCAAATTCTATTAAATTTTTCTGAGATGATGTTGTTTCAGGGTTTTCTATTTTTAGCAACAGTTGCCATATTTTATATCACATCAGCATCATTTGTATAAATTTGATTGATATTCAGATCATAACACTTTCAGTCAGGTTTGTTCTGATTCTGTCTATTGGTTTCCAAGAATAAGTCATTTAAAAAGGTTTTTCTAGTTTTAATAAGAGTGATCTTATGTGATGGAACATAAAACTCATTTGCAAAAATCTGAAAAGCATTCAAACAAGGATGCATTCTCTCAAGTCTTTTGGAGAAGAAATTATATAAAGGATTTTTCCATTTTTCATAATGGAGGCCATATTTGATGGCAGATAAGCAATGTTGTACAAACTTGAAAATCTTCTGTCAAGTTTGGTCAATATTTGTTCAGAAGTTCTGAAGAAATCCTATAATGGTTTTTGTACTATTAATGACAACCGTATTTTATGGCGGATTAACAGCATCTTCAGGCAATGATGCTGGATCAAATTCTGCTCAGTGGTTTATGTAAAGATATGTTAAAGGTTTTCTGATGATTTGTTCAAAACTGAAAGCTTTTCATGTCAGGTTTTCAGGAAACTTTGGTTTAGAATCTATTTAAATGTCATTTAAATGTTTCTTATGTTTTAAGGTGCTGTTGTTATAGGGTTTAATGCTATTTTTCAGCACAAGATAAGCTATACATGGTTGCTGGTATAAATCGTGGAGGAAGAACCATTGACCCACGAGAAAGTACTGGCAAGATTTCTCACATACCCACAATGGCTGAGCCCAAGACAAACCCACACAGACAGAGGTGAGATAATAATGATCCATAATGGTGAGTGCTTCAGACCACTCGTCCAGTCCAGGCCCCTTAAGTAGCTGTGGCCATATTTGTTGGTGAATCAGAAGACTGTACAAACTTAAAAGACCTTCAAGCAATCATGCTTTCTGTCAAGTTTAGTCACATTCTGTTCAGTAGTTTTGGTGATATAGTGTAAGGGATGTTTAAAAATATTTATTAATGTCAGCCGTATTTTACATTGTACAAATCTAAAAAATCTTCAGGCCAGGATGTACAACCAAATTCTGTGGAGTGGTTTATGAGAAGTTGTTTCAAGGTTTTTATAATTTAAAACTGGGAGCCATATTCAAAGAAGATTTGTTATCATAAGTATAAACCTGAATGGTCTTCATGTGTTTTGTTAAATTTCATCAAATTTTGTTCAGTAGTTTGGGAGAAGTTATAGCAGGGATTTTGAAATGGTGGCCATGGTGAAATGGAGGGCAGATTGGCATCATTGGTACAAAGCAAAATGATGTTTATGATCTTTGCCATGTTTAGCTGAAACTGGTCAAGACATTTTTGAGAAAAAGTTGAAAATAGCAATTGTTGCTGGAAAACATATACAGGCTTTTCTGTTTTAGGTATCCCCATCTGATGGAAAATCATCTACAGAAAATTTAAAGGTTTAATTACTAAGTTTTCTGTCATATCTGATCAAAATTTGTTTAGTGATTTTGGAGAAGAATGCATTTAATGTCTTTTAAATTCAGTAATGGTGGCCTTATTTCATGGGTCATCTGTACAACTTTAAAAGCCATCATGCCAGGTTTCCAGATTGATTGAAATGGTTGAAAGAAGTTGAATGTTGATGGCCAGCCGATAATGGATGATTGGTCTAAATGATAAGCTTGCCTGATCTTATAACAAGGTGAGATAAAAAAAATATGCTGAGACAGAAAACATTGGCTAAAATTATATATAAGGAAAAATCTCCAGTAGTTTTGTCCAGTGTCTAGGATTTCTTTCAGTAAATCTCCAGCATTTACCAAATTGGTATAAAATGTATACCCATGATAATAAGCATATATATTGATAAAATTTTTGTTCAGGTAAAGTAGAGATAATAATATTCTCAGAATGGCTGACTTGGAAACTATATTCTTACAGTTTTTTAAACAAAACTTTTCAGGTTTTTCCTTGATGAAATTGAATTTTTTTTCAGATTCACTTATGACCCTTACTGAACATGCATTTCGTAAAATTAAAAACTGTTTCTTTTGTGAGACTCACACAACATATGAAACCAAACATACACTAAACCAAAAGATTATCAATAGAAACAAGTTGAATTATTTAAATTTATATAAATTTAACTCCTTTAAATTGACAGAATCAAAATGTTTACTTTACACTGCCTAAATGCATATTTTGGAGTAAAGAAAGTTTCTTAAGAAATTTTTTTTGCTGACTGACAAAAAGCTCTCAAAAATTAGGATGGAATTTATTTTTAAAAATGTCTAGATAGAGCCCTAATATCTACTTTCAATGTAATCTGACAATAAAATGCATTTATTGCCAATGATGCCCAGAGTTGAGATTCTGATTTGAAAACTGTCCAAGCAGTTGTTATATTTCTATGTATTTAGCAAGGTCTGTAGCAAAAGTGAGTTGCAAATGGTAGTTGTTGCAAAGGTATTAATGATAATGTGTAACACTGTTCATGGTGTGAATAATCCAATAAATTAGGAAAGATTTTTTTATCACAAATTCCATTTTGTTAACTTTATATATCAATAAAGGAACAGGAGAAGATAAGTTCTGTAAATTTTCTTAAACTTGTCAAGATTCAATGTCACACACAACATACTGGCACAGGATGTTAGACTGGTCTTAATACATTCTACAACAGAAATATTATTAATATGGAGTTGACCGAGTTAACCAGTCCACTTGACTAATCCCAGTGCCTCTGCTGGTGGTTCTACCATACAAATATATTTAGGGCAAGCACACAAACCCCATGAATCCATACAGCAATTGTACCTCAACTGAGTGAAGAATTTGCAACATCTAAAAATTCAAGTATGAACTAAATATTGAACTCACAATCAGTTCAATTACAACTCAGTAACATATTTTTTTCTGTGAAAAATCAGCAGATGAAAACTCACCATTTTCCCTGACTTTGATCAATATACAAAGAATTAAATTGCATTTCCCAGTTGGTTCATATTCATTTTTGTGACTTTTTCCCTAATTTCCTGGTAATGTTGAAACCATGTGTTGACAATGTTCTTGTTTTTCTAAAATCATACAATATGACATTAAGAAAATGAATAAATCTACAACAATTTGATGACTGAAATATTTAAAATCTCATCATTAGTGTCAAGGTATTTATTCTGCTAAACCTGAAATGCTTCCATTGTATTCTGTAGCACGGTTTGAGCTGGATGGTTGTCCTTAAGGTAGCACTCCCAGAGATGGTTCTGCCTCGCTCGCTTTATGATCTGTGTAATGGAATAAATGCACAATATGTACAAACTGTCAACTGGGAAGAATTCTTTATGATCTGTGTAATGGAATAAATGCACAATATGTACAAACTGTCAACTGGGAAGAATTCTCTATGATCTGTGTAATGGAAAAAATGCAAAATATGTACAAACTGTCAACTGGGAAGAATTCTTTATGATCTGTGTAATGGAATAAATGCACAATATGTACAAACTGTCAACTGGGAAGAATTCTCTATGATCTGTGTAATGGAATAAATGCACAATATGTACAAAATGTCAACTGGGAAGAATTCTTTATGATCTGTGTAATGGAATAAATGCACAATATGTACAAACTGTCAACTGGGAAGAATTCTCTATGATCTGTGTAATGGAATAAATGCACAATATGTACAAACTGTCAACTGGGAAGAATTCTCTATGATCTGTGTAATGGAATAAATGCACAATATGTACAAACTGTCAACTGGGAAGAATTCTTTATGATCTGTGTAATGGAATAAATGCACAATATGTACAAACTGTCAACTGGGAAGCATTCTTTATGATCTGTGTAATGGAATAAATGCACAATATGTACAAACTGTCAACTGGGAAGAATTCTTTATGATCTGTGTAATGGAATAAATGCACAATATGTACAAACTGTCAACTGGGAAGAATTCTTTATGATCTGTGTAATGGAATAAATGCACAATATGTACAAACTGTCAACTGGGAAGAATTCTTTATGATCTGTGTAATGGAATAAATGCACAATATGTACAAACTGTCAACTGGGAAGAATTCTCTATGATCTGTGTAATGGTATAAATGCACAATATGTACAAAATGTCAAATGGGAAGAATTCTTTGAAATTAATGTTTAAGCAAAAGAGAAATGAACTGATGAAAATAGATAAAGGAATGACATGTACTAATACAATTTATTTAACAGAGGTTTAATGCCTTTCAGAAACTATATGCTAGTAAAGCAACTTGTCGTAGATCTTAAGAGCCCAGTAAAGAGAGTCACATTTACATGCACAGCATTTTTGATAATGACCTCTAGAATGATATGATACAAAATAAATCTATGTTATTAATAATTAAAAAGATTGTCAAAAATTTTTAAAATCACTAGAGGAATTATGAGAAATTTGCTCATACCTGTCACTCACCTAACAATGCTATGCTGATATGAATATCTTCAATGGTGACCACAGTATTTACCAAGATTCATGGCCATCCATCAAAAACTGGAGGACTAACTGCATTAATCAGATGTGTCATAACCACAACAGAGAAAAACCTAACAAAGATTGCAGGAGCAAAGTGATAGACAGATGGAAGGACAGGTTGACAAAGGGATAAACATGTGCCCAACCTAAAGGCATACAAATATTAATTTGATTGATATGTAGTGGGTGGATATTATATTAGTAGGAATGTGTTCGATCCTACGTCTTGTGTAGAGGAGTTATTTTAACATTTCACTGACATACTTTAAGTCAGATATATAATAAACAACTTGCCAACCCAAGTTGTCACAAAGTACACAAGAAATAAAGTGCTTTATCTAACCTACAATTAACATCCATTACCAGATCTCCACAAAATTCTCTTTTTATTACTTTTACTTCTATTTTCGGTTATGATGTGCATAAATATATGTAGTAAGTTTGTGCTATTGTTTTGTACATATTGAAATATAAGAATTCTGTTCACCTTGTCATCAATGTCTGTGATGTTCATACAGTACAGCACATCATAATGAAAATAGTCTCTCATCACTCGCCGCAGGATATCAAAGGAAATATAGGACCTGTAAATTGAAATGGAACATTAAACTTGATAGGGTTTGAATTATCTTAAAACTGCTATATTTATAGAATCTTTCATGAAATGTCCCTGACAATCTTTCATGAAATGTCCCTGACAATCTTTCATGAAATGTCCCTGACAATCTTTCATGAAATGTCCCTGACAATCTTTCATGAAATGTCCCTGACAATCTTTCATAAAATGTCCCTGACAATCTTTCATGAAATGTCCCTGACAATCTTTCATGAAATGTCCCTGACAATCTTTCATGAAATGCCCGATAATCTTTCATGAAACTGACTGGAAAATAATATCTGCTCCTTTCATTTATTGATAATTTTAACACAGTGCACAATAAAGTTTAAAGTCTGTATCAAAAATTAGAATTTAATTGTGTAAACATCAAGTAAAATAGCAATACTCCTCTGAAATATGCATTAAACAAGAGGCCCATATTGGCCTGTGATTGTTCACCTGACATCTGCTTAAATGCAAGATGATAAGTTTGCCAAGAAATTTTGATTTGTTACGTATCGGCGCGTTCAAAGTAACATAAAAGAAATCGTGAAAACAAGCTTTGTAAATTATAACAAAAAATAATTTATTTTCCTAGAAAACATGAAATAATGTAAATAATTTAAGCAAGACTTACGGATTACAGAAATGATCCAAATTTTTGTACAAAATAGAAATATGAGTCCTGTAAAAGTTCTAAAGTTCTAAACACAGTCTGAAGTATCTGAAGTTCCGGTCCAAAATGGTGGATGACTAAGTCAGACGAAGGCTAACAAAAAATTCCAGAATTTACACAATAAAGCAGTTTGTGTTGTCCCCTTCCAATTTAGAATATTTTCGGGAAAATGTCTTTGTCCAAATCAGTAATGTTGTTCTCAAGGAAAACAATTATTCATAAAAATGAAGTAAAAATAGCTCCACTAACAAGACATGTTGTTCTACATAGACATATGAACAAACAACTTCTTCTAGCACAAAAATATCTTTTCTAAGGTAATAGAAGTTGTATAACTGACTTTATGACTCTACGACTGTATAAGACTCGACTACGACTGTCTGTCTTTGACTGTGTAAGTCTTACAAAAATCTCAAACATATAAATGAAGCTAATACATTGTTTGAATTGCATGCGCATCAGGACACATTCAATTTCGTAATACTTCTGGACAATCGTTTTCATAGCTATTCCTGAATGATTACTTGTAATGAATTTGTTATCATTCACAGCACATGCTCACATGAGTCACATTTACGACTCAAATAAATATGTTTTTCAACAACATATTAAACTGATAATATAATTATATTATTACATTTAATGGAAAAAATGAAATAAAAAGATTTATACAAAATTGTTTCCTTAACACACACAATTAAACTACAGGGTCATAACAGATTAGTGTGATACTTTCTGTTCAAATTTCTCTGACAATTTAATACTTAATTTAATCTGAAAACAAAATCAAAGTTTAGGGTTTCTATAATTTTGTAGATTCTTCTATCTTTGATCCCATATCAGCATCATTTGATTCTTATGCCAGGATGTTTTGTTTCAAAGTTAGTCTAATTTTGTTCAACAGTTTCTTTTACAGAAAGTTGAGTTATTTTTATTTCTCCACTTGCAGTAATGGCAGCCATTTTTTTTATTCTGTTTGTAATAATCTTAAGGCATTTTGGGTAAGACACATCCTGTCCTATGTCAAATTCTCTTAAGAGGTTATTTAGAAGTTATATAAGGTATTTTATATTTTTTACCAACAGAAGCCATACTTGATGGCCAACTGGCATCATTTGTAAAAGATGGACTGTTGTCTCCCTGGTTAGTATGCTTGACTAGCGACCAAAAGGGTGCAGGTTAGAATCCAACCATGTGATCAATCTGGGTTGGTTACTATAGTGTGTACCTTGAGCAAGGCACTTTAATCTCAGCACTAAATATCCAACTTATGCTGATGCACCATAAAACACACCATATTAAGAACAACATCCACTCTACTGTGGGGAAACTGGGTATTATGACACATGTATGTCATTATGGCAAACAGATTTAGTGCTTCAGATGCCATAAATTTGGACACAAAGACTGTCAATTAATGTAATATACATACTAGGAAGCTGGCAAAGAGGAGAATGCCAATGCTTAATCTATATCAAACTGAAATGTACCTAGTGAGACTCTTGACTCTAACAACATGTATTTAATGGACACTATTGTAAATGCAAATGATAATGGATTTTCAAGGTCTGTGTGTGACTTTGAAGATGCTAATATATATGAACATTTAAGTATGGAAATAGGATGTAAGAATGATACAAGTAGTATGGAGACAACCTCAGTGAGTACTCCATTGCATGACATACATATAATTAATATGAAACTAACTACAAAAGGATTTAACATAGGTCACTTAAATGTACAAGGTATAGTGGGAAAAATAGACCAAATTAAGTTAATGTTGTCTTCCAAGGAAAATAATATACCTGTTTTAGGTCAAATTAAATGCTAACCACAATGATGATCTCTCAAGGCTACAATAAACCATTACATAGGGACAGAGAGACAGCAGGGGGAGGTCTTGTTGTATACATCAGGTTAATGTAAATGCAGAAAGGTGACTTGACTTGGAGTCACAAGAAATTGAGAGTATCTGGGTGGAAATTTCTCACAATACAAAATAATTCCTATTGGGTTTCGTTTATAGGCCACCTTCTTCCAAAGCAATTAGGAATGATAACTTTTTGAAACAAATGGAAACTGTTCTTGCACAGGAGTAAGAAACATATATGGAGTACAACAAGGCTCAATTCTAGGTCCATTATCATTTATTTTATTTATTAATGACCTATCACTTGTACTAAGGGACTCATATCATCTACAGATCTCTATGTAGATGATACAACATGGTCCTTGGTCAAGTGCTTGAAGCCATTTATCAGTTAGGGAGATCAAGGTAGTCTCACATGAATGTTTCTGTCTTAAGTCTGATTGATTAGGGTGTAACATTAAGTGTGGTTAAATATAAAATGAATGAGTCATGAACATGTTTTTCATTCAATTTTGACAAGTTTGGTAGAATTAAGACTGGCCAAGAGTTATCAACATCATCCTTAGAACCAGATTTGTGAGTAGGAATTACCTTTGCAGTTTTCCATATTTTGAGGACAGATAAGGTTGCAATACTTAAATTGATTATAAATGATATGCTATCTAAAATAGCAGAGGCAGAAAATTTAATGAGTTGTGAACCAATCTGATCAAGTCCTGTAGCTTTCTTGGTATCAAGTTCACTGCGACAATTTTAATGAAGGTTTGTGATACTGTGGGAGAAAACAACATACATCCTTAGAGATTTTAAAGTTGTTTTCTTTTCTACCACTGAATCTTTTAATTTTGTGGTAATGTTTGTGAAAAAAATAATTGAAAAAATGTGCAATGTCAGCACCATCAGTTACTATGGTGTCATTTACCAGAAGTGAGTAAATTTTATTTGCCTGATCTTTGTGTGTTCCTCCAGTGAGTTCATTTAAGACTTCCCAAATGCAGTTTGTGTTGCTCTTTCTGTTTTCATGCAATGATTATAGTAAATTTATTTATATTTTTTAATGATACTTGTTGGTTTATTTATCCATACTTTATATTGTGCATGGTTATCCATATCCTTGAATTTGTCTGGTGTTTTCATAGCATATAGGATTTCAGTAGTAAGCCAATAAGGTTGGATTTCATTCCTTACTCAATGTCCTTTCTGTGATGCATGCTTAGAGACTACATCCATAAATAATCCAGTCCACACCCTCGATCAGAGCTTCATCTACCTCATCCAAATTTTGGATCATATTCCATGATACTTTATATTATAGGTCATTATACCATTTGGGTTTTTTAAGTCTCACAGAAAAACCCACCTGCAAAATCTTGTGTGGGTATGTGATGCAAAGCTCAACTAGTGACAAATTGAAGGGATGGATGAAAATTATGCATAGCATTTCGATCTTTAATCCCATTCAACTAAAAAATTAAAGTTCCCCTTCCGAAATGAATTTTCCCATCCAATCACTGGAGTTAAAATTAATTCCAAATCATTGTCAAAATTTTGTTTCATCTATTGACTTAAATCATCTTTTGAAAAAAGTTAAACTTTCATACTGAAATTGATGCAAAAAATATTTTTTCTTCCTTAAATTTCTGCTTAAAATTGTTATTCTGTCTAATGTAAAAAAAAATACCAAAATGTGGTTCGGGGGCTTATTTCACTATACCCAGAAATTAAAAAACAAACTAGTAAAATTTTTTTTAAGTCCAACTAATAGTTTTGCCTTTCACGTTAATCTATTTTATTCTGAAGGTAATAGTTTGCATCTGATTGATATAACTTACCAAGGTGATTTGTTTCTATATTTTGCATGTCCCATATGTGATGCATTGCATTGATGTAATTTACCATGGTGGTTCATTTTTTTTACCTTGTATGTCCCATGTGTGATGCATTGGATTTATTAATTTACAATGCTGGTTTGTTTTTATGTTTTGCATGTCCCATGTGTGATACATTGGATTGATGTAATTTACAATGTTGTTTTGTTTCTATATTTTGCATGTCCCATGTGTGATGCATTGCATTGATGCAATTTACTATGGTGGTTGTTTCTCTATCTTGCATGTCCCATGAGTGATGCAATGGATTGATGCAATTTACCATGGTTTATTTCTATATCTTGCATGTCCCATGTATAATGCATTAGATGTAATTTACCATGGTTTGTTTCTATATCTTGCATGTCCCATGTGTGATGCATTAGATTGATGTAATTTACTATGGTGATTGTTTCTCTATCTTGCATGTCCCATGAGTGATGCAATGAATTGATATATTTTACCATGTTGGTTTGTTTCCACATCTTGCATGTCCCATGTGTGATGCATTAGATTGATGTAATTTACCAAGGTGGTTTCTTTCTATATCTTGCATGAACTATGACTGATGCATTGGATTGATATATTTTACCATGTTGGTTTGTTTCCACACCTTGCATGTCCCTTGTGTGATGCATTAGATTGATGTAATTTACCAATGTGGTTTGTTTCTTTACCTTGCATGTCCCATGTGTGATGCATTAGATTGATGTAAAAATTAATATGGTGATTGTTTCTATATCTTGTATGAACTATGACTGATGCATTGGATTGATGTAATTTACCATGGTTTGTTTCCACATCTTGCATGTCCCCTGTGTGATGCATTAGATTGATGTAATTTACTGAGTTGGTTTGTTTCTATATCTTGCATATCCCCTGTGTGATGTATTAGATTGATGTAATTTACTGAGTTGGTTTGTTTTTTTTATCTTGCATGTCCCATGAGTGATGCATTAGATTGACATAATTTACCAAGGTGGTATCTTTCTATATCTTGCATGAACTATGACTGATGCATTGGATTGATGTAATTTACCATGTTCGCTTATTTCTATGTCTTGCATGTCCCATGTGTGATGCATTAGATTGATGTAATTTACTAAGGTGATTGTTTCTCTATTTTGCATGTCCCATGTGTGATGCATTGGATTGATGTAATTTACCATGTTCGCTTATTTCTATGTCTTGCATGTCCCATGTGTGATGCATTAGATTGATGTAATTTACTAAGGTGATTGTTTCTCTATCTTGCATGTCCCATGTGTGATGCATTGGATTGATGTAATTTACATGGTGGTTTGTTTCTATGTCTTGCATGTCCCATGAGTTATGCATTGGATTCATGTAATTTACTGAGTTGGTTTGTTTCTATTGTTACATGTCTAGGCTTGTACTAAAGTAACAAAGAAAACAGTGAAACCAACAAGCTTTGTAAAATTTAACAAAATAATTTATTTCCTTTCAAAAACAAGGTAAAAATATGAAAAAGGACTAACAGTTTGTGAATCTAATCCAAACAATAATCCTAGAATTTAAAAATACAACTCCTATCATTGAAAAGGTCTAAATGAATCAAAGTTTGAATTCTGATTAAGTTCCAAGATGGAAGGCAATGATGTCTTCTATAACTTGTAGTTTTGTTGTGTCAACAGTTCATCATTGAATCATTAAATTAATATACCAGCTTAGAATTCTGAATAATTTCCAGTAAATGTATTTGTCCAAGAATTTTGATGAACAGAGGTTATTTTCCAGGGTGAATAAATTATTTTAAATAAAAAATTTAACTCCAAATGGTTACGGTTTGAGCTCTGAAATGTATGATTTACGACTGACTTAAATCACCATAATACATTAGTTTTAAATGCAATTTTAAATCAGGTGATGGGGTCACCTGGTCACTTAGTTCAAATGGTGCAGTAAGACCATATGTCAATTATCACATCCACCATGGACAAATTTGATTCTAATGAACAAATCTATAAGACTTAATAAAAATCAGTAATTAAAGTTATCATTACAAGAACATGTAATGAAATAAAAATAAAAAATTTAAAACTAACACACAAGTTAATTACATATATGTAAACACTATATCTTGCATGTCCCATGTGTTATGCACTGCATTCTTGTAATTTACGATGGTGGTTTGTATCTATATCTTGCATGTCCCATGTGTGATGCATTGGATTGATGTAATTTACCATGGTGGTTTGTCTTTAACTTGCATGTCTCATGTATGTTGCATTGGACTGATGTAATTTACCATGGTGGTTTGTCTTTAACTTGCATGCCCCATGTATGTTGCATTGGACTGATGTAATTTACCATGGTGGTTTGTCTTTAACTTGCATGTCCCATGTGTGATGCCTTGGATTGATGTAATTTACCATGGTGGTTTGTCTTTAACTTGCATGTCCCATGTGTGATGCATTGGATTGATGTGATTTGTTGGTTTGTTACTTTACCTTATATGTCCCATGTCTAATGCATTGGAGTGAATGTAACTGACCATAGTGGTTTGTTTCTTTACCTTGCTTGTCCCATTAGTGATGCATTGGATTGGTGTGACTTACCAGGTTGGTTCGTTTCTTTACTTTGCATTTCCTGTATGTGATGCATTAGACTGAAGTAATTTACCTTGGTTTTTTGTTTCTATATCTTGTATTAACCATGTGTAATGCATTGAACAGATGCAATTTACTATGGTGGTTTCTTTATTTATCAGGTATGTCCCAGGTGTAATACATTGGACTGAGGTAATTTACCATGGTGTTTTGTTTCTTTACCTTGCATGTCCCATGTGTAATACATTGGACTGAGGTAATTTACCACGGTGTTTTGTTTCTTTACCTTGCATGTCCCATGTGTAAGCACTGGACTGAGGTAATTTAATCTAACAAACTGGCCTGTTTCTTTACCTCGCATGTCCCATGTGTGATGCATCATATACTGTAGGACCGCAGCTGTACCACAGGACTTTCTGTCCATTCTGGGGGATAAACAGCTCCTAAAAACAAGACAATAAGGATAAGCTCTTTCTGGAATGGTTGAAATAAATAATGTATAACACAAAGTATCCAGAAACTGGCTGGTAATCTATTTCCCATTGGCACTGGGATGCTTAGATCTCCTTTGTATGATAATTATAACTAATTGTTAAACTGTGAAGAAAAAGAAACTCTATCAGTATTAGTTTTTTTTTTATGTGAAGAATTCAAACTGAAGTTGTAACAACAACAACAATACTGATGATGATGATGATGATGATGATGATGATGATGATGATGATGATGATGATGATGATGATGAGATCAGAACTCGTAGGGTTTCAACAAGAAAAGATGTAGCACTCCTCACTTGGGGTCAGAGGGTAATGCCATTGGTGGAAGGGGTATGGGTCACACACACCCCACAAAAGAAGTTGAAATGTATCAAGCTAGAACATTTCTCTTTGATGAAGAAATGTGAAATTTGTTTAAAAATATTTCATTTATAATAGATTAAAAAATTAATTTGCAATAATTCATATTTCAGTATTTTATCTTATGATCTTTTTGGTTCCATCCTATTAAAAAACAAGTTATCATGAAAAATCATCCATTGTAAGGATAATAGCAATGTTGCTAACTATTCCAATATTCACAATTCTTTGAATCAAATGAATATCCCTTGTCTGCTTAAAGCTGAAGAAAAATAAATGTCAAAGAAATGGGCAAATGCAAGTTACTAGGTGATAGAATAAAATGGAAAATAAGTATTTTTGGGGTTTCAAAACACTGCACGAAAAAAAAAAACAATAAACATAACCAACACAAGAGTAGATGACTATTACAACAAAAAGATTTATGTATTGTGCAGTGGGCAAAATATTATGTACATAGAGGATCTCAAATGGGTCATGATTTAATACTAAATTTATGAAACAAGATGAATAATGTCCTGCTTTTGTAAACCTTGGCGAGCAAAAGCTGAATTTTATTTAATAAGTTTCATAAATTTAATATTAAATCATTACCCTTTTTAGAGTCTTTTTATCACATAGTTATATTTCAGGGATAATTATTTAGAGAGAAAGAAGAATGAATAATTTTATTCATTCTGACAGGCACTGTACCTTTGATTTCATGAGCATAAAAAACAGTCCCAAATAAAGTTGAAATAGTACAAGTATATTAAACATTTTTGATAAATATAAATCAAAAAATAAGCGTCCATCCAAATAAACAACATTTTACAAAAGACACAACATTTGTCAACACAAAATGTCCAATGTGTGTGATGTCACATTGTTTGATACGGTACACAGTACCAATTTGAGTTGTCCTACACAACACAGTGACAGTGTTTACATTAAAAATTTCCACATGAAAACTAAACATCACATTGTTGCAATATTTTCGTGAGAAGAAGATTATTGGATGCAGAAATATACATATTTACTGCAATGTATTTGTGACCGGATATTTGCATCATTTGATTTGAAACATTTGATTGTACAGAAGATATAAAAATATCTCTTCAGACTGTATGTTTGTAGAAATTCTTTTTTTAAAAAAAACACAAAAGTAGTCTCCCTTTAATGCATATTTAACATGTCACAGTTATGTCACAATATGTTTATGTATTTATATTGCATTTTGGATCATCATTTGCTTATACCTGCTACACTTAGGTCAAACTGTTTTTCATCTCTTCCATGCCACCTCATTCTCCAAATGCTGCATAATTCACAAAACCAATAATTTGCTACAAAGCACTTATTAAATTTGTATGAGCTAAAATGTAGTATGTGCTTTCCTCACTACATGTGATCACCACTCATGATTATGATTAACTGGGCATGAGTGCAGAAGACTGAATATTTTATCACTTTCCTTTGACAGAGAGTAAATCACATGCAGGGAAGAGCTTTCAGTTATATGGAATTTTAAAAAAAGCATCTTCAAGTCTTGACTGATCTGTAATGAATGGAAGACTCCAATCTGAACTAAATGAATCACCTACATGTACAACAAAATTAGCAATTAGTTCTAAAACTTTTAAACTGAACTTTTTCAAAATTCTGGAATTGCTGACTCTGAATCTAGTTAAAATAAACATCAAAAATTGCCAGCAACCTCTGAAATCCCCGACTGCTTATTATTTATCCCCAAAATTTGCAGATACAGTTTAAATGGGCCTTCTCAATTGTTTTATTTGAAACTACTGTATACTATGTTTATATAACTCACATCTGAACTATTGTCTCACTACCCATATCTGCTTGATCAGTGTCACACAAATGACACCATTTTGGTCTACCAGACCCATTACATGGTCATCCTTATAAAAACATGGTTTCCAAATATTTTGTATGACCCTACCACCCACCCCAATGGAGATACAGAGACATTTCTTGACACTGATATATGCCCACAATTTACAGGCTGTTTTAACAGTCATGATTCACACAGCTTGCTCTCATGGAAAACCATCAGAAATGGGCAGTTTATGTATTTAATTGTCACAGAGATGATTAAAAGGTAAAAAGGGTCAGAAAGAAACATTCATCATTCCACAGACTTTAAAACTGATAGCTGGATGATTTTGTTGTGTTCCTCCTACAAGCAATGCTATTGGAAAGCTCATTATGCTAATTTCCCTGGATAAAGTACAGGAAGTGGAACAACACAATCCATCTGAAGTTAGGTAAATCGGACATGCATGTTGAAGAAACAGTCATTACGCTTTTTTGCCTTGAATGACAATGTCTAAACCATTTTTATTAAAGATTATTGACTAGTCTCATCTGTTATCAATGATTTTTTTTAAAGTCTGATTTTACTCCACGTATAGGATGCAAAACATGGGAATTTCAGCAGTTAGAATGGTTAGGAACAGTGTAGTACAAAGATTCATTTTTTAAGGCACAATGTCCAAACACAGATATAGAGAAGGATGTGTCATCTGAAATGAGAGCAAAGCCCAGCAAAACTGCAATTTAGAATTCCTGATTGAAGGAGTGAAGCAATGATAATGCAATCGTCACATCAACATTAGTCATTCTGGAGAAATGCATCATTCATCTATGTAATACTGCAATGTAGAATGAATAATGTGTGACTGCAGAGCTCAATCACTAAAGTCAAGTTTAAATGATCACTGATTTGTTTAAATAATCAATGATCATTAAACAAGTGTTTGCATTCAGGTGTGTGTTTGTCTGATGATATATGATGTGACAATGCGAAGTCTACTAACCATCTTGTTTGGAAATCTATTAAATTCTTCAAAGAAAATGCATTTTATTTATTTTATTTAAATTTGAATTTTCAGTAATTTTTAAAGGCATATATATATATATATATATATATATATATATATATATATATATATATATATATATATATATATGCAAGTTGAGAACTTGTTCTAAAATGCACATTTTTTATTTGTTTAAATCATCAATGATCATTAAACAAGTGTTTGCATTTGGGGTGGATGGGATGTTTGATGTTATATGATGTGACAATGCGAAGTCTACTAATCATCTTGTTTGGAATTGTATTAAATTCTTCAAAGAAAACGCATTTTATTACTTTTATTTAAATTTGAATTTTCAGTAATTATATATATATATATATATATGCAAGTTGAGAACTTGTTCTAAAATGCACATTTTTTATTTGATTCACATGGACAACACTCCACCAACACTGGGACCAAAACAAAAAACATTTTTAAAAAAGCCCCCATCACTGTCTGAAAGGTTGGCATGAAGATCACCATTCCATTTTGATATACATAAGAGGATCCCAGTTTCTCCCAGTGTCATAGTCTATACCTACTGTATATGCCAGTCACTCCAAACATCTTGTACGTTTATGTCTACTATACACACATTATATTAAATGTTCAGAGCAATTCTGCATTTCAGCTAGCTTGGACACTGCATATTTTTCAGATAATTTGTAAAATGGGTGGAAAGAAGATGCAAATTGTATCCTGTGATGTGCTCTATCCAGTGTAGGAGTTTGGGGGATGGGGAAGGAAGGGTGGGGGTTAAGTGCTGAAATTAAGAGCTGCAGAGATTAAATAAATAATGGATTAAATTTCCATTCTTTAACAGCTGCATAAATATGAACTTGATTTTTGTGATGACAGACTGCTCCTTCTTCACCTGCAAGCAGTTCACTGCCAGCATATTTCCAGTACAGTGCCAATTTATTACAGGTAGTCAGATATAAACTAGAAATATACATATACTGGTGTCTGACTTCCTGCAAATCCAGTACATAATGGCCTTATATTTTTAAAACTTTCTGAGTGCAAAACTTAAGCTAAAGCTCAGAAACTGAAAACTTTCACATTCTGTAACTTTTTAATAGAATAATATTATACTCAAAGAAGTTTCATGATTTTGATTTCATTTCCTCTACGAGAATGGTAAGTTTTAATTCTGAAGGTTTGCTCCAAGTATAATATCTAATATGACAATTAGGAGCAAATTTGCCTTCAGTTCTGTGCAGGGGCCTGCATGGAAAAATACTGACAATATAAAATGTAGGTACTGGTAATATTCTGAATTTAGCCAAGAACACTACAACTTTTGGTATAGCAGATTACACAAATGGTAAGTAAAGGCTAACTTATACATTGTATACATTTCTCATTTCCTATTCCAATGTTTTTTTTAGATGAGAACATATAGTTGATTATTCTGTACAAGTTTTGAAAAATGAATCTTCTATCTTTGACTAAAATAGGTGGTTTCACCAACAAATTATTGCAGTTTACTTTTCTCTGGTTTAATATCCCTGCTACCTTTGTACTACAATTATATCTCCACAAAGAAACAACTAATGAAATGATGAATGATAGAGTTCGTTTATCAACATATCATTAAAGCTGAAGACTGGCCCAAACCGTGATTGGAACACCCATACCCATCATTATATCATTCACTCCTAGATTTTCATTCACACACCAATAAAATAACTATAATATTCACTGAAATGAGTTTGAATTGAGTACCAGAATGTTTCTGCATCAGAATTTCAGGCATAAGCAGGGCAAGGGAAATAACTCCATCAAACCTTAGTAAAATCAATACTAATAAATCCATTTCTTGTTTATCCAATTACAAGTGATCAGTAGGGCTTCACTAAATTTGATTGGCTAATGCCCAGTGACATAGTTGTCTCTCAATAGTGTGTATAAAGTCTGATGCTATTATTGTCTCTGAAACACATGGTTCCACTGTGTGTGTATGGTGAGGACAGATTAAGGTCTAAGTGGCAGTCAAATATGCTTCAACAGCAGCAATGAAGAATGGTTAAACAGTAATGTGCAATGATCTAAACATAACAGCCAATACACAAATATTGATCCGATTCTAATGATTTTTAGAAATGCTATAGTCAATACATGAAACTGCAGTTCTATGTGTAAAGGGTTTTTTTTGGTCATACAAATTTTGTATGAAAAAGTGAATACTGTGCAATAAGGGAGCCTTTCAATATTAAAATGTTACTTTGAAACACTACACTGCTCTCAAATTCATGCTATTGTGGATTATTTTCTGTGATCTATATGTTCTCCTAAGCTAAACATGTTATGGCATGGAAATGTAATGGAGATAATTAAAATCTTTACGATATTTTTCTTACATCTCGTGGAGGAAATCAGCATGCAATCCCGTTACAGTGACAGGTGGGAGAAAATTTCAAGTAAGTATGCAGAATATTGCACAACTAAATATGTTCCTTTTTTTAAACATGCTTAATGAAGGTGTTTTACAATGTTATTCATCCTGTGAGTTTGAAGATGACTATGACACAATTCACAGACTAGTTTGATTTATGAGAGAATTTGTATGGCTGACCAGGCAAATTTGTGCTCTTAACTGTCTATGGCACACTTGATAGGAGATGCTGCTTGATCAATAAAGATGTGCTGCTTATGCTTTGGCTCCAGTATGGATGAGACTGGGTCAGGTGGAACAATCCTGTGTGAGATTTTCCCAGGGTCAATATAGAGGTCTTTCAACAATGACTTGGGGGAATCTTTGAAGCATTTCTCCTGACCACTCTGAGATCACTTTCCCTCCCATCCGTTAACCATAGTGTGTTTAAGGTTCATGTAGACTGCATATATTACCTATACTTATTACACAGGTTCTTGACTGTCTAATTTGATAACTAATATTCCTAGTTGGGAAGTAAACTGCCTTCTTGCAACATGAATACCTGACGGACATGCACAGTTAAGAATTACATTCCATTCCACTAACTTGTTTTATGCCTGTCTCATTGTTCAATCCTGTCATATGAAATTGAATACTATTAGAGATGGGTATATACAATTTACATGTTGAGTCTCATAGTATTATCATTTATCTTTCCATCCATTTTTGAAACTTTTTGCCTCTCTCTTAATCTTTCTCTTTATAAGTATTTAATATTTAATCAGTTTTAGCCATTTATTTTCATAACCAATGTTACCCATTACCGTAGCCAGGACTGTGCTGATGTGATATTAAACCTCCATACATGTGCATGCGCATGCGCACACACACACACACATACACTCTCTCTCTCTCAATTTGTGGGTACTATTATTTGGAATGAAAAGGTCCATAAATATTATGTTTAATAAAAATTTTCTTGAAGTTCAATATATTTTTAGCAAACTACACACACACACACACACACACACACACACACATACATACATACTCTCAATATGTGGGTACTGTTATTTGGAATGAAAAGGTCCATAAATATTATGCATAAATAAAAATTGTCTTGAAGTTCAATAATGTCTAACAAACTACAGTTTATTTAAACTAAATCATGTACTGTCAACACAAAAGTAAGAATATAACTACAATGTGTGTGTGTGTGTGTGTGAATTTGGATATTTCATTTCATCTTAATGTTTAATACACCCATATTTAGTACATCTCTTTTTGGGGATCAGTACAAGTAACTTATCCTAACTACATCAACTGCCTCCATTACAACTCTATTAGCGGTCAATGCCATTGATTAAACTTTCATTGACTCCAATTGATTGATCTTTTCGTTTGTGCTATCAAGGTTAGACTGTAGATACAAGAGAATTAAGCAAGAAAAATCTACTATTGTAAATTACAAACCATAAAAGTAATCTTTTTGTTAAGTATTTTACAGACTTTACAAAATGAAATCGAGTCCTACATTTTTAAGACGAAAAATAATTTCAAAAATAAATTTTTGTGATATTTCTGTAGTGGTTTAGGTGTATGCCATATGCTCACAAGTTTGGCTGTTTTGGATATTTTAGCCCTGTATTATGTGTCACCAACTGCAGAGAAAATAAGCCGAGTTTGATTCGCAATGCCAACAAGAAGTATTCCTGCAACAGTTCGGGAATGATTCTGAACAAAGTATCTTATATACTTGAGTCAAAATGCAAAGGCCCATGAATACCATTCAGCCTTGCTGGTCCCAAACTTTATGTCTTTAAATATGTGAATCTGGCTGAAGGCTGGTTATAACCTTTAGACCAATTTTGTGACATGTGCAGATGGCTCAAAAAGACTGATTTATTTCTGACCATGACCATTATAGTTTTTGGTGTCCCTTCTCATTACATTTAAATATCAATTGTTATGGCTGCTACGGTGGAAAGGGGGGTGAGGTGAGGCAGGAATTATTTAGATTTTGCTCTCTGTATGCCCTTCCTCTCATTTCCTTAATCTTATTTGAAAACCTGTTTCCTTTAAAATGAAATAATGACTTGTTTTTTTAAAAATATAAATCCATTTGGTTTAGCAATGGCGTACATTGTCTTACACTGATTTTACACTGGACAAATTGCTTACATTATTTGACCTGACTGAATTTACTCTGGGGTCAAAATAGAAATAAAACGGAATCCTGTAAGGCTCATTGTAAAACCAGGTTTTGTTGGAAAATCATCACATTTATAAACCAAAGATTTGTGTAGTTGACTTTTTAAAAGATTATTGTCACAGGCTTCAATTTATTAAAATAAAACCTACTAACATCCCATATGGATTTCATTCAACCCAGGCCAATTCCTCATTGTTATTAGAACTCCCAGAAGCAAATCCATGTTGACCCCTAAGATTCCAAACCCTACTGTCACTTTCCAATTTTTAGCAGTCAATACTGATGGTTGATGCAGTACCCTATTTAACATGGTAGTAAAACAGACATACTGTCAGTGATGTAGATTGGACCCTCTATTAGTGCATTAAGCACTGCCACTGGTCTATGAAGTTCACTTTGAATCATCAGATTTAAAAAAACAGGAGGAGGTCCCCATTTTGCACCAGCACGAATGACATTCATAGCAGTATGAGCTGGTCAGCCTGGGGGGAAAATGGTTTAAAGATATGACTTTCTCCAATTACTAATCTTGTGGGATAATGGCAGACTATCACCCAGTGGAGTGGGGTTGCTAAAATACTGCTAATGTTCAATATTTACCTAGATGCATATTTGCAAGTGAACAAATGAAGTTAACAAAAGTCCACATGATGATAGACAAAGTTGTTAAAGACTTTAAACTTTTGTTGTCAAATTACTTGTTTGATTTCTGTGTAAATAGTAATAGCATGTCATGCATCATTTTCATTACATCTAATTCACTTGATATTTTGGAAGTGGGAGCTTAATGTCAAGCAGTGTCCATTAACTGGCTACCAAACTGACCTATAAAAATGCATCACAACAAAAACTACCTCATTTACACCATAAAAATGCATCATAACAAAAACTACCTCATTTACACCATAAAAAATGCATCACAACAAAAACTACCTCATTTACACCATAAAAATGCATCACAACAAAAACTACCTCATTTATACCATACAAAATACATCACAACAAAAACTACCTCATTTATACCATAAAAATGCATCACAACAAAAACTACCTCATTTATACCATAAAAAATGCATCACAACAAAAACTACCTCATTTACACCATACAAAATACATCACAACAAAAACTACCTCATTTATACCATACAAAATACATCACAACAAAAACTACCTCATTTACACCATAAAAAATACATCACAACAAAAATTAACCTCATTTACACCATACAAAATACATAAAAACAAAAACTACCTCATTTACACAATACAAAATACATCACAACAAAAACTACCTCATTTACACCATAAAAAATGCATCACAACAAAAATTAACCTCATTTACACCATAAAAATGCATCACAACAAAAATTAACCTCATTTACACCATAAAAAATACATTACAACAAAAACTGCCTCATTTACACCAGAAAAAATGCATCACAACAAAAACTACCTCATTTACACCATAAAAAATGCATCACAACAAAAACTACCTCATTTACACCATAAAAAATGCATCACAACAAAAACTACCTCATTTACACCATAAAAAATGCATCACAACAAAAATTAACCTCATTTACACCATAAAAAATACATCACAACAAAAACTGCCTCATTTACACCATAAAAAATGCATCACAACAAAAACTACCTCATTTACACCATAAAAAATGCATCACAACAAAAACTACCTCATTTATACCATAAAAAATGCATCACAACAAAAACTATCTCATTTACACCATAAAAATGCATCACAACAAAAACTACCTCATTTATACCATAAAAATGCATCACAAGAACTACCTCATTTACACCATAAAAAATGCATAACAACAAAAACTACCTCATTTTTACCATAAAAATACATCACAACAAAAACTACCTCATTTACACCATAAAAAATGCATCACAACAAAAACTACCTCATTTACACCATAAAAATGCATCACAACAAAAACTACCTCATTGATACCATAAAAATGCATCACAACAAAAACTACCTCATTTACACCATAAAAAATGCATCACAACAAAAATTAACCTCATTTACACCATACAAAATACATCACAACAAAAAGTACCTCATTTATACCATAAAAAATGCATCAAAACATAAATTACCTCATTTATACCATAAAAAATGCATCACAACAAAAACTACCTCATTTACACCATAAAAATGCATCACAACAAAAACTACCTCATTTACACCATAAAAAATGCATCACAACAAAAAGTACCTCATTTACACCATAAAAAATGCATCACAACAAAAACTACCTCACTATTCCACAAAATATGCATCATGAGGAAACTACCTTATTATACTGTAAAAAATGCATCACAACAAAAACTACCTCATTGTGCCATAAAAAATATATCACAACAAAAATTACTTCATTTATACCATAAAAATGCATCACATACAAAAGCTATTTCATTATAACGTAAAAAAAATGCATCACAACAAAAAACTACCTCATTATACAACAAAATATGCATCACAAGAAAAACGTTAGTTATACTGTAAAGTTGTAAACAATTCATTACAACAAGAACATCATTTATACCATAAAAATGCATCACACCATAAACTGCCAAATTATAATGTAAACACTGCATCACAAAAAAACTTCCAAATTATACTGTAAAACAATGTATCACAACAAAAACTGCCTAATTTATACTATAAAAATGTTAATATAAAACATACATACTTCTTGAACTGAAATAAGGTTATTAAGGACTTTGTAGGAAAAAAGATCCTAAAAAAAGTCTTCATGGATAATCAACCACTATTATCTGACACAATATTTGTGTTTGTATTTTTCTCTATACTCTCATATTTACTTATTTTGTTCTTTATGCAAATATCCTTGATGGTTGGAAGCCATTGAAATAAAATCTTTATGATACAGATAATTATGATTTCATAGATTAGAATCAATTACTTCAAGTTTAATTACTTCAAGTTACTTGAATCTACTGTGAGAAAAAGTGTAAATAAATCTCTTGTGCTGGTTGATGTTGTTGTTATAATAGATTAGAATCAATTACTTCAAGTTACTTGAATCTACTGTGAGAGAAAGTGTAAATAAATCTCTTGGGCTGGTTGATTTTGTTATAGGGTTTAATGCCATTTTTCAGCACAAGATAGGCTATACATGGTGGCCAGTATAACTGGTGGAGGAAGAACCCTGGAAAACCAAAGGAAGAATCACCAACCCATGAGAAGCTACTTTAAGCAGGCTTTTTCACATATCCACATTAGCCAAGCCTGAGACTTGAACCCAGGCACACAGAGGTTTGATGGCAGTGATCTAGAACAGTAAGTACTTTAAACCACTCAGGGCTTCTGGGTTAGTTGATCATGGTCTACATAATTAAAAGTTACTACTGTAGTATCAGATCATGGTCTACATAATTAAAAGTTACTACTGTAGTATCAGATCATGGTCTACATAATTAAAAGTTATTACTCTAGTATCAGATCATGGTCTACATAATTAAAAGTTAATACTATAGTATCAGATCATGGTCTACATAATTAAGTTATTACTTTAGTATCAGATCATGGTCTATATAATTAAAAGTTATTACTGTAGTATCAGATCATGGTCTACATAATTAAAAGTTATTACTGTAGTATCAGATCATGGTCTACATAATTAAAAGTTATTACTGTAGTATCAGATCATGGTCTACATAATTAAAAGTTATTACTGTAGTATCAGATCATGGTCTACATAATTAAGTTATTACTGTAGTGTCAGATCATGGTCTACATAATTAAGTTATTACTGTAGTATCAGATCATGGTCTACATAATTAAAAGTTATTACTGTAGTATCAGATCATGGTCTACATAATTAAAAGTTATTACTGTAGTATCAGATCATGGTCTACATAATTAAAAGTTACTATAGTATCAGATCATGGTCTACATAATTAAAAGTTATTACTGTAGTATCAGATCATGGTCTACATAATTGAAAGTTATTACTGTAGTATCAGATCATGGTCTACATAATTAAAAGTTATTACTGTAGTATCAGATCATGGTCTACATAATTAAGTTATTACTGTAGTGTCAGATCATGGTCTACATAATTAAAAGTTATTACTGTAGTATCAGATCATGGTCTACATAATTAAGTTATTACTGTAGTGTCAGATCATGGTCTACATAATTAAAAGTTATTACTGTAGTATCAGATCATGGTCTACATAATTAAAAGTTATTACTGTAGTATCAGATCATGGTCTACATAATTAAAAGTTATTACTATAGTATCAGATCATAGTCTACATAATTAAAAGTTATTACTGTAGTATCAGTCATAGTCTACATAATTAAAAGTTATTACTGTAGTATCAGATCATAGTGTACATAATTAAAAGTTATTACTATAGTATCAGATCATAGTCTACATAATTAAAAGTTATTACTGTAGTATCAGATCATAGTCTACATAATTAAAAGTTATTACTGTAGTATCAGATCATAGTGTACAAAATTAAAAGTTATTACTGTAGTATCAGATCATAGTCTACATAATTAAAAGTTATTACTGTAGTGTCAGATCATAGTCTACATAATTAAAAGTTATTACTATAGTATCAGATCATGGTCTACATAATTAAAAGTTATTACTATAGTATCAGATCATGGTCTACATAATTAAAAGTTATTACTGTAGTATCAGATCATGGTCTACATAATTAAAAGTTAATACTGTAGTATCAGATCATGGTCTACATAATTAAAAGTTAACTGTAGTATCAGATCATGGTCTACATAATTAAAAGTTAACTGTAGTATCAGATCATGGTCTACATAATTAAGTTTTTACTGTAGTATCAGATCATGGTCTACATAATTAAGTTATTACTGTAGTATCAGATCATGGTCTACATAATTAAAAGTTATTACTGTAGTATCAGATCATGGTCTACATAATTAAAAGTTAACTATAGTATCAGATCATGGTCTACATAATTAAGTTATTACTGTAGTATCAGATCATGGTCTACATAATTAAGTTATTACTGTAGTATCAGATCATGGTCTACATAATTAAGTTATTACTGTAGTATCAGATCATGGTCTACATAATTAAAAGTTATTACTGTAGTATCAGATCATAGTCTACATAATTAAAATTTATTACTGTAGTATCAGATCATGGTCTACATAATTAAAAGTTATCACTCTAGTGTCAGATCATGGTCTACATAATTAAAAGTTATTACTGTAGTATCAGATCATAGTCTACATAATTAAAAGTTATTACTGGAGTATCAGATCATGGTCTACATAATTAAAAGTTATTACTGTATTATTCATCATTCAAGGGAAATTATTGAATAGACATACAATTCACAATTCTAGGGGAACATTTATTTGAGTGCCATGAAAGGTTTCTTAATTATGGACTGATGTCATCTGATCAGACACTAATAATAGGGTCTGTTCATATTGGTAAACATGATATATTCTCTAATGCAATGGCTTCATCTGCTTCAGCTGTAATTAAACTCTCTTCATCTTTAATAGGCTCAATACCTTCCACAGCTGGTAAATTTTTATGGCAGAGGTAGGCTCTATGCCTTTTTATATAACCCTAGTTTCATTTCATTGCTGGAGCTTCCCTTTGTCTCTTTGTCTCCTGTTTAATTCCCATTATATGATGTGACAGTAGATTAAATGTCTTCCTTATGCCGATATGCATTAGTTTAAATGCACATATAACACTTCTCTTAGAAATTGGCACATTCCATAATGTGATTTTCAAGTTATCTCTTGGCCCAGAGAGGCCAAGTGGTCTAAAACATCTCTGTTACAGATTACTGCCATCTCACCTCTGTATGTGTGGGTTCGAGTCTAAGATTCAGTGAATGTTAATATGTAGCTTCTCATGGGTTGGTGGTTATTTCCATAGATTTCCCGGTTTCTTCCTCCACTATTAATAAAGCTGCCATGTATAGCCTATTGTGTGCTGAAAAATGGCTTTAAGCCCTACAATAACAACATCAAGTTATCTCTCCTGACCTGTCACTAGGTGGTGTACTGATAGGTATTTATTTCCAAGGTATTTGCAAGTAGAAAGATAGTTTTCAACATTACATGGTATAAACATAGGTAGATTCAGATGTACTAACCACAGACTGAATATACAATAGTTTCTTTAATGCTGAGAGCTAAGTAAAAATGTTTGATAGGTAACTTGGGTGATTTAATCTGAATAATAAATTTCTTTATCTTTTATATGCATTGTTTTTAAAAAGGTTAGAAATATTTACATTTCCAATATGTACATGAACTTTGTTAACTGCGAAACACTTACCAATCTATTGGTACTGTAAAATTTAATAATGCCATGAAATTCAAAAGATTGTCACTATCAGTATTAAATGTTATACTGCCCGTCAACAAAACATGCTGATAGCAGTATCTTACTATATGTATGGAATGTGAAAGCTTGTGAAATTTACTTGCCTTTTTTATAATTACTTTCCATTTGGAACACAATGCAAATAAACATTATGGAATAATATAATGAAAAATACAATGGTTTTCTCAACATAACAAAATGTAAAATAAGTGAGATCCATTCCTTCCACATCTTAGGCCTTCAAAAATCCCGTACCTCATTGACTTATGCATTCTGTGTGCAGATATATAACAGTCACATATGGCCATCTTTCCTAAATGTGGACCAATGAGAAAGATCATTGTATCAAATATCAGTAAATCTGTGGTCTTACAGACTTGAAATAATTTATGGCCCTCAGTTTAGCTCAAACTTCATTGGTCATAATTAATCAACTCTTATTGTTGCTGGCAATACTGTTATGATAACTTGGTCTTATGGTAGAATATTTACAAATATTTTGAGAAACAATCATTGAAGTTTCCAAATAATCTGAGAAATCATGTACACATGACTTAATCTACTTAGTATTGTAAAATATTGAAATCATTTTTAATTGCAATTGTTTATCAGAAGAACCTATGTTGATAAATCAATAAATCACTTGAATGAATGCATCCAGATGCAGTTGAGTATGATTATTTACATCTGTCCTTTCATTCTTTGTCTTTGTTTATTAAATAGTATATTCAGCTTTTTGGAAAATAATTTTTCTTTGTCTTTAAATGCTTGCATATGTCATTTCTGGTGACTGAACTTCAATGTCCTGCATTTTCTCCTCACTTACTGAGCAGTGCTAAAGGACTCCTGGTACTATTTTAATTTTGTTCCCAGAGTAATCTTATGCAAATACCATGATATTAAAAATAAAATAATTTTAAATTTCTGAGTGCTCATGATCAAACCTATATTTATCAGTATAAATACATAATAGTTGACAGTTGCTGTGTAAAGAAAAGTATATGAGCCATGGCATTTTCTGGATCTACCTATTTGCATTTGAAACCTGTGCATTTAATTATGAGAGTCAGGTGTGAGTCAGGTGTGAATATTTCAGTATAGAGTGTTCCAGACTCAACACTGTTCAAGGGTGAATATCCTGAATGAATAGCCTGTTGTAAAGTTGACCCTCAACACAAGGGTATCTATGGGTGACAGCTCAACATCTTAATCCTATTTAAAATAAGAAGGAGGCAAAGCCTCACTTTTACTTAGTATATCAAAAGTACTGTCTTACCAAACATTGATCAGATCTGATCCTATGAATATTGTAGCTGTGACAAATTAGTGACATCAGTCTAGAACACAGGCTAGAATGAAGCCAAGATTCAGAATCCAGATTGATTACCCCTCTCCCTGAATGTGAGATCTAAAGTCAACTGAACAGGCCTAATTACTGATACTGAATACACTGTATTAAAACAATGGTGTGTTTCTTGAAAAATTCAAGATAGCTAGATAATTTTGGTGTGCTAAATTCGTACACAGACAACTTATATGTTCAATTTTTATGGGATTGAATGATTGAATTGCTCTTGCCATTTTTCAAATCCATAAATATTCAGAAGAAAAAAAAATGAATTAAAAAAAGACTTACAATCCATCAGTCTATTTTCATTACATTCGTTACTGAAAGAAGTTTTGTTTGGAAATTTAAGTTTTCATCAATTAATATTTTGAACTTGCTGGTTTTCATGAAGAATAATATTTATTCTGGTAAAATAGCATTTTATTACTTTCCACAAAATTATTACTTACTATTTATACTTACTTACAAGTTGGTTTCAACAACAAACAACATAGACCGTGATCTGCTGTCACACAGAGGACCAGCAGCTTTGGGTCTATTGCATCCCTAACACATTGTACAGACTCAGATCTGTCGGCACATTTTGCAATGGCAGATCTGGGCGTGTGCAGTTTGCAGCTTGACCTCACTTAGAAGCAAGCACATACAGTAGGTATGTAAATTATCACCACATCTTCATTCTGAACATGAATGAAAGCTCAAATTAGGCTTGGAAAACATAATTTCATCCATGCAATGCTGCCATTAGTCAAATGGAGTAATTTCCCCTAAAGACATGAATTAAATAAAATTAAGGGAGGCTCAATTTGTGCACAGGAATCCATATGCCCAGCAATACTTCAAATACAGATACTATGATGGCCATGTTGGTATGGTTCATGGTCTAAAAATCAGTGTAATACCAAACCTCTTACCTCTGCCTATCTTTAGCTGGTGGTGGTGGCATTTTGAGACTCAAAACATGAGGGGTTTTGGTCCCAAATGAGTGACAGCATGTGACCAAAGTAAATAGTATTGTATGAAGGAGAAGAAGTTACCTAGTCCTAAAAACCTATAGGAAAGACTAGAAATTCAGATCTAAATAAAAGACAAAATACATCAATTTCTGGAAGAACTGAAAAAATTCCACTAATACAAACAAATGGAAATCTTGGCACTTTCATATATCACAATTTGCACTCCAACACACAAGCATACATTAAATAAAAGAAGAAATGTGATTATGTAACAAGTCTCTGCTACAGAGGGAATATGACCAGTATTTTCTAAATCTCAATAGCACTGAACCTTAAATTGCAAAATGTGACCACAGTGATGATAGTAACAAGCAAGAAGTACAAGTGTGCCTGAAATCGCTCTCCTTCCTGGTGTCTACTTAAAAATCAATGCAAGAGCAGTTCACAAGAAAATCTGGATTAGTAAAGAGCCTTGTGACAAAATGTCTTCCAATTCTGTTTGTTGTTTATAAAAAAGGCTGATTAAAATTTTTGTCATCCATATATGATGATAGATCAGCTACTCAATACAGATTTAAAAGTCTACAAAAACCAGGATGTATCCTATATATAGATTTAAAAAGTCTACAAAAACCAGGATGTGCCCTATATATATATATATATATATATATATATATATATATATGTTCAAATACTGCATTGTGGTTTTTGTTAAGTCATTTGAAACTGTATTTTCTGTTACAACAACCATACACCAGGACAATAGATCCACATCATTTGCATATACCTGAACAACCTTCATAAAAAATATGGCTTCTGTCAAATCTGGTCAAAAATTTAGATGAGTAACATTTGATAAAAATTCCATTTGATGCAAGGCCCTTCAGTGCACAAATAATGCCATTTGATGCAAGGTCCATCAAAGTACAATGATAACATTGATGTAAGGTCATTTGAAGTACAATGATGCAATTAGATACAAGACCTTTCAATGCACAATAATGCCATTTGATACAAGGCCATTCAATGTACAAATAATGCCATTTGATGCAAGGTCCTTCAATGTACAAATAATGCCATTTGATGCAAGGCCCTTCAATGTACAAATAATGCCATTTGATGCAAGGCCCTTCAATGTACAAATAATGCCATTTGATGCAAGGCCCTTCAATGTACAATGATACCATTTGATGCAAGACCCTTAAATTTTACAAATAATGCCATTTGATCCACCTGGCCCTTCAATGTACAATAATTCCATTTGATGCAAGGCCTTTCAATGTGTAATTAACACCATTTGATGCAAGGTCCTTCAAAATACAATAATGCCATTTAATGCAAGGCCCTTCAGTGAACAAATAATGCCCTCTGATGCAAGGCTCTTCAATGCACAAATAATGTCATTTGATGCAAGTCCCTTCAATGTACAATGATGCCATTTGATACAAGGCCATTCAATGAACAAAAAAAGCCATTTAATTCAAGACCCATCAGTGCACAAATAATGCCATTTGATGCAAGGCCCTTTAATCAACAATGATGCCATTTGATGTAAGACCCCTCAAAGTATGATGATGCCATTTGATGCAAAACCCTTCATTGTACTGTGATGCCATTTGATGCAAGGCCCTTTAATGTACAATGATGTCATTTGATGCAAAGCCCTTCAATGTACAAATAATGCCATCTGATGCAAGGTCCTTTCAAGTACAATGATGCTATTTGATGCAAGACCCTTCAATGTACAATGATGCCATTTGATGCAAGGTTCTTCAATGTACAATTACCATTTAATGCAAGGGCCTTCAAAGCACAATGATGCCATTTGATGCAAGGCCCTTCTATGCACAAAAATGTCACTTGATGCTAGGCCCTGCAATGTACAATGATAACATTTGATGCAAGTACAATGATGCCATTTGATACAAGGTCCTTCAATGTACAATGATACTATTGAAACCTAATTTAAATAGCCAGTACTACCAAAATGAAGTTTTTTCGTCCAGAACTATTACTTGTATGGATGACATAAATAATTACTGAAATAGCAGGATTAAAACTAGAGGAATGGTGAGCATTTCGCTCAAGTAAATATTCCCCTACCCTTCCTGCATTAACTAATAATGATGGAGTTGAATCAATGGTTACAAAACCCCAACTCTTCTAAAGATAGTAAGGCCCCAGGTGGATGAGTGGTACACACCTTACTGATCACAGCAATCGCACCTCTTTAGACTACTCTTCCACTCAGGGCATCCTCAGTTGTTTGGTTTGGTGGTTCTTACCAGGGTTTCCCCTGGCTCTTCTTCCACCAGTTATAATGACCACCATGTAAAGCTTATATTGTGCTGAGAAACTGTGTTCAACACAATACAACAACAACATTCTAAAACAAGAACAATGTGACCTAACCTTAATTTTGCTGTAGATAGGTCAAGTTTGTGCTTATGTGCTTTAAAACCTCTGTGTGTGTGTATGTGTGTGTGATTTAAATTTTTCACCTAGCTTTAACACATTTTCAGTCATATTGCAATTATATCTGCAGTGTGACAGTTTATAGTGATGTCTAACACTAACCTCTTAATGCAGAGCACCAAGTGAGGCAGTTGTTAGTACCAATTTTTAAGTCTTTTGTATGACCCTCAGATGGGGTTCGAACCTGTGACCTCCCACATCTGAGGTGGATGCTCTAACCACTAGTCCACTGGAGCGGTTTACTTTAAACCCAAGACAGACATACACAAGTCCTATAGAACAATAAATCTTGCTTGCAAAAGATATACAAGTGCTTCTGAACATTCAAGTTCAATGTAGTTTAATGAAAATCAAAGCAAACATACAAATTCTCCAGAATATTTATAGTCAATGGCAGGACAATGTACTTCTAATCAGTGCAAGTAAAGAGACAAATGGACAACTGACACTCTTTTCTGTCTACAATAACCATCAAGTCTCTGCATCCAACTCATAAATAGATGACTAAAATGTTATATTGTACACTTTGAGCTTCATGTGTTTCTAGTGACCTTTGTTAGGATGCACACAAATGCATTCAAAAGAAAATTGTGAAGCTGAAAACTATGTAAAACAGGTGGTGTCACTTACCAATATAATAATAATAATAATAATAATAATAATAATAATAATAATAATAATAATAATAATAATAATAATAATAATAATAATAATAACAATAATAATTTCATAGGGTGACTCAGCTACAAATAAGATCTAATCCACCCTGAAACTTCTTTTATGTACATACACACAAATTAATATGTTCACATACACACATATGCAAACACACAGCAAATACTTAATACAATAACAAATATTCATAAAAAAAGCCACATGCTGAAGAAGTCAAATATATACTTGCTTATAAGTCAAGTCCAACTGCAAACTGCACGCTCCCAGCTCCCAGATCTACCATCCATGATGCACTGGGTCTAGATAGTTTGTAAGGAGTAATCACTTGGAAAAACAACCACACAGACCCTGATCTGCCAGTGAGCTATGAGATGGCAGATCTAGGTATGTACAATGTGAAGCTGGATTTGACTTATGAGTAAAACTGTAGACTAATGTAATCTTATAGTAATTAGAGTTGATCTATTTTAATAATATTAAAATAAAATAAGTATGTAAATCAGTCTCAGTAATGATGCAATCAGAGAAAATAGTGGTCTTCACATCTGATTCATACCATACACGATTCTATATTCAACACTGTAAATACAATAGTGTCAATGTTAAATCTAAAGTTATGGAAAATAAGTTTTTTTCTATAACAGAACATTTGATTTCAAAGCACTTGTTAAACAGTAGTGTGAAGAAGGTGGCCATACTTCAAATATACTGGCAAGTAATCCTGCAGACATTCCTTCTGCAGTGGATTAATAAGACACTTTTCAAAACAGAAGATGGTACGGTGGTTCACATGGATAAAATAATATGATGAATAAAGGACATGAAAATTTACCTGAAATTTATAATACACAGATATTTGGAAAAAATTGTCAGCCTACAGAATGTCTGATGTTAGAATTTGGACAATTCTGCTCTAATATCAAGTTCACTGAAATTTTCTTTCATCTGTGAACATTCTTCATTATCAAGACACTGGTCTTCAAAAATACTAATTTGCTCTGTCTTCAAAAATACCAATTTGCTCTGTCTTCAAAAATACTAATTTGCTCTGTCTTCAAAAATACCAATTAGCTTTGTCTTCAAAAATACTAATTTGCTCTGTCTTCAAAAATACCAATAAGCTCTGTCTTCAAAAATACCAATTTGCTGTCTTCAAAAATACCAATTAGCTCTGTCTTCAAAAATACCAATTTGCTCTGTCTTCAAAAATACCAATTTGCTCTGTCTTCAAAAATACCAATTAGCTCTGTCTTCAAAAATACCAACTTGCTCAGTCTTCAAAAATACCAATTAGCTCTGTCTTCAAAAATACCAATTTGCTCTGTCTTCAAAAATACCAATTTGCTCTGTCTTCAAAAATACCAATTAGCTCTGTCTTCAAAAATACCAATTTGCTCTGTCTTCAAAAATACCAATTTGCTCTGTCTTCAAAAATACCAATTTGCTCTGTCTTCAAAAATACCAATTAGCTCTGTCTTCAAAAATACCAATTTGCTCTGTCTTCAAAAATACCAATTAGCTGTCTTCAAAAATACCAATTAGCTCTGTCTTCAAAAATACCAATTAGCTGTCTTCAAAAATACCAATTAGCTCTGTCTTCCTCATCCTTATATGATTATATTTTGTCCAAAACTGCACATATTTGTAAAAAAAATCATTTAACAATGAGTATCACTGTGTTGTAAATTTAAAAGAGATTTTAAATTTCAAGCTCATCAAGATTTTCCTTTATCTGTGAACATTCTTCACTGTCTTGACACTGGGATTCAGTAAATACCTAATTTGCATTTGTCTGCCAGTTGAATGTTAATGAGAATTTTTAAAGTCAAAGTTGGAGAATATTTATATTTCTCTTTCAATAAACAGTTTTGCCTCCTAGATGCAGAGCCATTTTAAGAAGTTTGGGAGATCTAGGCACAAACTCGAACCTTAAAAGTAACCAGAATTGCCCCTAAATCTCTCAGTCTCAGATATAAAGTATTGCATTGCATTTCCATGTGCATGTGTGTCATTTTGTTAAATTTAATATAGTACTAAACTGCTAACACAGCCGGCACCTCTGCTGCGCAGGGCCCTAGGTACATGCCTAGCATGCCTACGCCTTAAAAACAACACCCAACACCGCCCAGATGAGCTGCATATCTTAGTCTGTAACTTTTAAAAAGGATGTCATCAAATATGACCTTAGGTATAAATAAATAGTTCCAGCATCTCAGTGCATGTGTCATTACTTAGCTTAGTATCTCCTTTTCTTTACCTCTGGCTTGGTGAGAGTGCTATACACCATATGATATAATGCTGGTAAACACAATGAAGGGTCCTGTGTGGCCAAGGGCAGAGTGGTCTAAAGCACTCACCTTAACCAATCACTATCATGTCACATTTGTCTGCAAGGGTTTGAGTCTTCGGCCAGCCAATGTGAGAAAACTTATAAGCTTCCTGTTGGTCAGTGGTTCTTATGAGGGCTTTCCCCTGGGTTATTCCTCCACCTGGTTATAGTGGCTGCCATCATAGCCTATCTTACACTGAGAAATTTCATTAAACCCACAACAATAAACACAACAAAGCGAAAACCAACAAGGTTCCCCAAAATAGACTAAAATATAGAGAATATATGGTAACTTTCAGTTGAATAACTAGATTTAGTTTCATTTTTGGTGAGTTTTATTCAAAGCAACCAGTCCAAATATTTTTTTCCAATTTTGGCATGATCAGTAATTATTTTCCTATGTGGGAAAATATTGGAATTATTAGCTCATACAATGACCATTGCTAATGGCCAGCTGTGACTTGGACTGTAGACCATGTGATGCTATTCAATATTATATGTCTGAATAGAAATATATAACACCAAGGCAAGCAGTCTCATTTTAGAATTGATTCCCAAACATAATGACCATATTTGTTCAGATCCTGACACAAGCAGGGAAAGAAATGAATTTGAGGTGTAGGCTGTTATAATGATTTAGTTTATAACCATTTTAGCTATCTAAATACAGCTTACATACATAAAGCATTATACAAGGGTACACTGCAGGAAGCACTAACATTATCAGAGTGTATGCCATCTAAAAGGTTATAAAAGATGAAAGTCCATTTTACATCTGTGTATTTAAAGTTTCCAAAATAATTTCATTAGACTGTCAAATCAATTTATCAACTGTGAACTAAAAGAGACAATTAATTTTCTCCCTCCATTTTGGCATTTTCAGATTGGCAGACAGATTGGATATAATGTGGGTCATACGGCTGATGATTACTTTTTTCTTCCAGAGCAAACATTTTGGCCTGTAAGAAGCTAAACAGATTTATTGATATGGAAATATTATCATTGACAAGGTCACAATGTGGATTACAATGATTAAATCAAATCATGAAAATGCCCATTTCCACTCATAACCTAATATTGGAGAAACTATCTGAATTGTCAACCTAGCACAAAAAAGTAATCAATCCAGGACTGGCAATGATGGAAAAAAGCTTGTAGTTTCTAGGTTGTTGTCTGCTAATTTATCAATTCTTTTGTGTATTCTCAAGTCATCACTATTCTAAATATTTCTCAGGATAGACTGCTGTTAAAAAATTGCAAGTAATTATATAATATTTTGTCAGTTTCATATTTTGGATTTGCTTCTCCACATGTATAAAGTTGTACATAGTTTAGTGCACATGCAGTCCTGATAAGGACTGTTAGTGTGTAACAAAATCATTTGGCTTTTGAAGTGGCAAAGTGACACATTTTTTAGTTACTTTTTCTGAATTCATTTAAACATGCTAACATTTTCTGTCTCACCAACACTTTCCATAACTTTTACAATCTTAAAATCTCATTATTGCTAACAAGAATTCTTGAATATATGTATACTGTACAAGGCTATGTATACTGTACAAGGTTAAACAACTAGGCCACTGTACAGACATAATGGTAGAAGTAAAAGAATTTGTGTCTATCAAAATCCTCTATAGATAAATGTATCAGGGATCCAAACATTAACAAGAAATGTTAAAAGAATCAATTTTGCATAAATGATTGGAAACTGTCTGTGGGGAAAACCACTGTGATATTCTTTTGGTAAAATCCCAGAAAGTCTATTTTTTTTTCTAAAACAGAATCAATAAGTGTGTCTGGGGTTGAGGAAAGAAGTATATGGTAATCAAAAAATATCTTACCCTATAATCAGTCTGTCTGTCAAAGTACATGGAAATAAGGAAGTCCATTATGAAGTACTAGCCTGCAATCATCCAAAAGGTGAAGTTTCTCCACTTTAAGATTCACCATCTCCCTCTAAAAGATTTCACCATTCATGATTACACTGATACTTGATAATACTCAACCATCAGGACTACTTGACTTTTCTTTTATCAAGCAAATATAACATGAACATAATTTTACATCATAACTTTTATGTTAATGCCAAAAATTTGACAACTATTTCCTCTTAAAACATGAGTCCTTTGAAAGAATTGATGCTTCACTGGGTCAAAACAAATTTTCAGGAATTCAAGATAAGATCATTTCTTCATTTTTGTTGAGTGTTCAAACCCAAAGATACTATTCAGAGGTACACATTTTAAAATTAGCTGTTGTGGTAGATTTATTGGATGTCAGCTTTTCATTTAGGACCAATCTGACGTCATTAGAAGTATTTTGGTGGAAACCACTTCACAATAATCAACCATTCAGGGTAGTAGTGACATTAAGATTATTAAGACAGTTGTCATGACAGCCATATTGGATGTATAATTGGTCATGACAGCCATATTGGATGTATAATTGGTCATGACAGCCCTTTTGAATGTATAATTTGTAGCATTTTAATTTAGGACCATAGCCATCCAGTTAGGTGAAATAGAGACAACAATATTTTGCCTTCTCTTCCGATGTAGCAATTACAAGATTTTTAAGAAGGCTCATGTAGTGGCCATCCTGGACATAAGAATGGCACCATTTTCATTTGGATCAACAAAGTCTTTTAATGAAATTCTTATGATCTTTAAAGAGTCATTTGTCAACTATGGCAGCTATACTGGATACCAGATTAATACCGTTCATTTATGATTACTGGACAACATAAGAAGTCTTCTTATGAAACTTCTTGTTAATTATTACTTTCTATTCAGGTAGTTACAGTAATAAGATATTTTTTAAGATGGCCACCAAGGTGATCAATCTGATTAAAATCAGATCTCCATTGTCCTACAGGAAGATCAGACTGACAGCTTTGGAGATATGTTCTGTGACTGGCAGAGATTGTTATTACAGTACTATAAAATCTAATATTATCAGCCAATCAGGTGAAGTATTATATCTTTAATTTTGGAGAGGAAGCAGCATAGCTAAGAACCTGAATATGTACTGAATGATTTGATTTCACTCTCAGATTTTAATTGAAATCTGCATTTCCATTGGCAAGAAGATCAGAATATGTCATCAACATATGCAATGAAAACATATACTCAAATTTTATTTGTCTGCCTAATCTATAGTCTGTGCTATTGTGCAAACAATTTTTATTGTGTAAAAAAAAGTTTAAAAGTAAAAAAAGTTAACAAATTATTAAAAAATGAATAATTGCTGTATGACACTTACAATCATTAGATTGAAGAGATCCACACAAATACAATCTAATGAAGAGATCCACACAAATACAATCTAATGAAGAGATCCACACAAGTACATTCTAATGAAGAGATCCACACAAATACAATCTAATGAAGAGATCCATACAAATACAATCTAATGAAAAGATCTGCACAAATACAATATATTGAAGAGATCCACACAAATACAATCTAATGAAGAGATCCACACCAACAGAAATGTAATCTAATGAAAAGATCCAAATGAATACAAATACATTTACCAACTATATTTGTTTACCTCATGTTTTTATATTCTTAATCATGTTTACAAGATTTTGTAAATGCTTCCAAGTTGAAAAAGCTAAAAGATGTTAAAAAAAGGGAAAACAATTCCGTACCGGACTGAAAACCTAATCGTCCCATCTATGTAATACAAATAAGCCTACCAGAGTTAATTAACAACTTTTGCTAAACTGTGTTTATAAAGGCTTTATTAAATTTTGATAATTAAGATCACGTTCGACTGAACCTAATCAGGTCATGGGACACATCTAAGGTACTGACACATACTTATCAAATTTAGCCTCGTTTGGCTACTTCATCAAATTTAGACTGGTTTGGCTTGCTAATTTGATTTAGCTTTTTTTGTTTAAAAGAAAGTGTAAATAAAGGACATAGAAATGCAATGGGCATCAAATTAGAACTAAAATACTAGATTCAGCCTTGAGCACTCAAAGTTGTCATTTCTACCATCATTACAAACTTATCTTTAAGGTCTGAGAACATGCTTGGCACCCCTTCACTCCTCTCCCATGTGCATTTCCAAAATTAAAATACATAATAGCAGAATCTTTTCTGCTGATACAATAATACACAACATCAGGATATTTTCTGTTGATAATATGTGCTATCAAGATATTTTCTGTTGATAATACACAATATCAATATATTTTTTGTTGATAATACATGATATCAGGATATTTTCTGTTGATAATACACTAATAATCGTTTCTGTTAATACATGATATCAGAATCTTTCTGTTGATAGCACTTGATACCAGGATATTTTCTGTTGATAATACACAATATGCAGATACTTTCTGTTTTTAACACATATCGGGATAATTTATGTTCATAATACATTATATCAGGATAATTTGTGTTGATAATACATGATATCAGAATATTTTCTGTTAATAATACATGATATCAAGATATAATATATATCAGGATAATTTCTGTTCATGTTAATAATACATGATAAAGGTATTTGGATATTTTCTGTCGATATTCTGTCTATATTATGTGATATCAGGATATTTTCCATTGATAATACACAATATCATATTTTTATGATAATACACGATATCAGAATATTTTTTGTTGATAATACACAAAATCAGAATCGTGGCCGCATGGCCTAGTGGTCTAAAGTGCTGACCGTTACGGATCACTACCATCTAACCTCTGTCTGCTGAATTCATTGAGGATTAACATGGGTAAGTGAGAAAGCCTGCCAGTAGCTTCTCGTTGGTCCATGGTTCTTCCCTGGGTTTTCCAGTGTTCTTCCTCCACCATTAATACTGGCTGCCATGTATAGCCTATCTTGTGATGAAAAATGGTGTTAAACCCTACAACAACAACATCAACAAAATCAGAATCTTTTCTGTATATAAATGACATTAAAATCTTTTCTGTTGGCAATGCAGGATATCAGGATATTTCCATTTGAGAATACACAATATCAGGATATTTTTTGTTGATAATATATAAAATCAGAATATTTTCTGTTGATACTGTACATATCAAAATATTTTCTGTTGAAAATACACAGTATTTTATCTTGATAATACATGAAATCAGATTCTTTTCTGTTAATGACAAAAGTAATCAATCTTTTCTGCTGACAACACATGCTAATTCAGTTATATAATCAATTAAATTTATTTTCACTGTGTTAAAAAGCATAAATAAATAATTTTGTAAGCAAATATTGTAAGAACCAAATCTAATGATTAATTAATGAAAATTAATGTAAATGTTAAAAATATTTATTTCCATTGCAGTATAAGTACTAAGAAACAATGAAAGATGTTTCATGATACTATTGTAATTACTCGCTTATGAGTCCAAGAGCAAACTACACAGACCCAGATCTGACGCTGCATAAAGTACCAGCAGCCTGCATCTGTGTCGTTTCAAAAGATTATTCAGTAGCACAAAAAGCACTGACACTGATCTGCAGGTGCATTATGCTACAGCAGATCTGGATTCCTGTTGTTTGCAGTTTGATTTGACTTACAAGCAACTGTAAAAGGTTAACTGTGATTTATATTTTAGCTTGTAAAATGTGTGATTTACAATATGTTGGATAAACTCATCAGTAAGTATATAAACACATGAACATATACAGATTTATTGAGCAAACAGATGTTATTATCATAGTAATGCTGAAAATATTCCCCTCCCTATGGTGCATTGTATGCCCACTTGGGTCTCCTCACAAGGATGTTGATTTCTTGATTATTCTTATAGTGACACTGTTACATCTGTGATATGGGGCCTGGGCCCCAGTGGTCAAGTGGTCTAAAGGGCTAACCGTTATGGATCACTGCCATCTCACCTCTGTCTTCTGAATTTGTGTCCAGACTTGGCTACTTGGCTGACATGGGTAAGTGAGAAAGCCTGCCAGTAGCTTCTGGTGGGTCGATGGTTCTTCCCAGGGTTTTCCTAGGTTCTTCCTCCACCATTAGTACTGGCCGCCATGTATAGCCTATCTTGTGCTGAAAAATGGCATCAAGCCCTATAACAACAACAACATCTGTGATACCAAAAACTGAAATGTTAATTAATTATGCCATGGGGCTGGGCTATTTATTGTTTTGCAAAAATCAGTTATTGCCAGGAAGCAACAAAGTTATTGAAAAATGAAGATTTCACATAAAAGTGATTTGTATGAATCATAGGTTGATACATGTATGTACATGTATGGTGACAATTTCAAAAGATCTAAACTTACTACTTTTATATCTTCTTTTTTCTTTCACGATATTACATATTTATACTAATATGTTTTTTGAATATTGCATTAGCATTACATATTAGTTCAAACAGTAATCATGCCAGTATAAATTGTTTTCTACAAGTATATTCAACATCATCATCATGGACAAATTCATAAACATTTTGAAGAGAGAGAGAAAAATAATTTTGATTAATTTTTCTTGGTTATAATATAAAAATATTAATCTTTTTTCAAACATTATAAATAACCTTTATGTGTTCTTCACAAATGCAGTATATTTGGCAAGAACAAAATAAGGACTGATATTGTGTTTCAATCAGATTCAATTTAGTGACATCATGTCTAAAATTAATGACAATACCATGTCTAAAATTGCCAATATTATCAGTCCTTGTGTGAATAAAGCAGCAGATGTGGATACTGGCAGAGGTTTACAAAAGACTGCTCAACAAACCTGAAATCTCCTTTAACACAGCAACAAGGTGGGTCACGTTTAATGTGTACATAAATCCAGAGAATCAAATTCTAATCATGCATCAGGTGCACTCCAAACATCTGTTGTGCAGTAACAGTTATGTCATTATGGAGATCTAAAGTAAACTGACCTTTAACATTACTCTGATGGCCCTAATAACAGACTGTGAAGAGAGTACCATATACTTTACCTCTCACCAAAAGATTTTCATGATAGGAAGTCTTCTGAAGTGATGTATTTCAATCATTAGTAGTTTGACAGTTCAAAGATACTGGTGTTCTGCAAAGATTTTAATAACCACCCCAATCCAATAATTACCCATCCTCAACTAACTACCTCCAAACTGGCCATTATTCTAAATTTTTGATTTCTTCAACCTCTGACAATGCCCCATTTCATCTAATATAAACTTCTGACAAAAGAATAAGCGAAAACTTTAGGTGCTTAAATTTGTATTTTTTTGTATTCCCTCTTGAACAGCCTTCCATACAAGAGACTGGTATCCTTTGCTCTCAAACATGTATTATTCTCATATTTCATTATCTGATAGTGCAACCGTTCAGACCTTTTCTATCCATTTTTATTTGATTGGGTTTTAGTTGACCATTTCACAATATTGTTATTTTGTTGCATTTGGCTCAACAAAATGGTGAATGACTGATCAAAGAAATCAGATGTTTTTGTTTTCACAAATTGAGGTTGTTTGTTACTGATAAAATGTCAAGACTCCTGGACTGTTGTATATAGGCAAGTTCTGTAGATAACATATATATAGCAGTCATTGGATTCAAAATATTATGCAAATTTCCAGCAACATAATTCAAAATATATAACAAAGTAAAGATTTAATGGCCAAAGAGTGATTTAATTATTGATTATACCATTTTAAAATTCAACCTGTGCATGGGTACATCCATAAACAGTCCATGACACTCTTTGCAAATGAATTATATTTTAACAATTTTTGTGGTAATTGTTTAGAATTTTTTCACCATATGCATAAGCCGTCAGCTATTTTGATTAAGGTCTTGATTGGTTGTAAATATATTAGACACACCTAAGCTTCAATTAAATTGCTGAAAAGGTTTATTATAATTAAATTTGTTGTTAGAATTGTTTTGATGACAAAAATAATCAATATTTATTCCATGACTTTTCTTAATGAGACTTGTAATACAGAATATAAAATCTTTGTGCCTGAAAAATAAACCAAGCCATTAATTTGGTCTCATGCTATACTCTGATTTGGTTGACAGCTAAAAACCACCTGAGGCCTGAGCTTGTTTACTGTCCTTTTCCATTCCCAACATAGCCACCACATTACATTAGTCAACCAAATCATGTCATTCAAACACAATATTAGTCCTGACAACAAGATCACCATTGTGCTGCAGAAAGTAAATCTTCTGGCCTTGGCAGGTAAACAAAATTTTTTATACCAACAGATTTTACAAGGTCACTAATGGGATCTATGATTCAAAGGGTCTCAAACATTTTGTAGGCAGAACTACTGATTACAGATTGGCCACATGCTTGGAGGAGGGTCACACTGGTCAACATTTGCTGGACATTGGATAAACAATTGCAGGGAAATCTGTGATCCCACACTCAAGGTACAGCACTGCTAAACTATTAAAATGTAGGTTACAGTGACCTTTGCTGTTTGGGTGAGGTACCAACATAAATGCAATACTAATCAAGGTTAACAACTCTTGCATTAACAGAGCTTGAGAAACAAACCTAAAGCATAAATAAATCATTTCATCATAAATTATGGGCCACAATAACTTACATTTGTGATATCGGTATAGTATTCATCAATGTGCATCATAGATAGTTTCATCAATCTAAGTACATGTGTAACATAATACTTGCTGGGTGCAAAAGGTCTATTTGAAAATAAACTAAATAGGAAATGTAGGTCACAGTAACTTTCTTTTGTTGCAAACATGTGGTATCAATAGATGCATGCAATCATCTAGCTTAAATCTAGCATGAACCAGAACTTGAGCAATAAATTTAACACACAAAATATGGCCAAATTCAGTGAGCAAGAAATATAGGTTCTAGTAACCTATTTTACAATGAAGGCATAATATACTCATTAACATGCATCCTCTCTCCAAGATTTATGATTCCAGGTAAAACAGTATTTGTGCAGTATGCAAAACATGTTATATCCACAAACTTAACCAAGAACAAATATGTACATGTATAAACAAAATTAGCCCACACACTCCCCTCATCAGTAGTTAGATGCTATGAAAAAACTCCAAACTGTAGTCTAGGACCCAGGAAGAAAAAAAGGTTGGGATTCAGGAAGGCTGTTCATATGTATATACTTTTTATCTGTGCAGATGTTGATGATGACCCTGGGGACAGCACAATAGCCCTTCTTTATATTTCACAAAGGCAAACTGAAAATCATTCTCAAAAGACCTTAGGCCACCAATATAATGGCACAAACAGAATGTAAAAGTGAAATCCTCAGGAAATCAATAATGGGGAGTTACAATAAAACAGCCACTGCTCCCTGACAAAGTGACAGATCATACAGCTCACTTTCATCTGACAGATTATATCTGATCATGATAACCAATTAACATTACAGATGCTGCAGGAAAATCATTTTTGCTGGCACTGTTGGCAGACCATTTGTTAATGCCCACAGTTTCCATAACTTATTTACACTGTGCTCTTTTCTCAGATATTCTTCCATTTCCTTGATAAGATTTGCTCATCACTGTGTGTCACTTTTTCCATAACAATTTCCTGAATGTGTGACTATTCTTGATTCACTCAGGCCAGAACTTGTGCTAGGTCAAGAAAGTCACAGCCATACTACACCTGATCAGATTTAAATGAGACAGACATTTGAAAGAAAACCAATTTTGCCTCTTTAATCATGTTAAGGCAGTTTACTGGTTGAGTCATTGGGAAATATCTTGTACAGCAGTGATATCTCTAGGAATTTTACAGAGAAGAAATTCCTCATCTGGCAGAGGGGAAATTCTATCTTTGGTACTTTCATAATGAGTGGATTTTCAATTTTTAAGGGTAGCAGTTTTTATACAAGAACAATACCTACCATATATACTTGCTTATAAGATGAGTCAGATTGCAAACAACAAAGATCCTGATCTGCTGTAGCATAATACACATGCAGATCAGGGTCTATGTTTTTTGTTCTACTGATTACTCCTAACAAACTGCACAGACCCAGATCTGGCAGTACATTATGCAATGGTAGATCTGGGTCTGTGCAATTTGCAACTGGACTCATAAGTTAAGTAACATGGTATGAATATTTTGGAACACAGTAACTAATAATTTTTAATTCAATAATGATAAAATGTAGTTGTTTATCTTCATTATAGGCACAGTTGCAGTGATCATATATTTTAACAACACTAAACATTATGCATTATAAATGAATGTTAAGACTGGATCCAATAAATACCATAAACTTCATGTCTCTGTAACCATTCTACCACCTCTGCAAATGGATTTGGTAAAAGGTTTTGATAACAGGTGATCAAGTAAAGTCTTTGACTGCTCAGTTTCATAAAGTCACTAATTAAGCACCTGAGGATTGTGATTATTTTAGAAATAAAGCACTTGCATGATTAGACTGAGCTTGATTTTCATCAAGGTCACGGATGTCTTTAAGCTCATGACAAATAAACTTTGTGCCATTCACCATACATCCTGGAGCAAATACTACTAAGGTTTCAAAACTGCATTATTTAAAGACAATACATATATGGGGTATGGTATTTAAAGACAATACATATATGGGGTATGGTATTTAAAGACAATACATATGGGGTCTGGAATTTAAAGACAATACATATATGGGGTATGGTATTTAAAGACTATACATATATGGGGTATGGTAGTTTACTTTGGTATTACCAGCAGGCAGAGGTGAGATGGCAGTGATCAGTAAGACAAGGGGTTTTGATCACTCAGCCACATGGGGTCCCCATTGCAACTTTGAAAGCTGACAACTGGTGATATTGTTTATATGCAACTGATTATATTCCAATACAACATTAACCTCATGAATCTAACCACAATAATAAATAAAAGACTTATTATGGGTGAGGGGAAAAAAAAAAAAGAGAGAGAGAGAGAGAGAGAGAGAGAGAGAGAGAGAGAGAGAGAGAGAGAGAGAGAGAGAGAGAGAGAGAGAGAGAGACAGAGACAGAGAGAGAGAGAGACAGAGAGAGAGAGAGAGACAGAGAGAGAGAGAGACAGAGAGAGAGAGAGAGAGAGAGAGAGAGAGAGAGAGAGAGAGAGAGAGATTTAATTTGCATAACAAAATTGTTCTTGTTTTGGATTTGTCATCATTTCTCAGTGCAAGAGTGGTTAATAACAGCAGCCATGTAAGAACCACTGAACCACAGAAAGCTTTTTTTCCCCCAAATGATAAGCTTTCTTCCATACCCATATTTGACAGAGAAATGACCTTCAATGTATATAAGGGCACTGCTACCAAGTTATTTTGCATTGTCAATGTCTGAATAAACTGTTAATTCCTGTTTTAATTAGGAGTGCCATTGTCATATCAGACCAAAATCCACGTGGCTATGCTGAGATATTGCTTGGTAATTAAATATGCCTGGTGATTCACTGAAACTAAATTTTCTGTCCAGGTAATTATAGTGAAGGCTCTAATGAAAGTAAGAGGCCCACAGATAAGATCTAATTTTATGTCAGCAGGGAAATGAAGTTATCAGAAAGGAAATTAAAAAAAAAACAATAGCTCTTGGTATTTAAACACGTTCATCATTCATACTAAATATCAATGGTAAATGCACTTACACACACACACACAAATACACACACACACACATGCAAAGACATACAAATGTAGATATGTTAGATATATTTAGATACCTATCATAAACACAAAAAGTTTTAGAACTATTTCTCTCAATGGCATGTACATGTCCTTGATATGCACCATCAGCAAATATAACCAAATTGCATCAATGAATAAAACATACTAAATAAAAAATATCTAAATATAAAGAAAAACAGTAAAAAAATATATCTTAGTCTGGACTTCTCATGTGTCACTGTTATAGTGATTATTTGCATTTTCCACAACCAGTTTGTGACTTAAAATAGAAATGGACTTCTCATGTATCACTGTTATAGTGATTACTTGCATTTTCCACTTCACTCTTAGGTTAGGGTGATTGTTTTTGTGGCCTTGGAAGGCATCAAGACTAAACTTAGTCTCACCCTGTGACCTGAAAATGTCTGTCTGCATGTAGACATAATTTCTAAAAGGTTTCTGTTCTCTAGCCATCTTTGTCTAGGATTTGCTAGCAGTGTTAAGTGAAGTTGTCATTTCCACAAACTTTCTTGCTTCAGTAAAGTTCATGTTTTCCTCATGTTTTACCATTACCAGTATATTCCCCCACCCCCATGCTTCTGCTTCAGGCTCAGAGTCTCTGGATTATGAGGAGTATGAGAAGTGATTACAAGTGCTCTAAATAGTGATTTTCTCCATTAAGGACCATATGAGGGACAGATTGAGTTGCTCTTGTAGGGATCTTTGTTGTGACAAGATTTCTGACAGTTAATGCACCACATGGGATTATAGTTAAAAGGGTTTACTGGGGCATTTAAGAACCACATTTTGATTGATACAAACAAAGCACTTCAGTTGAACAATAATATCTACCTGTTGGTGAGAACCAATTCACTGACTTGGTGACTTAATTCAGCACCTTGGGAGTTCATCTGAAATCTGAAATTATCAAGCACCTCATCTATCTATCAAGATCACAAGACACATCCACACATCCAAGACACATTATCAGATATACCCCCAAAAAAAATGCTTTGAGTGAAGCATATTATGTGAATGTATTGCTGTACTCAACAAATAACTGGCCCTTAGGTGTTGTTTTTAAAGTCTCTGGCTCTTTGGTTTTCTATGACAAAATATTAGTTTTGTTTATTTTGGTTCTTATTATTTGATTCTACAATGTCAGAAGTGCAACCAACTGCTTTGGCTTGAAACATTTTATCTATCCCAATCACTGGTTGAATTGTTCCTGATAAATTTTATACCACATATCCCACTGTTTGGTGTTTTTTTTCTATAATGAGAAAACATTTTGTTTCTCATTTGTGCTTCAAACCCACCTTGGAGCTGACAATTATGGGATGTGGTGACTACATTTTTAGGTGAAATAACACTGAGTAATCTACTTGATTAGATAACTTGTCTGACTGACCTTTGCCCTCAGATGAAAGGACTTTTAAGGTTTGAAAAAGCAAAATAGTATATGTTTCCTTGTTTATAATGGTGATTGTTTAACTTTTGAAAAACATTTAAACTGAATCCATCTTTGATATAGTTCCCACAGAACAGCATGCATGGCAATTACAGAGTAACAAATATAGTTAGAGACTGAACAGCTGAAAATGACTTCAGCGTTCTCACTTAGAGTGGTTTGCTTAGTGCAAGTGCCAATAATTTTCTCAAATCTGTCTATGCATTATTATCTGCACCATGCCGACAATCTGAGTTCATGAATTTTTCAGTAGGTTGACAAATGTGTTACCCAAGTTTTCTCAGGAATGTGTATGTTAATTTAAGCCATGAATTTTTAATAATTATTTCTTTAGCTGCTGAAATTCCTGAGCAAGCTCATGCTTTTACTGCAAATGAGTTATGTTTGGAGAGAAGCAATGTTTATTTTCAAGCACATTTACCAATTTTTAAGAAAACAACATTAACATATGATATGTGATCACTAAAAATAAGCAAGATGCATTTCACTAAAGGTAATCCAGGTGCATTTTTAAAATAATGATAAGAACTATGATCAATAGTTTGCGATGAATTACCACCTCACTTGCAGAAAAATATTCATAAACTACTTGACAGAATTTTATGAAAATTACTATTTTTACTGTCAACATCTTATTTATATTTTTTCCAGACTTCAGATTCACTTTTATTTTTAGTTTTTTTCATCTTCTGGGATTCAGTTTAAGTTATTATTAAAATAAAATCAATACTGTAGCACCAGCAAGGAAAAATCTTGTCCAATGATTTATCAAAAATGCTGACTTATGCACCTTTCATATGATAGCAGTTAATCAAGAAATCTATTTAAGTATACATGTAAAATTAGAGGAAATATGAGAATTTTCAAGTTTCCTGCAAGTTAAGATAATAAAAAGCATGATGATACTGTCATGTCTATTTAAGGTTCCTTTCATTTGGACTGTAATTTGAAATCATACCTTGGCTTGTGCATTGCTATTCCTCTTCATGATGTGGTGATACAATTAAAAAGCTTCACAATTTTTTACAAAAGTTGCACCATGCAACAGTTTTAAACAGTCTGTTACTACATGAATAATGACACGATCCAAAACCCAACTAAATGAATGTTGAGTCAAGTAAACATTTCATGACATATTTTAAACAATGTTAGATGGCCAATTAAAGTTCAGATTTCCCCATTTTTTAAAAGTTATTGATAAACATACCCACCTGCAGCTGTATTTAAATATCAAAGTGATGATTATTAAAAAAAACTGGTTTTCAAATTTCAATATATTTGATAGTGAACAATATATGGTCATAAATAATCTTGGAAGTAAACAATTAAACATTAATGTAACATGGTTTTAAATATTTTTTTGTCACATTATAACATTTATAATTTGTACCAGTACTCTCTTATAAGAATTATAACAGTGAAAATATGTATAAATAATATAAGGAAATAATTACTTATGTACATTCCTACCAAGATGTAATGACATTTAAACCATGTGTATGTTATAAAATTTACATATTTTCATGCAAAAATCAGTATACCTGTGTCCAAATATCTTGTATCTTAATGTAAGGATAGCAACTTTGGTTAAAAATATAATTTTATTTCCTATAAAGATACTTTAAAATCCATTTTTCTGAGTACAACAAATTTAGATTCAATTCAGGCCCAAGACTTTATGATACATGAGAAAGATTTAGCTAGCAAGAAATAATCCATTTTCATCTTGCACACCCCCACATGACCAAGATAGGAAGTATCTTGCAAACAAGTTTTTGAATGGGTAAGACCATCCCATATTTTATGGCAGAGTATATCAGTATGTTCTCATGAAAGTAGATCACTGGTGGCCAAAATGTATGAAATCTATTACCCATAAGTCAAACCTAAACACTAAATATCTACTACTATAATAATTAAAGTTTATTGTTTAAGGTTGTTTTTTTATGCAAAAGAACTAAAACTTGGGATTAACCTAGTCCACATACAGACAAAACATTATAGTTTATCACATTTAAAGCACAATCTTTGGGAGAATTTACTGAAATTTCTGATTTATTTTAAACACTGGGGTTGAAAAATCTCTAAATATCTACCTGTCCTGGTTGGCTAATGCTAAAACTTTGTACTTGCCAAAAATAAACCCTAACTCGACAAAGCTATTTATAGAAATGTACAAGCTGATGATACTAACCTAAATTTGACTGTGTGAACATTTTTTCTGAACTTATTCCATGACCCTTCTAATTCTAGTTGTAACTGTGTGTGCTTGTGTGTGTTTTGGATTTTAAAAGTAGCTTTAACAATTTTAGTCATATAGCTATAATGTCTGCAGTGTGGCACTTTATTGTGATGTCTTGCACTGGGGCATCATGTCCCACCCAATCCTGAAACCAGGCTGTCCAATTCTAACACTAACCTCTTAATGCTGAGCACCTAAAGAGGCATCTGAAAGAATCATTTTTTAAGTCTTTGGTACTACTCATCCAGGATTCAAACCTGTGACCTCCGACATCCAAGGCAGATGCTCTAACCATTTATGCCACTGGAGTGGTTTCTATTTATAATTAATTACAAACTGAAAGTCTTCTGAATGTCAAACCTGCTTGCCTTCTTGTAAACATTTATTATTATAGTGAGAGCAAGTGTTTATATGAATGTGATTAAAGTGTGTGGAGAAATAAATCTTCCAGACAACCAGCTAAATGTATGGACTTTCAACAAACTAAGTCTGCAATATTCTCAGCAGAATTATCCTCTTTGTCAAAGATGAACCCTGATCAGTACATACTCAATCTGTGTGTCATAGGAAAATTCACCTGACTGATCAAAAATGGTCAATCACCACTTCAAGTTGTGCAATAGAATTCACAAACCCTAACAATGTCTTCAGAAACACACAGTAAGTGTTTAGCTACTTTAAACATTAAGGATCATAAAGCAATTTGAATAAAATTTGTGTGCACCATGTGCAAATGTGTGCAGGCACATTTTAAGCAATAAATTTAATGTCTTTTCCAATTTATTTTCTTGTATGAATTTATTTTTTCAAGGTTCACATATCACACTTATCGAAAAGAGTCAGCATGATTTTGGCACAGAATATGTAGTTTTAAAATAAAAATGTTTAAAGAGACTCATATTTCCAACCTGAAATAGACAATGATGCAGCACTCAAAACAAGTATAGCTGGAAAGGCACAATTATAATTGCATAGGCATCAGTTGAATTATCCAGGATAAATAAATTACAGTATCTTTCTGGGATTAGGGAAAATTAGGGAATAAACAAATGAAGGAATCTTTGTTTACTTTCAATGTTTTAATTGGAATGATTGAGTTATAAAAAAGACAGCAGCATAAGCAATCAGAAGGGATTTGATTTTGAAAGCAAAAACATGTCTTTCCTTCATCCCCACCATTATAATTAATGGCATTATATAACATTGGTACTTCACAGGAAGACATTTTTATACATTTAACAATTTCCAAGAGTTGAACTCTTAAACAAAACAAAATTTTGTTTATTAAAACAATTCAGACCAGGTAAGTCTAAGTAAAAACAAATTCAAGGATGTTGAAAAACTGGTATAATGGCCTAAACAATTAATCATGTTAACTAAACACACCTACAAAAATGCATGCTCATTTTATTTCTCTATCTAATATGGTTTAAAATATTTTTAAAAAATAGAATAATGGCCTGAAAATCTTATCTACATAAGATAACAAATAAGACCATATAAATTCCTTTGTCCACCTCAAGTAATTTTTTGCTTAAAGATGCTTACAAGGTTCCTTTTGCAAAACAGTAGAATTTCAACATGGGACTAACACTACTGGCTAAAGAGAATTTCCAGGAATCCAAGATTAGATAGACCAATATGATATTGTACAAAGTCTTGCTGTAAAAGACATCATATGATGCAACTATTCATTCAAGAGGTTTAGTGATAACAAGATTTTCAAAATACCAACATGGTGGCCATTCTGAATGTCAGCTCTATATCAGTTTCTTTTGGGACTCAGATGCTATAAGATGTTTTCAGGTGAAAACCACATTGTGATACGATTTTCCATGTATTGGCTCCATGAATGTTTTTAAGATAACCATTTAGGGCCAAATTAAGGCACCATAAGAAGACTTACTGTGAAAACCACATGTTAATATGACTTTCCATTTATAGGCTCACTGAATGTGATAGACAAATTAAGTATTATTTATCAGCAGGTCAAACCAAACAATGAGAATTGTCTGCTACTTGAAATTGTATGATTTTATCTGTGAAGAGTGGTGAAAAGGGAGCTGATCCGGTCCCATACCTGATCACTGGACAAAGGTTAGATGTTAAACTACTGTAAATGATTACATTTTTATGATCATAATGAATTCTAGTGCAGAAACATTATGTTCTACACAACTAACTCATTATCTGTCAACTTTTACAAATGTAACATATTAACCACCAGGCAGCTTTTCTGAAAAGAGCCTAGGTGCACCAGTGATCTTAAACATAACCTAAAGTGGGGCTCTGAGTGGCTGAGTGGTCAAAAGCACTCTCCAATACAGATCATTGCCATCTCACCTCTATTTTCGTGGGTTCGAGTCTAAGATTCTTCGAATGTGGATATGTGAGAAAGCTTGCCAGTAGCTTAGTTAATCTTATGGGTCGGTGATTCTTTCCGTAGATTTTCCGGTTTCTTCCTCTACCATAAATACTGGCCGTCATGTATAGCCTATCATGTGCTGAAAAATGGTGTTTAGCCCCAAAACAACACATGACCTACATCTGAAAATATCCAAATGCCAGAGCAGTTTGCCAAGAAATCTGCCTATTGTCATTTGAACCTATGTATTATGTATATCATTTTCTACTATTAGCAAAATGCATCCATATTTGATGGTGGGATGGCATAATGTGTATATTTGTAAAAGGCATTAAAACTTGTACACTTTATGCTAAATGGATCAAATTCTGTTAAGCGGTTATTTAGAAAATATTCAAGGTTTTTCTACTTTAGTAACAGGAACAATACTTAATGGCAGATTGGCATCATTTGTAAATTTAAAAACAATTACTGCTGTACTGCTCTCTATTGGTCAAAAAATGTTAAGTGATTTGTGAAAAGATGCTTAATGGATTTTCCATTTTTAGTGACGCAAGCGATATTGGATGTTAGGTGGACATCATCTGCCTTCAAATGAAATTATGTTCAGCAGTTTGGAGAAGAAGCCATTTAAATGTATTTCTAGGTTTTTTTTATGTAATGGCTGAAACATTGATTTGCAGACTGACCCATTTTTTTTATTTAATGGCAAAAACAACGGTTTGCAGACTGGACCCATTTTTTATGTAATGGCAGAAACATTGGTTTGCAGACTGGCCTTATTTTTATGTAGTGACAGAAACATTAGTTTGCAGACTGGCCCATGATGATTTGTCATGTAATGGTAGAAACATTGGTTTGCAGTCTGGCCCCATTTTTCATGCAATGGCAAAAACACTGGTTTGCAGACTGGCCTTATCTTTTATGTAATGGCAGAAACATTGGTTTGCAGACTGGACCCATTTTTTATGTAATGACAGAAACATTGGTTTGCGGACTAGCACCATTTTTCATGTAATTGCAGAAACGCTTGCAGACTGACCCCATTTTTTTAATGTAATGACAAAAAAAATTGGTTTGCAGACTGGACCCATTTTTTATGTAATGGCAGAAACATTGATTTACAAACTGGCCCCATTTTTCATGTAATGGCAGAAACATTGGTTTGCAGACTGGTCCCATTTTTCATTTAATGGCAGAAACATTGGTTTGCAGACTGGCCCCATTTTTTCATGTAATGTCAGAAACATTGGTCTGCAGACTGGCCCCATGTTTTTTATGTAATAGTAGAAACATTGGTTTGCTGACAGGTCCCATTTTTCATTTAATGGCAGAAAAATTGGTTTGCAGACTGGCCCATTTTTTATGTAATGGCAGAAACATTGGTTTGCAGACTGGCCCCATTTTTCTATGTAATGGCAGAAACATTGGTTTGCAGACAGGACCCATTATTTTTTAACAGCAGAAACACTGTTTTGCATACTGGCCCAGTTTTTTTATTAAACAGCAGAAACATTGATTAGCAGGCTAACCTTATGTTTTATTTAATGACAGAAACATTGATTTGCAGACTGGTCCCATTTTTTTATGTAATGGCAAAAACATTGGTTTGCAGACAGGCCCCATTTTCTTTATGTAATGGCAGAAACATTGGTTTGCAGACTGGCCTCATTTGTAAAAATGTGAGAGGCCTAAATTAGGCAATGAATTGGTCTGTGTCAAGATTGGTTGAAACTGGTACATAGTTCTGAGATGAAGTGGACTCCAGGAACCAGACAATGGATGAAGGACTCTACTCCAGGTTCACTTGGTCTAAACAGTCTGTTGAGTTAAAGAAAACTTTTCCAGTGACGTTTTTCATGGGATTTCAAATAAAGAAGTCATCACTGACAAATGTGAGAAAAACATTTTGACAGACTTAAATACAGTTTTAAAGGACAAAAATGTTTTATTGGAAATATAAATCACCCACAACTGGTTCTGATTTAATCGAGACTTTAAGGAACCTGAAACATAATCCTCAACCATACTATATTTTAAAAGATGAAAGTTATATGAACTCATGTCATTTACTACAAAACCCTACAACTCATTCAACTGTTATGACCTCTGCCTAATTAGGGTTAAGATAATAAAAAAGGTGCCACAACAGATGCTGACATTTTTGGACAAGTTACCTATGCTAAACTGGAAGATAAAAAATTATCAGTTTTCTTGAAGAAATAAAATTTGCAACATAATGGATAACATTGGGAAGCAAAAGTTATTGACTGAATCAAGTTCAATGTCTCTTTAATTCAGGTTTCAATTGGAATATTACAGTCAGTGGGCCTGAGATTACTCACTATAAAAATATTTGAACTCATTCATTTTCAGCTGGTAATAGTTATTTTTAAAAGACTATAAACTCCAAATTTTATGCAAATTTATTGAAAGATTTTTGTTTTAGATGAATCCCAAATCACCACCTGAATCAAGCTGAGTAAATATTTCTATTCCAATAAAGCACAAATATTGAAAATATGCCTGCATGAAAGAAATCCAGTAACAGACCAAATCAACTTATTTTGCGACTCTTGACTTGCATAAATATATGCAACCTACTTTTCCTCCCACATATTGTACATGTTGTTGACATTATACTGAATTGTGAGTATTGCTGATATTTAATACTGAATATTATTGATATTATTCATTACTCTGTCAGCATAAACATTGAAGTTCTGATACTGTATACAGAAGCAGTCAATCTTGATGAGGCCAACAATCCTGCTCTTTTCCACTGACTTGCATTATCAAAACAACCTTGACCTCTTACACTTCTGTGTAACAGAATCAAACCTCTTCATAGATTCCCCTCATTTCAACCTTTGAAAAAGCATCCAAGCCATAAAAATTTAATCACATGAGGAAAATACTGACAGGCAACCACATAAAAGTCAACAAAGCAGAATCATCTTACTGCTTTTCTTGTTTTTTACTACCCACCCCCCAACATATATGCAAAGGTCTCCCCACCCATTCAAGCACCCCAACTTAGAGATTGAAATAAAAAAAAAATGTTATAAATCTGTCGACCAATCCAAATCATATCACAAAGTTTGAAGATTTATTTTAAACTGTGTAGGAGTTTTTGTACAACATTGGGAAATATGGTTAGGTGGTTAGGGTTTAATGGTGCTATATACTGATTTTTGGCTATATCATGCAAAAGAAATGGGAGCTGTATGCCTTTCTAAAGGAATACTGAGCCAACTGATGCATGCTGGGTATGAATTTGTAACCCTTGAGTTAAAGACTGATGCTCCATCAACTGAAATACTATGGATTAAGAGTATATTTACTCATGCATGCACATCTGGACAGGTAGGATAACATAATCCCACATGTTTCTCTAAAAAGAACTGGGATAATAATTACCGAGAAACAATGCCAACCACACAAACATCAGTTTCCACACAGCTGGTCTGAAAAGTCCTTTGCCACATCAGTGGGAACAAAGTCCTGTTTGTCACATCAATGGCAACAAAGAGCCTTAAACCATTATAAATCATAATAAGTTAAATATTCTGAAGCCCAGTGTAACACTTTTGACTGAACAATCCTGGATTGAGCCAGGATACCACCATCCATTAGGGGATTACCTTGGTCAGCCCAATTATTCTAACAGCATCTCAGGTTAATTTTAGAAAGCATGTCCACAATTACTGCAAGTTCAGCATTAATCATTCTCTTGAACACTACAGGTTGGACATAAACAATCAATTAGCTAAATTATCTTTGGTCTGGTGAGCTCCTAATATCCATTACTAAAAGGACACAGGAAAATGATCTGCAATAATGAACTATGGTAATTTGGTCAATGTATCTACTGGACCAGTCAGGTCTTTGGTGCCAATTACTGGTCTTAAGCTGGTAATTCTGATTGAAATTCTTCTTTAAGGCAAAGATTAAAGATTAAAGCTTAAGAAAAAAGTTTATCAGTAAACCAGAAGGTAGATACACTTAAGACTGCTAAAAATTTGATAATAATGGTATTTGTCTAATTACAAAATGTTTCTCAACAAAATGTACATTATATTTAATTATTTAATATCAACTGATTAAAAAAAGTTATAGAACTTTACATTTCTGGACATAATTACAATTCAAAGGTTATATCAAAAAAGAAATTGTAAACAAACATTCAGCAGCACTTGTGTAACACCCGAATTTGAAGAAGTACTTCAAATAGATTCCATAATTAAAGTAGAAACAAATAATCTTCAAAATATTCACCTGTAACCATGAAGATAGCACAAAGTTTGGTAAGCAACATATACTCAAGGACAAAATATAAGTATCAAGTTTCATTACCTTATCTTAAACAGCTCTTAAGTTACAGAACAGAAGGAAAAATGTTCCTGAATGCTAAAATACTGACACACAATCTTAACACTGAAGATTTTCAATAAATGTAATACCTTGTCAATAAATGTAATACCTTGTCAATAAATGTAATACCTTGTCAATAAATGTCATACCCATTGTCAATAAATGTCATACCCATTGTCAATAAATGTAATACCTTGTCAATAAATGTAATACCTTGTCAATAAATGTCATACCCATTGTCAATAAATGTAATACCTTGTCAATAAATGTCATACCCATTGTCAATAAATGTCATACCTTGTCAATAAATGTAATACCTTGTCAATAAATGTCATACCCATTGTCAATAAATGTAATACCTGACATTTTCTAGTGATGATATTTAAGCATAATAGACCTATATCTATTTACCTCTGATATGATCCTATGGGCAAAATTCAACAAGTTGTAAAATTCAGCAAATAATTTATTTCCCTAAGAGTATTGTGAATCAAATTAAAATAAGTGAACAAAAGCCTTCAAGCCTGCCATTTTTGCCAATCAATTAAATATAGATTGCTAATAACATGTTTATATTTATTCCCATGATCTTCCAAGGTAAAATGTGAAAAGTCCTATGATAACTGAATCATTCAATGGTTTGGCATTTACTGTATACATAATTATTAGCATCAGAGGTTTCTAGGTGACCATATGCACTATGGTGCATGTGCCTTCACAGTTCACCAATATCCCATTTCTATCTGGGTGGGTTCAAATTAAAGACTTGACCAGCATGGTTATGTGAGACAGCTTGTCAACAGCTTCCTATGGGTTGTCAGTTCTTACTGGGATTTTTACAGGTTCTTCCTCCACCAGCTATGTTAAAAACGGTGTTAAACCCCCAAAACAACAGCAGCAACAACACAAGCATCAGCTAACAAATCATATTCTGACCATGCACACTAACAAAGTGGTACAGTCTTCACAAGTCCTTATGGCAGCAAGATTGTTATGGGAAGTTTGCAAAGTCATTTTAATAGGTATCTTGCAAGAAGGATGAAAACAAGTCTTGAATAAGGCAAGTCCAATTTGCAACCAATACAAAACCACATTCTGTCCCCAGTTTGTTCAATATAATATTTACCACTCCATAATTAAGGGTCTGAGGTATACATATTTTGCTAGGCAGATAGTATATATATATAAATTAAGATTTATATTTACAATATGGAATATTCCATTCTGACACAGGTGACTTATGCTGTTTCTGCTGTTCTTGTACCACCTACCCATAATACCTACATTACTGGCCAGCCAACAATACATAATATTTGTTCCAAATATTGTCAAAAAAATTTCTATAAACCTGGGATATTAATGGGTTGTTAAATTAAGTTTTGCAAGGGTTTCAGTATGGAAAAGAATCGCAAAAGATGATGAAGTTTTAATTTTTTTTTTTTTAGCTTTGAAGACTTGCATATGGCTGTAAATTCAGCAAAACAAGATTACTATGAATGACAGATTCACCTGTGCCATGTTTACTTAGTTCTTTAGGACAAATCAGGTGTTATGGGGCTTGTTTTTTTTTTTGTAATCATTTCATTACATACATTTTTTAAAATTCTTTTTAAGCATTGTCAAATGTTGTAAAGTGCTTAGAGCTTTTAAAGATTAAGCATATATAAAGTTTGCGTTATAAATTAGTATTATTATTATTTAATCTTTCAATCACAATAATCTTGACCCGTAGACCTTTTCTTACCCAAAGTGTACATTGTTCACAAGCTTTAGTGAAGATACATGGCCAAAATCTGAAAGTTTGATGCTGTTGTTGTTTTGGGTTTAATGCAATTTTTCAGCACAAAATAGGCTATACATGACAGCCAGTATAACTGGTGAAAAAAGAACCCAGGGAAAACTCTGGTAAGAACTTACTGGATGCAATGGAAGCTAGTGACAGCTTTCTTACATACCCTTATAGGCCCCAGACTTTAATCCATAGGGAATGAGGTGAAATGGCAGTGATTAATAAATGTGAGCACATTAGACAACTCTGCCACACAGGGATATCAGTCACAGGGACCATGACCATTCACATTTTGACCCAAAAGCATATAGACTTCTTCCTTAATACAGGTGTAAGTCAACCCAAAGTTTGGTGCCAGTCAGTGACATAAAACTGATAATACTGGATCATCCATTTTTCTTCTGTTAATAACCTTGACCTACAATCTCTCAAGTCCAAAATCTGTACACTCCTTACCTCTTCCTAACATTCCAAGTCCAAGCAGTCCACAATTACTGATGGTGAAGAACTCAAATTACTGTGTGGAAAAGGAATTAGTAGCATGCCTTATAGTGCATTTATAAAAAGTTGAAAAGAAAAAAAAACACAAGCGTTAGATGGATACCAAAAAAAACAATTAGTATTATCCTGTAAGGTTCCCCATTAATTTTGTGCCATCTGAAAAAAGGCTAATAATTTGTTAGCTTAAAATTGATGTCCATAAAGTGTTATATTTGAGACCATTTCTTGTGCATCAATAGCACTCTGCAAATATGGGTAACTGAGAATTTGTACCATCAAACATTGCTGATAACGTATGAAATATTGGTGGAAAATTATTTACTTCAGGACCAAACTGTTATATTTGAGACCATTTCTTGTGCATCAATAGCACTCTGCAAATATGGGTAACTGAGAATTTGTACCATCAAGCATTGCTGATAACGTATGAAATATTGGTGGAAAATTATTTACTTCAGGACCAAACTGACATGTTCTCACAAGTTCATAAATTCTAAGTTACATACAACATACCCCTTATCCAGAAAGATGCACCATACAACAGTTAACTGAACCCAGGAAGATGATGGCACATGTTTCAGGTACTGTACATATTCACTTATAAGTCTAGTCCAACTATAAAAAGCACAAACACATAATGTGCCAAAACTTCAAACTGCACAGACCAAGAATATGCTGTTGCATTATGCTCTAATAGATCTGGGTCTGTGCAGTTTGTTAGGAATAATCAGTAGAACATCATAGGCCCTGATCTGCTGGCGCCTTGTACTATAATAGATCAAAATCTTAGTTGTGTACAGTTTGACCTATAAGTGAGTATATATGGTAGGTTCATAAAGTGTGATAGGCATTATAACTTGTGTATGGAAAAAATGAGATCTCACCCCAGGGACTTTCCTATTAATTTTCTTTTATATACATTTCATTAAACTCTGTATTTCATTTCCAAGAGAAGACAGTGCAGTATTTATTGGAAGTCTGCACCTGGGAAAAATCAATATATTTTTAATTTATACAGAATGAAAAGAAGTCATGGTTCATAAAACAATATGCTGTATGCCATTTAAAAAAAGATTCACTAACAGGTACTTAAAATTAAGATAATTTGAAATTCAAGCTTTTGAGTGTGAACTCTGCATTAAAAAAAGCCACTCCATCAAATAATTATATACTGGAATGTTCATTTTAAAGCTGAGATTAAAAAAATATAGTTAGATTACATTGTTGGCTCTCTTTAAATAAGAACACAAAAGCTTGACATAGGAATTATGAGCAAATGTACATATATCCAGTATACAAATGATTCCCCTATTTCATGACAGGGCTGCTTTCAAAAAATGGCAGATGAACTCATTAGTTTCACAAAACAAAATATGTTGTATAAAATCACCATCGTTAATCTAAAATTAGGAAATTGCACTTCTTGCTAGGTATAGAAATAGATGGCGATTTGTAAAGCCATAAAATGTGATATAAATGTAACTGTTTAAAACCATGTCTGGAGCAAGATGGGGCCTGTGGGCTGCATAAGGCCTGATGTAAATGAATAGTTAAAGGAATAATTTGGGCATATACAGCATTGCCACAATTGGCAAAGTTGTAAATAAAGTGGATCATCTGACAGCAAGGTGCTTTACTTATTGGTGATGGTGCAAATTGGTTCTAAGGCCTTTCAAGTATCAAAAGTGGAAAATGAAATCAGAGTGATGCAGAGTGTTATGCAACAAAATCCATGCTCCAACTGTCTGAATCTATAACATGAAACCCAATGGTGGAGGTCATAAACTAATGGATACCATGATGGTTTGGACACATACAATGGAGCAACCATATCTTTCAAATGTATAAATGAACATGCTAATGATTCTACTCTCAAAGACATTTACAGAAAGAAATAAGCATGAAAATCTTTTCTTAAATGGCAGAGGCATCATATAAAGTAATCTCATAACATTTAAGGAAACTTGAAAGAAAGCATTAACACAAAGACTTTTCCAATTTGTACAATATGTGTCAATCCACTATCAATGTGGCTGATTTACCACTGCTGATAAATATATAAAAACAATCATATGATTTCTTTATAAAAACCTTTTAACAGCATTGACCGAATATGACAGAAAGAATCCTGGCATTGAGGGCATTGCCTTGAACAAATCGTTCTGATCCATGATCAAATATGGCAACCATTATGAAAGCTTTCAAATGACTACCCTCAACAATACAGTAACATCATCATTCGATTCCAGCTCTCAGCCACAAGACCGGTATGAGAAATAAAATTCTGTATTATGCACAAATACTCGTCCTGTTTTTAAAGAAATTCTAAATCCAACAAAACACCGTAACAAGAGACCACATGGCATACATGAACACTGCATGCAGCATGAATAGTAGAAATTTTGCACCTTCATGAAATTTAACAGCACACATATGGACAGCCAAAAAATTCATGTTCTATTACCCAACACAACTTCGATTGCCAATACCAATATTTGACATTTTAGAAAGACTCAGCAAAATTTGAATTTTTTTACAAGACCTGGGAAATCAATGGCTAAAAGAAGACTTGACTATGATTCAAATTATCTTGAAATCATTATCTTAACTGACATATTACATTTTATATTGCTACTGAATCAAGAGAAAGACCATTATTTGCTCAAATACCTGTTTTCATAAATCAAGATAAATATAGCTACATCAGCAACCTTTGAAGGCAGATACTGTTTCCTCTATTAGCTTCAGCCTGTCCAAGACTGATCAAACATTATGCAGTGACTGGGGATTTACAAATACACTCATCTTTCTCCAAACACTGTAAGCAGACTGTATGGATGATTATTTTAGAATCTCTATAGCTCAAGGAATGTGAAAAAAAGATATAAGTAGCATTTGCATCAAAAGCTAATATAAAATAAATTTAAATCATAATGACAACTATTAACCAAATATCTATCATATGTATGTTTATCTTCTCATATAAAAATCATGTTAAACAAGAGATCCAAAGCAGCTCTGACTCTATTGACGACTACAACTTTTTTAACACGTAGACACAATTTAGCAGAGTCTGGAAAGTATGAGACAATGCTACAGAAGTTGATTTTTTAAAATCATCTTATGTTTGTAGTACCAAGAAGTTTATAAATAAGATTTACCCCAGTAAACATGTAAACAGTATACATGAATATTTTCACTGCAGTTGCTCATGTCGGACATCAAACTTCTGCATGTTGGGTGTACCTTAAGTTTAATACCTGGAATGGTCCGTGGTCAACCAGAGATATTAAGTGGTCATCACGAGCTTGGACCACACATTTCCATCATGTCCATCCATGACTATGTTGATGGTGTGGTGATGTATTACTTTTTTTTGGAGTGGGACTACTGAGTATTGTAGATGGCAATATGAAGAAAGCTAAGTATATACACATAGCAGAAAATTTGCTTTTGCATGTTGTTGTAACGCACTTCCATGGCATTATGGGAAGGTAATCATCAACCAAACTACCTCCTCTACACCTGGAAAATGCGACCATTTTTTAAAACACTTTCAGATACTTAAACAGTCAATGCTTAAATGCTGCACACAAATCCAGTTCTGAGAGGGTCATACAACCAAATAGAGACACACCATGACAAGTTATAAGTTATCTATTTAGATACTTTTTTTAATTTTACTTGACAGCCATCTAGAGACTGAAATAATTGGTCATCTGAGTGTAAAAAAAAAGATGTAAAAACATCTCTAATTTTATACACAAAATTTTTGAGAATGGGAAATGTACAAGTACTTTCATAACAAAAATAAAAGAAATTCTGTTGTTTTAGTATAGATCAAGCTCCAGAGACAAACTGGCACCTTTCCTTCTTAAGTTAAACATGTCAATGAAAACCTGCATACTCATGAATTACACCTAAAGCTTAGTATTACACCAGGAGACCAATATTCAATTCCCTCTACCACTTTCCACAAGAAGCAGTTAATCACAAAATGAACACATGTTAAAAAGAAAAGTTCACAATCAACAAGCAAATAACATTGTGTTATAGTTGATTAAAAACCACAGGCTTAACAAAAAAAATCAATGGTACACATCAGTAATAATGAGACCGCATACATTTATACATACTAAAAAAGGCAGAGTTACAGACCTTGCATACAGGAGATCTGTGAACCTCAGACTTATTTTATTTAATCTTCAAAACTTTTGTAAAGTATAAGTTCTGAATTCTTTGTCAACAGATGGCTAAATTTTTCTGACTGGTTTGTACTAAAGTGACTAATATCATAAAGAAAACAACAGAGACTTACTAAGCATATGTCATCAGCCTTGCTTAGTATCTAGTTAACTGATTCCCTACTGCCAATGCAAGGACTAACAGCAATCAGCATGGCCCTATTATTAGCTGCTACATATATCATGTTACATAATGGTGGTCAGCATGTGGGAAATGTTTCCACAATTTAGACTAAAATACAGTAAATATAGTAACTTTCAGCCAAATATATCAGACACAATCTGTAGCTCAGTTTGTAGTGCATCTGACTCATAATCCAAGAGTTGCAGGTTGCTACCTTTAACCTGACCCAACCAGGACAGCTTCCATAATGTGCTTTTTGAGAAACGAACCTTGCTCCCATTTCCTCAGCATAGCATAGCCAATGTGTAAAATATGCCTAGCATTGCCAATGTGTAAAATGTGCCTAGCATAGCCAATGTGTAAAACATGCATAGCATAGCCAATGTGTAAAAAGTGCCTAGCATAGTCAATGTGTATAAAGTACCTTTAAATTCAACATACAAACAAGCTTAGCAAAAACAGCTGCCTACACTTTATGAGCCTGCCTTTTAGTTCATTTAATAAATCTAAAAAGGTTCATGCATTAAGGAAGACTTTTATGTAAATGTTTGTGGACAGGGTCTGGAGTACATTTTAGGAAGGTCCCTTATATTAAAGGATTCAATGAATAATGTGCTACTAATGCCTGGCATAAAAATTTCATGGACCGAGAAATGTCATGAAAGCTAAATTTGACATATCTGAGGTAAATTTTGGAAATAAAATGGCTACATCACAGTATACAGGTATATATCTAATTCAGCTCATTGAACTGAACAGTAAGGAAAGGAAACATTCACATTCGTAACATTCAATCACCATTACCAGATTTACTCTCTGACTTCAGTGATTAAAGAGAAAGAGAAGCAGATGCTGAGAATTACTATACATGCTATTACAGTTATTATGAGAAACTATGGAGAACACGCTAAACAGAATCTGGGCACACCAACAAATTAGAGACGAACAAATTAAGAGCAATTTAAATCTTGATTCCTGTCCATTTCGTTTTTGACTTAATCTTTCATCATGGTATACTGAAATTAGATTAGTTGCCAGAGTTTATTTTTTTTTTAAGAATCAGGTTTAAAAGTCAGCTTGCAATGCTGACGAATAAATCACAACTCAAAAATTGATCACAACTTGAAAAATCCATCAAACTTGAATATCCTCACAGTGTCAAAGACTAAGACATACACCCAACAAAACATGCACTAGCCAGATGTGAATATGGCAGAAGAAAGACTGTCATAAAGAAATTAATATTTGATCATTTAAATCAGTCTTACTGAAATTTGTATAGAGTATATAACTAGAATGGAAAACAACTCAGTTCAGCAATTACAATAAAGTTATAATTTCAGTTGGTGTGTCTACAAATGCAAGGTTGCCTGTGACACATGTATCCATCAGGTTTAGTTCATTAAAGAATGCATCAAAATCCAAAATAAAAAATAAAAGCAAGTCTTTGTTAATTTGAAATTATTATGTGAAATTGCCAAGTATTTCATGATTATTCCTTGATCAACTGGACCTAACACAAATGAACATCTGTGGGAAAAGAGTGGAGTTATACAATGTTTGAGTTGCTCCTAATCACCTTTAAAAGTGACAGAAGTCCTGTAGTATTTGGACATCCTTTCCACACTGAAAACTGTTAATATCTTAACATGACTTGCTCATATAATCTGTATTGTCGACAACCTAGACACATTTATCTGTGGGCAATGGAAGGACAGATAGCAAGCAGCCAAAACTGTTTTGCAGACACCAATTTCCAAAATGGAAGATTCCTCATACTGACCTCTTATTAAATAATTTTGTGTGTTTTATATGCTTGGCAAAATATGTGGAATGAACACTATATAAACAAAGCTTTGTAACATAATTGGAGTGGCATCCTCATTTTTAGAACAAAATCATAGATTCTCTAGTATTGTGCTGCATGCATACTTGGATCATACATGTCTCCTGAAAGTGTCAGCTGACAGTGGAACATAATTGTGTTGAGTATATTTACAAGTTTTCTAATGTGAACTCTATTCTAGAACTTTATAATGTTGTATCATCCTAGAAAATGTTCACATTTTTGAAGGAAAGCAATTTATATAACATATTTTGACCCTACCATATATATTTGCTTATCGGATGAGTCCAGCTGCAAACTGCACAGACTCAGACAGGCTGTTGCATAATGTACCAGCAGATCTGGGTCTGTGAAGTTTGCAAAGTGTAATCAGTAAAAAAAAAAATATAGACCTTCATCTGTAGATTTTCAATATGGTCACCATGGCAGCCACACTTGATAATTCTGAGCACACTTTTCATTCAGCAACAATGTTACCTTAGGATGATCTATGTGTGTGTGTGTGTGTGTGTGTGTGTGTGTGCAAGTTTATGACAATGTTACTTTGGGATCTGTGTGTTTGTATAAGTTTATGACAATGTTACCTTGGGATGATCTGTGTGTGTGTAAGTTTATGACAATGTTACCTTGGGATGATCTCTGTGTGTGTGTGTGTGTGTGTGTGTGTGTGTGTGTGTGTGTGTGTGTGTAAGTTTATGATAATGTTACTTTGGGATCTATGTTTCTGTATAAGTTTATGACAATGTTACCTTGGGATCTATATGTGTAAGTTTATGACAATGTTACTTTGGGATCTTATGTGTGTGTAAGTTTATGATAATGTTACTTTGGTATCTATGTGTGTGTAAGTTTATGACAATGTTACTTTGGGATCTTATGTGTGTGTAAGTTTATGATAATGTTACTTTGGTATCTATGTGTGTGTAAGTTTATGACAATGTTACCTTGGGATCTATGTATGTTGAAGTTTATGACAATTCTCCAAATAGTTTAGGAGGGATAGTGACAAGAAACCTTTGCTAAATGGACTGATGGGAAGTCAGATGACAGGAATTAGCATGTTCTTCTGGTCTATGACCATTTGACCTAAAATACTGTAGCTGGTATTCTATCTGATTTTAGAGTAACTGAGGCAGCTTCAATGGCTGATGGTCATCTATTCAAATACCAGTTGTCCTGTATGGATAAAACATTTCCAGAAATTTTATGTAATGTTGAATATTATTAATAATTTTTAAATGTGGTGTCTGGAAAATTGGAGGGTCCAAATATTTGTAACTAATGACAATAAGGCTTGGTCTGATGTGACAATTGTTTTTCATTGTTCACAAAATACCAGATAAAATTTAACAAAACATAATTATTTCCAAATATGGAGTAAAACACATTTAATGAAATGTACATCTAGAGCCCTAAACTTCTATAAAAAAAAAATACCAAGAAAAATTATCAAATTATCTTAAGCTGACCTTTGACCCTCTCTTAGGAGCTCTTCAGGAAAAGGAACAAAATTATACTAATTCTTATTTATATGGTTTCAGTACTGGGCAACATATGGTAGAAACCAGTTTAGAAAATTTCCATATCACTGTAGAAAAGGACCTAGATTCTCTATATACTAACTTACAAGAGGAGTCCAACTGCACAGACACAGATCTGTCATTGCATAATGTGCAGACATATCTGGGTCTGTAAAAATTTGTTAGGAATAATCAGTAGAACAAACAAGATAGAAACTAATCTGCATAACAGATGGATGGATGGACAGATGGTGGGTATCACAATATCAGTAATACACAAATGTGGGGATAATGACAGGAAATGATTCCCAAAGAAACCTGAAATTGTTTATCAAAGAGAAATCTACCCAATAACCAAAGGTATCACCAGCTGGTTGAGGATGTTTCATGTAGAAAAACCTTCTAATGCTGTCTGACTGCATATATTATGACATTTGTTTTAAACTCTCTCTCTAGTTTTCAGGTTTTCATCCATACTTAATGGCACATCAAAATTATTTGCCTAATACTATAGTCCCCTGTGCCCTGATGATTTTTAAAAAAATGGTCATTCTATGAAAGTTTTGGGATTTAATGAGCAAATGGGTTTCCTTAAATGATAATGGCCTATAAACTAGGATATTTGATATCCAATTAGGAAACATTTTGTTCAGTGAAATTTTGAAAATGTTAATTTTCACTTTTATTGTTGCTAGCAGCAGTCATATTTGATGGCAGATTAGCAGAATTCTTACAAACAAAAAAAACAACAACATTTATTCCAAAATGTTTGGTGTCATATTTGTCAATTCTGTTCATTGGTTTGCTTCAGAAAGAAATCATTCAAGGGATTTTCTAGTTTTAGCAATGGCGACCATACATAATGACAAATTGGCAGCATCTGTACAAAATGAAAGCCCTTAATGCCAAAATAATGCTTCCTTTGCTTACATCAGCATATCCAAAGTATACCATGTAATGTCAGTTATAAAATCAAGTCAAACTGCACATAAGAAAGATTCTGATCTGCTGTAGCATAATGCATTTGCAGATCTGGGTATATGTTGTTTGTTTTTATTGATTACTCCTAACAAACTATACAGACCCAGCTCTAATGTTGCATTATAGTCCAGCATGTCTGGATCAGTGTATTTTGTAGTTGGATTTATAATTTACTACATACAGTATTTTTTTTATTTTGTATTAAAATTTATGTATTACTTTCTGTTGGTGCCAAATACCAATCATTTAAAAAATGTTTCCATATTTCAGTTTATTGTTCTCATTAACTGTCAACAGAAGCATGTTTATTTGTTAAGTCTATGGTGTTACCAGATGGGTACACTTCTGATGCATCAAGTCTATGGTGTTTCTAATTTGGTACACTTCTGATGCATCAAGTCTATGGTGTTTCTAATTTGGTACACTTCTGATGCATCAAGTCTATGGTGTTTCTAATTGGGTATCTGCTGATATATGAAGTCTATGGTGTTTTTAGTTGGGTACACTTCTGATGCATCAAGTCTATGGTGTTTCTAATTTGGTACACTTCTGATGCATCAAGTCTATGGTGTTTCTAATTGGGTATCTGCTGATGCATGACGTCTATGGTGTTTCTAGTTGAGTACACTTCTGATGCATCAAGTCTATGGTGTTTCTAATTTGGTACACTTCTGATGCATCAAGTCTATGGTGTTTCTAATTGGGTACACTTCTGATGCATCAGTCTATGGTGTTTCTAATTGGGTATACTGCTGATTCATGAAGTCTATGGTGTTTCAAGTTGAGTACACTTCTGATGCATCAAGTCTATGGTGTTTCTAATTTGGTACACTTCTGATGCATCAAGTCTATGGTGTTTTTTAATTGGGTACACTTCTGATGCATCAAGTCTATGGTGTTTCTAATTGGGTGTACTGCTGATTCATGAAGTCTATGGTGTTTCTAGTTGAGTACACTTCTGATGCATCAAGTCTATGGTGTTTCTGGTTGGGTACACTTCTGATGCATCAAGTCTATGGTTTTTCTGGTTGGGTACACTTCTGATGCATCAAGTCTATGGTGTTTCTAATTGGGTATACTGCTGATTCATGAAGTCTATGGTGTTTCTAGTTGAGTACACTTCTGATGCATCAAGTCTATGGTGTTTCTAATTTGGTACACTTCTGATGCATCAAGTCTATGGTGTTTCTAATTGGGTACACTTCTGATGCATCAAGTCTATGGTGTTTCTAATTGGGTATACTGCTGATGCATGAAGTCTATGGTGTTTCTAGTTGAGTAAAATTCTGATGCATCAAGTCTATGGTGTTTTTAGTTGGGTACACTTCTGATGCATCAAGTCTTTGGTGTTTCTAATTTGGTACACTTCTGATGCATCAAGTCTATGGTGTTTCTAATTGGGTATCTGCTGATGCATGAAGTCTATGGTGTTTCTAGTTGAGTACACTTCTGATGCATCAAGTCTATGGTGTTTCTAATTGGGTACACTTCTGATGCATCAAGTCTATGGTGTTTCTAATTGGGTATACTGCTGATCCATGAAGTCTATGGTGTTTCTAGTTGAGTACACTTCTGATGCATCAAGTCTATGGTGTTTCTAATTTGGTACACTTCTGATGCAACAAGTCTATGGTGTTTTTTAATTGGGTACACTTCTGATGCATCAAGTCTATGGTGTTTCTAATTGGGTGTACTGCTGATTCATGAAGTCTATGGTGTTTCTAGTTGAGTACACTTCTGATGCATCAAGTCTATGGTGTTTCTGGTTGGGTACACTTCTGATGCATCAAGTCTATGGTGTTTCTGGTTGGGTACACTTCTGATGCATCAAGTCTATGGTGTTTCTAATTGGGTATACTGCGGATGCATAAGTCTATGGTGTTTCTTTTTGGCTACACTCACCATAATTGAGGATATATGCCATGTTCTTCCTGAATGTTTGGAGTCATTATTTTCCTTATTTATAAAACATTTAATGAGATTTTACCATATATTCTTCATTATGAGTTATGTCCAACCACAAATTGCACACCCTGACCTGCTATCACATAATGTGCCAGCAAACTGGGTTTTTTGCAGTATGTTAGGAGTAATCGAAAAAACAACACAGACCCTAATCTGCCAAGGTCAATGATATTATTGTTAAACTCTTCTTATGACCCTTAATTGGTGACTGATATTAAAACAAAAAGTAGAAACAAAATTCACAGTAACTAGTATGTTTTTAGATGAGTTTGGATCGGAAATATCTTTTTTTCTTCTTAAAAGTGAAGCAAAATGAATCACAATGATTAACCTGCTTACAACCACAGAGGGGCCCTGGGTGGAAAACTGGCCAAAAGCACTTGACTTAGTCACTGCAAAAAACTACAAAATGAATGAATAAAATTACAAAATCACTGCTAATGGAAGAATTCATGTCAGCACTGGATCTCCTAAAAGGAGCATCTAAGTCAAGGGTTGTGTGTTCACTGCAAATAATCCATCAGAATTTTATATTGTTCTTAAGCAAAGTTGTTACAAGAGATTTCCATTAGTGGATATAAGAAATTGATTGACATGTCCCAAAACTCTACTTTAATGAGACAAATTAACACCCAAAATGGCACATCATTACTAAGAAGAAAGCATGTTCAACGAACAGGACTGGTTGCAAATTCAGATAATGTGATAGACAAATGACTACTTTAAAAGAAGACCACATGAATAGTATATCTGACCCCTATAGACATATTTTGAAGTAGACATGTTCCAGAGGTACAATTCAACCTTCAAAAAGGTTACTCGATTGTATGCAACAGAAACAATGGTAACAATGCTATGATTTTTCTACTAATAGAAATATTAGTAAACTGATATAAATATCCACCATTATTGATTCAATATTCTTTGTTTTACTAATTTAAGCCACTAACCAGTACAGCAATAATATATGCAAAAATCAATACAATGAAGCACAATACACTTTCTGCAGTATATTTGGCTGACATAATGTACAGTGTCAGTTCTAGCTTCATGCAAAAAATGGTTTATAAATGTGAACTGTCATGACACCAAGCTATAGAACTGTGAACTCTTTCAAGATAACAAGCTATACAATAGTGAACTCTGCCATGACATCAAGCTACAGAATAGTGAACTCTAAAATGGATTAGCATCCCAACATATACCTAAATATTTTTTTGCCAATCTGTGTATTTTCATTTTAAAAAAAAGATACAGGAAAAGTAGTGATTCAAACTGATTTATGAATTTGAAACATTTTGATTAATCAGAAATATCCATTCTTAAAAATAGGTCACTGAAAAAAAAAACTATGAACATCATCATTTGCATAGGTATACATATATTCATGTGTATGACTTTATTGCTTTTGTCAATTGTCACACAACGGCATCATTTATTAGAAAATAAGCCCACTGTAACAGAGTGCCTCCTCCTCTTTCCTGATTAGTTGACAGACTTTCAAACAGCCAAACACTGGCAGCTTGTCTGGTATGTCAACAATGCAAATAAAAACAATATTCCAATGACATTTTCCAATGTTTAAAGATAAAGATCTGAAAATAATGTAAAATGCAAATGTTTTGGATTATATTTCCTTTGTATCAAATTACTTTTGAAGGAATTATTATTAATTAATGGAGGTGGGTACACAGAGGAATAAAAGATCAATGACTAATTAGTCAAACCAAACTTTAGGCTCAGATCTGCTACAATATTTAAAAGTCTGTACTATTCCTGTGCAATTTATTAATTAAATATACTTATTAAAAAAAATCATGGCATCATAGTGAAATGTTGTTGAAAACCATTATTCCATTATTCACTTTGGGTTGGAGAACCATATTGTTTCTATGCAGCTTATAAAATCAATATTCATCAATGCTGCAAGCTGAAATGAAATTAAACAAAAATTTCTGAAGTATTCCATATTGTTTTGAGGTTCTGGTTCTGCAGCAACATACTTTTCCAGGAAAGACTTTGTTTTTTCACGTTTCGAGAGACACTAAATCCATAACGTTTTGATTCTCAGGCAGCTTGATACCTGCTGTTTTCCTGTATGTCAATTGATTATTTTTTGTTGTTTAATATCAAAGTTGTGTTAGTATGAAAGTGCACACACAGTACAACTGTATAAAATTCTGCTTGACACTGTGAAGGTAAACAGAAATTAACTCTTCATGTAGTTAATCTACCACAACACACAAGCTAACACTAAAACTCTTTAAAACCCTGAACGACTGATGCTCTACTGCCCAAAAGGAATTTCCAAGAAAGAAAGATAAAACCCTTTCTTTTTTTACTGCTAGGTGTTGAATCCATCTTTAAAATTCTTTAGAAGTAAAAAATACATTGGAGGTCAAATCGATACCATGATCATTTAAGACCAACTAGGCATTATAAAAAGTCTTCTGGTGAAAAGCCAATGTCAATGTTACTATATCTTTAAAAATTGGTAATAAAAGATTTTCAAGATACCTTAAGTGAGATCAGCTCCATTTGCAATCAGGACTAACTTGATATCATAAAACAACTCTGTCAAATTGCACATCATCAAGACCATCTATTTAGAAGGAGTAGTTTTAACAATATTTCTATGATGGCTGCTATGGAAGCAATATAGGAGGTTATATCTATATCAATTTCATTAGTGATCAACCAGACATCATTTTTAAGTCTTCTGGTGTAAATCCCATGCCAATAAAACATTCCATTCAGGAGTGGTAGCTATAAAAATATTTTCAAGATGTCTGCCTTGGCAGCCATATTGGATACTAGATCTGTATCATTTTCATTGAGGATCAATTACACTGGGATCAATTTGACATCATAAGAAGTCTTCAAGTGAAAACACCATAGTAAAATGAGTATCCATTACAAAGGAGTAACAATAACATAATTTTTGGTGTAACCAGGGTGGCTGCTGCCCTATTTGATTTCCAAGCAGCACCATTTTAATATAAAACCAACTTTAACAATTTTTCAGTCATATCCCTACAATGGCTGCAGTGTGACAGTTTATAGTGATGTCTAGCACTAAGGGAATCATGCTGCAGACATGTAGCATGATGTCCCACCACCCAGTCACATTATCCTGACACCAGGCTGACCAGTCCTATCACTAACATCTTAATGCTAAGCGCTAAGCGAGGCAGCTGTTCCATTATTAAAATCTGTTATTTGACCAGGGTTCGAACCCGTGACCTCCCGCATCTGAGGCAGATGCTTTAACAACTATGCCACCAGATCGGTTTGGGATGCAATTATAATATCCACTTGCAAATAGTTAACATATGGACATAATAATTATTATACAAATAATAATTACTATACAAATAATTACTATACAAATAATAATTATACAAATAATTACTATACAAATAATATATACAAATATATACTATACAAATAATTACTATACATATAATAATTACTATGCAAAATTAATTCTACCCATGGGTTAAGGAGATATGTACTATATTATCCTTTAACAAGTTAGATTCAACTAGAAACAGTAATAGCCCTAATTTAGCCATTGAATGATGTACTTTTTAATTGCAAACAACAAAAATCCTGATTTGCCTTAGCATAATGTGCCAACAGATCCTGGTCTATGTTGTTTGTTCTAGTGATTACTCCCATCAAACTGCACAGATCCAGATCGGCTAACGCATGATGTTATAGCAGATCTGGGTCTGTGCAATTTGCAGTAGAACTTGACTTATAAGCAAGCATATTTTCAAGTATACCTATGCCGTTTGTTCTACAAATTATTACTAGGAAACTAGACAGGCCCTAATGGTTGATCTGGGTCTGTGCAGGTGGTAGTTGGACATAACTTATGAGGTTTCAGCAACAGACAGTCATTGGATCAACCAGTGGACAAAATGAGGACAAAACAATAATGCTGATGCTTAAGTATGGTGTTACAAAGACAAATGTGACAGACAAAAGGACTCAACAGATTTCCAAAATATTTTCAAGAGTTTTCACCTTAAAATAGAAAAGATTGTAAGCCTGCAGATGGACAAAAATTACTACTATTGAGCATATGAACCTTTTTTAAATATTAAAACATAGGCATCTTCCCATCTAGCCAAACCTTTCAAAGTAAGTTGTTCCATGATTCATACTCTTATGTGTACCACAACCATTTTTAACATATTCTATTATCATTTACTAATTTACTTTATGTGAAGGCAATCCTGCATTCTGTCAAATCTGACCCAGAAACTAGAGTTTTATCTCAAAATCTTGATTCAAATAACTATTAAGGCTTGTAATTCATCTGGCTGCATATGAAATAATAAGTACGCCAATCCAGACCAATCAATTTCTGCTCTCCAAAACCTGTGCAGTGCAAAAATTCAAATTTAAATTCGGAGATGGATTGGCTTGATACCAACTCTGAGAATTATTACAATTATAACCTACCTTGGCAGAGACAAAATTGAATTTCTCTGACACTAATTTGGAAACTGCCCACTTCTCAATTCTAAAGGTTTCCATGAAACACGACACTCAACAAATGGAGAAGAAATATTATTTTATGCTTAGGCAGTGAATTTTTTGAGAGAAAAAAATCTTGATATTTCAAATGAAATGAGAAAACACATCAATTTTTCACTTGCCTTCAACTGACATGAATAACATTATGACCATGGATTTTGACGTTATTCTTAAATGCTTCTGTAGTTTAATATGGCCATTTCTTGTTAAAGATGACTCAAGTTCAAATCCATCAATGTTCAAACCATTTGTTTCTTGATCTGCCATTTTACTTTAAATAGGGATAGAGAATTATTTTACTGTTTATATATTCTGTGCAAATAATCACAAAACAGCAGAACATGAATGGTAAACTGCTGACAATATGCAGGATTCAGTAATAAATGGTCTTCTTCAACCTCCTATAGAGAATCTTGCTAGGCAATATATTTAAGCATAAAATATAAAATATTTGCTTGCTACAAGTTAATAACATCTTTCATCTCATGGGTGAAAAACCCACTGAAATATATGTTATTGACTGATTTCAAGCAAATATTCTCTATTTAATATTTATTAATTACTTTGCACATGACTATTTATAGGTGGCCAAGTGGTCTAAAATGCTCACAGTTCTGGATCACTGCAAATTCTCACCTGTCTGGTGGGTTCAAGTCTCAGGCTTGGCTAATTTGGGTATGTGAGAAAGCTTGCCAGTAGCTTCTCATGGGTTAGTTCTTCCCAGGTTTTCCAGGGTTCTTACTCCACCAGTTATATTGGCCCCATGTATAGCCTATCTTGTGCTGAAAAATGGCATTAAACCCTACAATAACAACAACTTTATTGACAGAAGCTAGTATAAAGTAGTTCTCTGCACAGTGTATACAGAAATAAATGTAATTGGGTCTGATCACATGATAATGTTCTGACCAATGGAAATTTTTCTTGATTTATCAACTATTGAAACTGCAATTATGAGCCAATGAATCCCGAAGAAGGATGATTCAATATTAATTTAGGCCACCTGGCAGTCCCAATGTCCATTCAAGGCCTTAATCAGCCAATCAATAGTTAGAAAATCTTACTTGTCAGAATTTTACCCACATTTCATTCATATTCATACTGTTTAAGATCAGAACCATAATTTCTTTTTCCTTATTGGTAGTCATCAGCATACAAGAGATTACATATTTTATTTTAAGTGCATTTTGAAATGCAATAATAAGTATTAGGATTCTCCAAAGTACCATATGTACTTGATTTAAGTCAAGTGAAACTGCAAATAACAAAAGATCCTTTATCTGCCACTGCATAGTGCACCTGCAGATCAGGGACTATACTACTATATGCATAGTGCACCTGCAGATCAGGGTCTATACTACAGTATGTTCTACTAATTACTCTTAACAAACTGCACAGACCCAGATCTACTGGCACATTGTGTTATGTCACATCTGTTCTGTGCAGTGTGCATTTGGACTTCATTAATATCTATACTACAAGTCATATATTATTCCAACATCGGATTATTGTTCAAATGTATGGGGAAACTGTGCTAAATCTGAGCTTGACAGGATTTACAAACTCAAAAATGAGCATCACATGTAATTTCAGATGCATCTATTGATCATCCCTCAAAAGCGTTGTTTACAGAACTCAAATGATTCAGAATATATGAGACAAATTTTCATAAGACAGTTCTTGTATACTAATGTCTACATGGAACTGTACCAGAGTATCTTCAGGACTTATTCAGGCCTTTTTCAACACAATACCATATGGAAACCTTCTAGCACCAAAACCAAGAACAGAACAATTTAAAAAGAGCTTCCAATAATGTAGTACAGTTCTGAGGAACAAGCTTCCACTACTTGTAAACAATCTGCTGAAGATATAAGAGTATTTAAGAAGAGATATCGTGAGCATGTATGTGTTTCTAATAGATAAAGGAATCTAGCATTTTAATACTGAACATCTTAAAATAAACAGTGATTATAGCTCTCTTTCACATTACATGCATTGTTATACTCTCCTTAAGAAGGCCTCAAGGGAGGATAGTCCTTGACTAATGAGTCATCCTCTATAAATAAAGCATTTTTATTATTATTATTATTATTATTATTATTATTATTATTATTATTATTATTATTATTATCAATAAGCAAGTCAATAACTTCCATTTTCTCAGTAATACTCTATTGGAACATTTTTTAAAATAGATCTTTCGACAATTGAAAATACATACTAGTGACGCCAAAAAACAAAATGTGCACCAGACATTAGTACTTTTTCCCCCCAAAGTTAAAATTCCTGAATTGATTTATATAATAGAACTACCTACCTTCCCTAATTTTAAAACCATTGCAATAAAAAACATTTATTTGCAGGCTGAGGTGGGGCTAGGAGCTAAAGACCAAGACACACATTTCATGCTTTGAATCTATTAAAGTGGATGAATGAATGAACAAATGACTTTTCAGTGACCTCTAATGAACCAAATCATGTTTCTTTATGACATTTTATTTCCTGCTTATTAATTCAAAACGGAAAGTAGTTTTCAATAGTGTTTAATAATCCTGTCCAAGTTTGTTGACTTGGTTACATTATGCTACACAAGAGTCTTGTCTTTTAGAACTGAACAGAACTTTAATTTGATGTTCAACACTAACTAAAGATACCCTATGACTGTAGAGCACACTTATTCCAATAATATCTGTTAGGTAACAAATTATTTACATGTCCTAAATGTATGTAATGCCTGATGAATAATAACACTAGCTGTAGGTACTCAGCCTCATACTAAGGATATGGTCTGGAAAAGCTGTTTTTGTTTGCTTTTCTAAAATCACATAACTAAAACTAGTACTTACAACTATAAAAACAGGCAACTTCTTTACAAAACAAAGTAAATTTAATTACTTCTGTTTTACACTATTCATATTAAGACGATTTTTTTTATCTGCTATACAGGGACATGTCCAAAACGTTCGGTGAAAACAGCATTCCAAGTCCTATTGGGTATAGTTACGAAATTTTAATATGTTCAGTATAACACCCATAATGTATGTCTGCAGGGCACCATTTTAATTTAAGATTAACTAGATATCATAATTAATCTTTTGATGAAAACTCCATGATGAAATAACCCATAAAATCTGGAGGAATAGCTATAGCAAAATTTTAAAGATGGTGTTATATAATTAGATGTCCTACCGGCATCATTTTCATTTATGACCAACTAGACATTGTAATTAGTTGGCATTTTTTTATAATGAAAACCCAATACTGATATAATCATCGTCTGCCTTAGGTATGTTTGGAGTCATGTAATCGAGCATGAATCACTGAATGACTTTTATACTGATTCATGCTTTGTAATTGAAAAGGTAATATTAATATTCTAGTTTGCTGACTCAGCTAGACTACTTGGTAAATATACAGTGTTTAATATTCTAGTTTGCTGACTCAGCTAGACTGCTTGGTAAATGTGAAAATAGTGTTTAATATTCTAGTTTGCTAACTCAGCTAGACTGCTTGGTAAATGTGAAAATAGTGTTTAATATTCTAGTTTGCTAACTCAGCTAGACTGCTTGGTAAATATACAGTGTTTAATATTCTAGTTTGCTGACTCAACTAGACTGCTTGGTAAATATACAGTGTTTCATATTCTAGTTTGCTGACTCAGCTAGACTGCTTGGTAAATATACAGTGTTTAATATTCTAGTTTGCTGACTCAGCTAGACTGCTTGGTAAATATACAGTGTTTAATATTCTAGTTTGCTGACTCAGCTAGACTGCTTGGTAAATATACAGTGTTTAATGTTCTAGTTTGCTGACTCAGCTAGACTGCTTGGTAAATATACAGTGTTTAATATTCTAGTTTGCTGACTCAGCTAGACTGCTTGGTAAATGTGAAAATAGTGTTTAATATTCTAGTTTGCTAACTCAGCTAGACTGCTTGGTAAACATATAGTGTTTAATATTCTAGTTTGCTAACTCAACTAGACTGCTTGGTAAATATATAGTGTTTAATATTCTAGTTTGCTGACTCAGCTAGACTGCTTGGTAAATATGTAGTGTTTAATATTCTAGTTTGCTGACTCAACTAGACTACTTGGTAAATATGTTAATTGTGTTTAATGTTCTAGTTTGCTGACTCAACTAGACTGCTTGATAAATATGTAAATAGTGTTTAATATTCTAGTGTGCTGACTCAAGTATATCGCTAGGTAAATATGTAAATAGTGTTTAATATTCTATTTTGCTGACTCAGCTAGACTGCTTGGTAAATATGTAGTGTTTAATATTCTATTTTGCTGACTCAGCTAGACTGCTTGGTAAATATGTTAATAGTGTTTCATATTCCACTTTTCTTACTCAGGTCTGCTTGGTATTAATGTTACACAAGAGTCCTGTCCCTTAGAACTGAACAGAACCTAACTAAAAATAGAACTGATTGTTAAGCTCTTTTATTCCAATAACAACCAATAACACCTGTTAAGTAGCATATTATTATTTATAATACAGCCTAAATTTATGTAATATTTGCTGATTAATAATACACTGGCTGCAGATCCATTCAGAAAACTTACTGGGTAGTGACACAATTTTTAATATGTACAATTAACACCTGTGCTGTATCTCTGCAGGGCACCATTTTCACACAAACCAGATATCATAATCAGTCACACTGTCATGATTTTCATTCAATACCAACTAGATGACTGATTAAGTATTCTCATGAAACTATTTCCATAGACTTTCCTTTCAGGAAGAATGACAGCAACAAGATATTCAGGGTGACAGCCATGGTGGCTATACAGTTTCAGATCAGCAACATTTTATTCAGTACCAACCAGACATCATAAAAAGTCTTTTGATGACAACACATTGTCAGAATGACTTTCAATCTAGGATGAGTGGTGACAACAATCTTTTCAAAATGGCTGCAATGGTGGCCATATGGGGATGAGATAGACACAATTTTCATTTAAAACAAACTATATTGTTACAAAAATCCATTTAGGATATTAAGCAGCTAGAACATCATTTTCAAGATGGCTACTGTGGTGGCCATATTGGACACCCAAGCTGCACTATTTTTATTCAGGACTACCTAGAGCTTGCAATGAATGTGTGTTTCATGGCAATCCTTCAATTAGTTCAGGTAGCAATAATAAACTTGAGCTAGTGCATGGATGGCCAATCAACCATCTGTTAAGTTCTTCAGGTCTAAGACCAGTAGAGATAAAACTGCAAAAACCTTTGAGATCAACCTCTTACAACAAATATACCAAAACCAAGTCTTGTCTTCTACAAATTATCCATGAAATAAACCACATTATATAGACCACCATTTGTTGAATAATGTTGAAAAAGGTTAATTTGACTAACTATATAACAGTAAGGTAATTTAAATGAAATAAGTTGCAAAATTAAGTTGGTCATTGTATAAATGTTTATGACAAACATTTACACAAAGACCAACTTAAATGTCTCAATTTCACCACAAATACGGCATCAAATTGAAAAGGGGCTGTTACTGTTGTCAATACTAGCTAGAACTACTGAGGTCTAGAAAAGGTCTGATGATGCATATTTTAACACAAATAAATCAACAAAAAAATGCATTTATTTTATTTAATGCATTCAAGGTAGGAAAAATCATTTCAAGCAGTTGAAAGTTGATAGCTTATTTTTCCTGCAACAGACATGTTCAATTATTTATATTGCTGAACTTTAATCAATATAAAATTGTGAACAGGACAATTTACTGATATTCTGCACATTTTTCAACCGCATGACAGTCACTGTGGAAACACATCAGATTCAATGGCATGGTAAATATCTAGATGATTAAGACAAAGTCTTGTATTGCAAGTTTGTGTTGTACAGTGGTCACAAAAAATCTAATGCAATTAGAAATTGTTGTACAGTGCTCACAAGAAAATCTAATGCAATTTAATTATTTTTAGTTTAACACCTTGTAAAAAATAAAAGCATTTCATTCAAGTCTAAGCAACAGCTCTGGGGCCATGACTTTTTTTTAGATTTTCACACATTCCTCTTCCAACATTTTCATAAGGAGCATTCAGAATCTCTTTTGGAAGGTAGATGCAATATAAAAGAATGGAATCTGTGGAGATCTCCCTTATAGTAAATTCCAGCAAATGTGTGATAGTTTTTAATTAATAAAAATAAATTTACAGCTTGTTATCTTCATTATCTTGCACAGAACCCTCAATTGCACAATCATACTACATTGTATACATTAGAATTGTTTTGTTTTGGGCTGAATGTCATTTTTCAGTGCAATACACAACAGCCAGTTAAGGAAAACCCAGTATGAACCAGTGACCCTTGGGAAGCTACTGGCATGCTTCCTCACATACCCATATTGGTTGAGCCTAGAATCTTGAAACCAGGTGGTCTGTGTGTGTGTTTGGGATTTTAACTAACTTTAACAATTTTTCAGTCATATTGCTATGATGTTTGCAATGTGGCAGTTTTTAGTGATGTTTAACACTAGGGCATCATGCTGCAGACATGAAGCATAATGTCACAAACAGTCACATTATCCTGACACTAGGCTGACCAGTCCTAACACTAACCTCTTAATGCTGAGTGCCTAGCAAAGTAGCAGACTGTTAGTACCATTTTTTTAATAAGTCTTTGGTATGACTCCGCTGGAGTTTGAACCCACCACTTCCCACATCTGAGTAGGATGCTCTAACCACTCAGCTACAGGAGTGGTCGTGGACTGAGGTGAGATGATCACAAAAAATCAGTAAAACTATGCACTGTATGAAACACCAGAGATATTACACCCAAATAACAAAACATATTCCATCATTGTACTACCACTCAAAGTACAGCTGGCAAAATGCTTTTAACAACTAGATAATTAACTGCACAAAAGTTAATTAGTAAGCACTTAATTTATCCAGAGTCTAAGCATTTGCTATAATACAGCCAAATGCAACATGCTTTGTCATGCTCATGGCAAAGTGAGTACCATCTTTGCAGCTCACTCACTTTTAAGGCAGGATTCATTAAGTTTATTGGAAAATTCACACAACTGTGCACCTTGGGGAAAACACTGCTGAAGCTTCTAGTTTAACATGCACTACAGCATAATAGAGTCCATCTGAACATCTTTTATCATGACCATTCTTCTTCATATTCCATGCTTTTCTTGGGGCTGGAGATTAATACTGACAACTGTGTCATAATTGGTTGTGATATATGTATCACAACAGTATCATGTACATTAAAAAATATACTAGTGAGTTCATGTCTGCAATAGTCTACTAGTGAGTTCATGTCTGCAATAGTCTACTAGTGAGTTCATGTCTGCAATAGTCTACTAGTTAGTTCATGTTTGCAATAGTCTACTAGTGACTTCATGTCTGCAATAGTCATCACTGCAAAATCACAAAATTTATGGAACTTACAAAAATGAGAAATTTTATTTTCTGTTTTCCTTACAATAATTGCTAAACATTACAAGAAGGCCATGGCTTGCATGTCAAGCCCATTATTGGTGTAAAACATGTCTGTGACAAAAGGTCAAAAGGGTGTGATTATTGCAGAATGAACTGTCTTAGCTTCATAATGATCCATCTCAAGCATGAAAAATTCCATCAAGGAGTTTAGAAAATAAAAGCAAATGAAAAAAAATTCAACAAAAGTTTAAGACAAAAATCTTTTATGAAATAAAAAATAATTTTTAACATAAATTAGAAACAAAACAATATATGTTAACATACCAATTATTCTAACATTTAATCCAGTCAACTTATTTTCAGGTCTGGTGATAAATTAGCAAGAAAGCTGTAATGCACATTAAAATTGCCAAGAAAGCAATAATTAAAACCATTCTATTGTTAGATCTGGTGATAAACTGCAAGAAACTTGCAACACAATGATATGGCTGTGGCAATTCTAAATGGCAATGCACTGGCATGTCATTGGCAGCAATAGCAAATTTAATGAGGGAAAAACCCTATTACCACTCTAAAAGTACTATTAACTGCATATACAAGCCAGTTTAATAGTGGCAGTGTTCCCAACAAGAATAAAATCCATTTGTTCATCTGTAACTCCATTATAGTTTCTTGCAAAATATCCATGTTACATAAGTCTGGTTTTTAGTTGTGCATGGAGTGCATCATCTGCCATTAATAATGACATTAAGGTAGCATTGCTGACTAGCAGAATGAAACATTACTGAAGGAAGGAATCTCTGGACGCTTTAAGTGCAATATAAAGAAGTGGTAATTTGAGCCCGATTGTCTTTTACAAGAGTCCTGAAATATCAAATGTCCTGAACTAATGGAAAAAATATAAAAACTTTGTAAGTAGGTAAAACTATGAAGTCTGATAATTACTTTGGTCTTGTGTAATGACCAGTTATGTGACCTATGCATCATTTTGTGGGGTTCCTTAAAGTACAAATGATTCCATGAAATTAATAGTCAGATATGAAGGGACATGGTTTGCAAGACTACTGACCAACAGGACCCAACGACCTGGTCCTTTAAGTCAAAGTACGCCATCTTAACTCAACTTACTGTGCTGAAAACATAACTTTCTTATCTGACTTACCCTTACCTTGATCTCTAACATTTTGAATCCTTCGCATGTGGTCTAGAACAAAAGTTATTATTTGAATACCTATGAAATTGTTGACCCCTTGATATGTAAGCCATCCACAAAGTTAGTTAATTAATGTAAAACCAAAGTTATTTTGCAGAAATTTAAAAAGGTATTAGATGAATGGATGCACAGACAGACATACAGACAGTGTCATAAGATTAAAGCCCCAGTTTTCATTTATTGCCAAAAAATTACTTTATCAATATCTCAATTCCTCTGCCTAGCTGACTTGCAGAATGTTTTCTTTGCCACATATTAGATGAGAAATGCTAACAGATCAAACTTAGTACCCTAAAATAAGTCACTGATAAATCAATCAAATTTAATTTTGTTTTATTTCAGTTCGCTATGGATACTGGTATGAACTACCTCCATACCAATCAATGGCCTTCAAGGAAGGATATCATCGATTGAATGATGTTTGCAAAAGTAAGTAGAATTCCTCTACAGATTCTGGTTTAAACATTAAATATTTATATGGCAGCCTTTACTTCTTTAGAGGTTATTTTTTAAAATGTACAGATCAAAAAAATACTTGTAAAGGTTATACAAAGTAGATTGAAAGAGCAAAGATATTTCATGAAGAATGCAAAGGCCATGGATCATTACTCAAAAAACCATTCAAAAAAATACTGATGTCCGCAGTGGTGGGAGCATTAACCCAAGTCTTGTCATATGTACTCACTCACAAGTTAAATCAAACTGCAAACAACAAAATCTCTGATGGCATAATATAATACACAAGTATTTCAGGGTTTATGTTGTTTGTTTTACTGAATAATCCTAACAAACTGCATAGACCCAGGCCTGCCAGTGCATTATGCGATGGCAGACCTAGGGATAAGTGAGTATATATGATATTTATATACCTTACTCAATGCATACAACTCTAATATCCTATTTGGTTAAACCTTGTTTTTGAAAAATCCATTTGGAAGTCATGATAAAGCTTTAATTTATTTAGCTTCTAAAAGGACCCAAGGCTTTCTGCTTAGCATAGTAACAGACGAGATATTTTTTTTTATAACCGATAGAACTCCAAGATATGCCATCTAAATGGCACCACTATGACCAATCCAAGCTTGTTTTTTTCATTAAAGTGATAAATTACTGTTACAGTATATGGTGTTATCAGATTGTGAAGCACAGACTAATAATAATAATAATGAGGACTTAGTACAGCACTTAACTTTTAAAAGCTCAAAGCTTTTACAGTAGTGGTGAATGTATAAGGACACAGTATGTGTGTACACACACACACACATACACACACACACACTACAAAATAAAACATCATGAAATTACTAACAAAAGCATGCTGAAAATAATTCAAAGGAAATACTGTTAATCATCAAGTCCATTCTATCATTTCAAATAGACAAGTTTTGAGTGCAATCTAAAATGAGATCACTGTATCCAAGCTCAAAAGCAATTAATCTCAGGTAGCTGGGCCCTAATACACAAAAGAATGGTGTCCCTATGACCTAGTTTTGATGGTGAGAATAGTGAGAAAATTAGTGTCAACAGGGAGTATAAGTTTCTAGAAGGAGTGTACACATGGGTGAAGTCAAATAGGTATTCTGAACTGGAGGCAGTAAAAGAAAAAGAAGTGTAAATCATGTCACACCCAGTCACATTATCCCGACACCAGGATAACCAGTCCTAACACTAACTCTTAATGCTGAGCTCCAATCGAAGCTACTGCTAGTACCATTTGTACAAGTCTTTGGTACAACTTGGCCAGAGTTCAAAAACATGACTTCCTGCATCGAGGCAAATGCTCTAACCACATAGGCCAGAGCAGTTGAAATATGTTGGTAATTTCATAGATTCATTAAAACATCTGCTAATGTTTTGCAAAGAATCGTTTACCTGAAGCTTGTTACATGTTATACACTACTTCACTTCAGAAATGTGCCTCATTAAGCTTTGAATGATAGCAACAACATCAGATGGATTCATAGATTTGTATACATGGGTGCCATCAGCATGCATGTATCTATTTCTAACAAGCTCTGACTCCTATAATACATAAGCAATTACTGTCTTTCAAAATTACAGGAAACTGTTGAAGCAATCAATTTCTGCATGAACAGACTTCCATGGATAAACTAGATTAAACTGAAGTCATCCAGTTTTTTTTTTAAATTAATACCTGGTAATTTCTTCTTCATATATCTTTTCTTATATAAAAGTTCCTTTAAGGAAAATTAGTCTTAGTCTGACATATTTCATTTTAAGATGAAAACATTATTCAGCTGTTATCCCTATAATTTTGAAGAAATGTTTAAGAATGCCAAGTATGATCAAAGTATGCAGAAGTATGCAACAAAAAAATGTGGGGGGGGTAATGTTAATGATGCCATCCTTGTCTGTATGATGAGAATTCATCCATCGAAATAGTGGCTTCCAAATAGAAAGAACATATGTGTACAAGAGGGTTCAGGAGGGTGCATGCTGGTGTTGCTGGTCCCTCAGGTATCGGTAAGCCATGAATAGAATGAGACCTCCATAGAGGGTCTCCATTTCTAGGGGACCGGTCTGCAAAATGTTCTTACTGTAAGATCTAAAAAGTGACCAAACCAACTTCCCTGTTGCCTTGGAGGTCCACTGACAATGTCATGGACATAGACAAGGTGCCAAGATGCCATAGTCACTGCTTCCAGCAAATACAACAGACTTGTTTGCAACCAAGTGGCCAAAAAGGATTGGCATGAGAGGCTAGTATTGTGACCAGGTGACCTAGACTTGGGCCCTATGTCTTTAAAAGGCGAAGGTTCCCATGGAAATATGACTTATCCATTTGACTGCCTTGTCGGAGGACCAGATCTCTTTCTCCTTGACCATCTGAGATGTCAATTATGAGGGTAAGACAATTAAAATCATGTGGGAATCACATCAATCTGTTCTTTGTTCAATTTTGTGCAAGTAATCATCCTACTCAGGTTACATGGAAGCAGGGCTTTAAGCCATGTGACCTGGTTGTTGTATTCTTTTTGAGGTTTCTCTAGTTTTTCTCACCTCGTCCACATTTCATGGCACACCAGCATCATTTGTCAAACACAAAAAGGTCTCTATGCCAGAACACTCTGGGTCAAAGTTAGTCAAATTATGTTCAGCAGTTTTTTTTAGTAACGGCTGTTATATTTGATAAAATAGAATCAACTGTTCAATTCTGACAAAAGTTGAAGCTAGGACACTTTCTTTCAAATTTCATAAATTTCTATTAGGTAAGCAGCTTCTAGAAGAAATTTATGTTTATCCTTGATTTCTTTTGACAGTCTGATTTCTTTACTTTACAAACATATCTGAATTTATTTTGTGCATATTTATGCAACTAAATGTAAAGAACAATGAACACTGCCCAAAAGCTATGCAATGTCTGCTTTTCAATTTAATTCTTCTCACACTGAGTACAAGTATACTGCCAAAAATGCTGAGATATCTTTTAACTGAAGACAGTGTATCAAATTTAAACAAAATCTACAGATATATGAAACAAATTCAATAAGGTACTTACAGATGTACCAATATTCACCAAATTCAATAAGGTACTTACAGATGTACCAATATTCACCAAATTCAATAAGGTACTTACAGATGTACCAATATTCACCAAATTCAATAGGGTACTTACAGATGTACCAATATTCACCAAATTCAATAAGGTACTTACAGATGTACCAATATTCACCAAATTCAAAGATTCAAAGGCATTTAAAAGATTCACCAATATTCACCAAATTCAATAAGACATTTTCTGTCTCACCAATATTCACCAAATTCAATAAGACATTTACTGTCTCACCAATATTTACCAAATTCAATAAGACATTTACTGTCTCACCAATATTCACCAAGTTCAATAAGGCATTTACTGTCTCACCAATATTCACCAAATTCAATAAGACATTTACTGTCTCACCAATATTCACCAAATTCAATAAGACATTTACTGTCTCACCAATATTCACCAAATTCAATAAGGCATTTACAGATTCACCAATGTTCACCAAATTTAACGAGATTGACTCAACAATATTTTGGTCTAATCAATGCTTTTATTTAGCAGAAACCTAACTCAAAAATCAGAAAAAATCTTTTTCCTGAACATATTTTTAAAAACATATATTAGCTGTTGAGAAAAAGTATCCTCTATAATAGCATGGTTTGTAATGACTGAAAATTTACAAGGAAATCTTAAAGTGCATATAATAAGAAATGAATGCTGATTCCTGTTCTTCAACATGAAGCTTCCTACTTTAAAAATCCTGAAGAAACAACCATGTCTGTAATGATCATACCTATGTTATCTAAACATGTAAAATTGTCATAAAAATCATGCCATTTGAAATGTGTAATCCAATTTGAAATGTGTAATCCAATTTGTAATGTGTAATCCAATTTGAAATGTGTAATCCAATTTGAAATGTGTAATTCAATTTGTAATGTGTAATCCAATTTGAAATGTGTAATCCAATTTGAAATGTGTAATCCAATTTGTAATGTGTAATCCAATTTGTAATGTGTAATCCAATTTGAAATGTGTAATCCAATTTGTAATGTGTAATCCAATTTGAAATGTGTAATCCAATTTGTAATGTGTAATCCAATTTGAAATGTGTAATCCAATTTGTAATGTGTAATCCAATTTGAAATGTGTAATCCAATTTGAAATGTGTAATCCCAATGTAAATCACATTCAACAAAACACAAGTGTTTATGCTCTATCTTTTCTTATTGCTGGTACATGTACTGAAAATGGGTCACTGCAAAAAAAACAAAAAACAAGTTATCATCAGGGATAAAGTTAAAAAAATCTCTATTGCATTAAAATCACCAATGTACAACTTAAACACCATCTTTCTCATATACACAGGTGTATCTTTTTGAGAAATGTATGCAAAACAGAGGATTATATTTTTATCAATATGAAAGCAATCACATTTAAAGAGTAACATTATGCAATTTTACAATTTAGGAAATATGCATGTCATTTCAAAAACTAATATCTTTAAGAAAGACACACTAATGTATTATTGTTTCTAACCCCTGGAACAAAATGCTTTGTTCTTATCCTGTATGATCATTCTGCAAAACAGTCATCTAATTCACTCTTACTACTTCCCTGTGTTTCACAAAAATTCACTGTCAAATTTAGAAAAAATACTGAAGAAAACTAAATGACTGTTTACATTATTAGAAAAACCTTCAATGTTTAATGATAATCAGTGTTCATTTCATCTGATGGATCACAGATCTTGTTTGCATCAGATAAGCCTCAACTGATGTCCTATGAATTTTTTATCCCAGTCACCATCAACTGAACTGCCTACAGTGGCTAAACATCCAATAAGTCACTGTGTTTGTGTTATTGGAATGTACACTTGATTGCTGCCACCACTGTAATGCCTCTTGCCTTACATTCACCTCCCACCAAGCCAAAACCACACTTTGTCTATCAACATTATTGGATCATTATTATCATGTACAGTATAGTATGTATACTGAGTCATCAATCAGTTGTCATATCTGAAAATGTAAAACAGTTGTTTACTTAGCTTCATTTAAATATGTAATTAATGTCTTCCATGTAGATCAAACTCTTTTTGCAAAGTCATCAGATACCCTGTGAGTGAACCCATTTCAAGTTGATGGCAGGTTTTGCACAGCAGGTTTTCTTTTACTTACAGCTAAAGTATATGGCAATCAATGGTTGATCAAATTTTATATGGATGGTCTCTCCAAATTTGTCAGGATAAAGGACCTAACCTTGTACTTGCAGCCATCCCAGTTTTTGTTCATGGGGACCTGAATTCCATAAATAGGAAACTGTTTGGATAAAAATGGGCCTAGCGCTAAGCTAAACTCAGCACATGGAAAGACCAGTGTTCCTGCAGTCTTTAAAAAATGGAATTCTGTGACTATTCCAAAAATTTTCCAAGACCTTTTTACCAATTTCAAGAGCATTATGTAAAGTATATGACCTCTAATACTTTCCTAACATATAAATTTAGCACAAAAACATTTTACAGCTGGCTTTGGGCATACTTCATCCTATTGGACAGGCCATTCTCTTTTGAGTTCCAGTCGTATAATGATTTTGAACGGTGGTCAGATCACTGGATGTAGACTGATTGAAGTTTTAAGGGGAACCTACTCTAACAAATCAATTATCTAAGTTAGGTAGGATGGTAAAACTTCTGCGTTGGAAAAGGAAAATGCTACCAGATAATGCAAAATAATCAAATTCCATGACTTTTCCAAAATTCTGTATGACTTATGAAAATTTCTAAACTTTTCAAGGCCCGTGAAATTCTTTTCTGTAATTTACAAACTTTTCCAGGACTTACAGGACTGCAGGAACCCTGAAAGACATGGCCAAGAAAATTCTCCATGTCACACAAACCTACATTTTCAATGCCTGCATCTAGCAGCCTTTCCTTTCACAAATTGTACCATTACACCAATTAATACTATCCAAAGCAAACGGTATGAACTCTTATTTGATGATATTGTTTTGCTTTTGTGAAATAAACACATATATATGGGTTGTGGAGCTTTGATGGTTACAAGGTTACATAAAGTGTGAACAGAAAGATGAACCTTTAAAGGCACATTGGCATGTAATAAGCATTTTTAAATCTACAAAATGACATCAAATATGTATGGGAAAGGGTTTCTGATGTCATGCATTTCAATGCAGGGATCATAAAGAAATGTCCATTGTCATTTTTAAAACTTACATCACAGTAACATGTATCTGGTCAATCATATCCAAACAGTGACCTGCATGTGGCTAAGTCTTTTACATTGTGCAGCCCATGGCCATGTAGGCAGTCTTTTTCAAATATTCATTTTAATACTATGAATAATTTGTGCTAAGAAACTGTTCCTGCCCATTCAGCCTGTAGCCTTAAGCATTTTATCTGATTTGGCTCCCAGCAAAAAAGGTTGGACATCCCTGACCAAGATAGTAAGAGTGTTTTGGAATTACAAGATTAACATTACTGTATATAATCATTGTTAAAATGCATTTTGTTGGTTTATTTTATGCTCCCTTCTTCCCCTGAGCCACCATCAAGATAATATCCATATATTTTATGCACACCTCTGCTCCTATTAGTAATGATAAGTTGTGTGGCATATATACAACATGATGCAAATAATCTCAATTACCCTACACAGTCTATATGATACTTGTATGTAGAGTCCAACTGCAAACTGCACAGACCCAGATCTGTCATCATATAATGAACTGCACATATGGCTCTATGCAGTTTGTTGGAATTCAATAGAAAAAATAAACAAACAACCCGATCTGCCAGTGCAGTATGCGATGTCAGAACATTGTCTATGTTGTTTGCGGTTGGACTCCAACTGTCAGTGAGTATATAAAGTGGTTTTAATGTTAAGTTTTTATTTCCATGGCTTGGGGAAGAAGAGAGCATAAAATTTACCAAAACTGTCTTGATATGGATCAGGTGAGTAATGGGAGAATAAAATGTATGAACATTGTTTAGTGATGAATGACAAGTAGTGAAGCATAAAATGTATCAACACTGTTTTGATATAGATAAGGAAAAGAGTGGAGCATAAAATGTACCAACACTGTCTCAACATGGACTAGAAGAGTGAAGTATAAAATATATCAACTTTGTCTTGACATGGACTAGGAGAAGAGTGGAGTATAAAATGTACCAACACTATCTTGACATGTATCAGGAAAAGAGTGGAGTATAAAATGTACCAACACTGTCTTGACAATGACTAGAAGAGTGAAGTATAAAATGTACCAACACTGTCTTGACATGTATCAGGAGAGGAGTGGAGCATAAAATGTACCAAATGTAGCATATACATTTTCCATTGCATGTAAATTACCAAGAAAAAATAAGATATTGGAATGCCTCTAAGAGGAATCAATATTGAAACTGGGAAGAAAATTAAGGTACAAGCTCACTAGGATTAAGAAGGCAATTCAATGCTTTGTTGTCTTTGTGTTAATTATATCAGACTTTTAGATCAACTGCAGTGCTAGAATGTTATGGGGACCAAATTATTGCAAGAATCTCAAGAATCTTGGTAAAACCTGATAATTTTGAAAGAATTAATAATTAACTGAGTAAATCATTTGTTTCTTAATCTATATAACATCTTTTTAATCTCCATAAGTTAAACTGTAGTGGTGAATTTCATTTTAAGGTAAACTGAAAACTAATTGTCTTCCATTATTAAATATGTCTGTGCAACATACCAATGCTTCATAAGTGCAATATATTTTATGCTGCACTGTGTGGTCTGGCAAAACTGTTAGATTCAAGCAATTTTCTATGAACTTTTTAAACTGTGGTTCACTGATCAAAATTAAACTACTAATTGATTTCCATTTTACCAGACTGAATAATTAAACAGTTGTGTGTGGCATATGCATGATGCAATCTATCCTTAACTTGTACTCTACAAGATATTACAACATATTATTACACTACAACTTGCTATGGTCTACAAGATATTACAACATATTATTACACTACAACTTGCTACGGTCTACAAGATATTACAACATATTATTACACTACAACTTGCTATGGTCTACAAGATATTACAACATATTATTACACTACAACTTGTACTCTACAAGATATTACAACATATTATTACACTACAACTTGCTATGGTCTACAAGATATTACAACATATTATTACACTACAACTTGCTATGGTCTACAAGAAATTACAACATATTATTACACTACAACTTGCTATGGTCTACAAGATATTACAACATATTATTACACTACAACTTGCTATGGTCTACAAGATATTACAACATATTATTACACTACAACTTGCTACGGTCTACAAGATATTACAACATATTATTACACTACAACTTGCTATGGTCTACAAGATATTACAACATATTATTACACTACAACTTGCTATGGTCTACAAGATATTACAACATATTATTACACTACAACTTGCTATGGTCTACAAGATATTACAACATATTATTACACTACAACTTGCTATGGTCTACAAGATATTACAACATATTATTACACTACAACTTGCTATGGTCTACAAGATATTACAACATATTATTACACTACAACTTGCTACGGTCTACAAGATATTACAACATATTATTACACTACAACTTGCTATGGTCTACAAGATATTACAACATATTACACTACAACTTGCTATGGTCTACAAGATATTACAACATATTATTACACTACAACTTGCTACAGTCTACAAGATATTACAACATATTACACTACAACTTGCTATGGTCTACAAGAAATTACAACATATTATTATACTACAACTTGCTATGGTCCACAAGATATTACAACATATTACACTACAACTTGCTACAGTCTACATGATATTACAATATATTACACTACAACTTGCTATGGTCTATAAGATATTACAACATATTACACTACAACTTGCTATGGTCTACAAGATATTACAACATATTATAACACTACAACTTGCTATGGTCTACAAGATATTACAATATATTACACTACAACTTGCTATGGTCTACAAGATATTACAACATATTACACTACAACTTGCTATTGTCTACAAGATATTACAACATATTACACTACAACTTGCTACGGTCTACAAGATATTACAACATATTACACTACAACTTGCTAGGGTCTACAAGATATTACAACATATTACACTACAACTTGCTATGGTCTACAAGATATTACAACATATTATTACACTACAACTTGCTATGGTCTACAAGATATTACAACATATTACACTACAACTTGCTATGGTCTACAATATATTATAACATATTACACTACAACTTGCTACAGTCTACAAGATATTACAACATATTATTACACTACAACTTGCTATGGTCTACAAGATATTACAACATATTACACTACAACTTGCTATGGTCTACAATATATTACAACATATTACACTACAACTTGCTACAGTCTACAAGATATTACAACATTATTACACTACAACTTGCTATGGTCTACAAGATATTACAACATATTTTTACACTACAAGTTGCTACGGTCTACAAGATATAACATTACAACATATTATTACACTACAACTTGCTATGGTCTACAAGATATTACAACATATTATTACACTACAACTTGCTATGGTCTACAAGATATAACAACATATACTACAATTTGCTACAGTCTACAAGATATTACAACATTATTACACTACAACTTGCTATGGTCTACAAGATATTACAACATATTACACTACAACTTGCTATGGTCCACAAGATATTACAACATATTACACTACAACTTGCTACAGTCTACATGATATTACAACTTATTATTACACTACAACTTGCTATGAAAACAACTGGAAGGCATGCAGGTTAGTTATGAGCAGGACTAATATTTAAATCCCAAGTCAATTAAAAATTAGCACAAGAAAATCAAGGACAATTATTAGCAAAAGATACTAATTTTTCATTGAGAAGTTTTTTTGTTGCAACACAAGTTTCAGCCATGAGTGGCAAACCCTGGATCTCTACTATAGTCAATATATATTACCTAGTTCCAGTGTCTGTAAGGTACCAGTAATAAAAGTAGCAATGCAGAACCAACCTCGCAAATAAAGATCCTTGCAAAGTCACCTTTCTCAAGGCTACCAGAAAGCACTAACAGAAACAAGAGTCCCTCGATGACACTGATGCTCAAGTGGCTTGAAAGAATGCAACAACTAAATTTTCAACATACTGTATGCAAGATTGGCAGTTTTTTTCATTTAAGACCAACTATCTATCATAAAAGTCTTCTCAATATGACCTTCCATTCAGTTTCAGCTGTGAAAAGATCTTAAAGATGGTCACCATGGTAGCCATACTAAATATCTGACAGCTCAACATAATTTTCATCAACTAGGCATCATAATATATCATTTGGTGTAAAGCTCTTATTGATATGACTATCCATCCAAGATGGGTAGCAATATCAAAATTTTCAAGATGGCTGACATGGTGCCACACTTTATCTTAGAGAGGCATCATTTTCATCAGGATCACTTGACCCTGCTTGTCACCATACAGTAATTCTTTGAATACAGTTATAAATATGATTTTTCAGACCATTCCTCTATTTGCATTCTTGTTACTGTACAGTAATTCTTTGAATACATAGTCATAAATATGATTTTTCAGACCATTCCTCTATTTGCATTCTTGTCACTGTACAGTAATTCTTTTAATACTGTAATAAGACTTTTCTGGCCATTTCTCTACTTGCATGCTTGTCACTGTACAGTAATTCTTTGAATATAGTCATAAATATGACTTTTCAGACCATTCCTCCATTTGTATATCACTGTACAGGAATTCTTTGAATACAGTAATAAGACTTTTCAGGCCATTCCTTTACTTGCAAACCACTGTACAATTACACTTTGAATACAGTTATAAAAAAAAGACTTTTCTGAATATTCCTCCATTTGCATATCACTGTACAGGAATTCTTTGACTACAGTCATAAAACTTTTCAGGCCATTCCTCCAATTGCATGTCACTGTACTTTATAAAATTCCTGCAAATTTCTGCTACTCTTGGAGTGACAAAATTTTCAATCAAGATAGGTAGAAAGAAAAGGAAATATATTTATCATCCTTATGAAATATCAAGAATACAGAATTTAAAAAGCCAGAAGACTGCCAGATGCATGGATATGTGCATCAAAAACAAAACGGAGGCAGATAAAGAGACAACTGATATGCAGCCAACTGAATTATCTCCTCAAAGGACCAAACATATGATGACAAATACCATATGTGGAGATATGTTTTTTCAATCAATATGACATTAAATATTACAGATGTACTTGCTCAAAAGTAATTCTCACAATTTTTTGCATTTGCAGTTACAGGGTAGACAACACAGGTAACAACAACAGTAACTGTCCCAATATATTCCATTTACCGGCACAACAGCTTTTAGAGTCAACAATAACTGTCCCAAAATATTCCATCTACTGGCATTCGAGCTTTTAGAGTAAACAATAACTGTCCCAAAATATTCCACCTACCAGCATTTCAGCTTTTTGAGTCTAAAAATATTCCATTTACTAAATTATTGGCATTGCAGCTTTTTGAGTGAACAATAAATAGCACATCCAGAGCAAGCATAATATAAAGTCTGAGAGAGAAAAATATTGAAAAATAAGTTATCTGTTTTCACTGAGAACAGAAATATAAATGCAAACACATAGTTTTATTAAACCTTTGTTTTGTAGAATGCAATGATAATGAAAGAAACTTACAAGCAGTTAATATCAAGTAAACTAGATTAATTACCCATCCCAGAAAGGTTAAAAAAGTTTTACTTTTTTTTAAATTGTGATAATTAAGTATAAGAGAATTTCTGAATATAAAATTACAATATGGTTTTTAAAATTTGGGCTGCCGCAATATGTTTTGAACTCATAACCTCTTGTTTGGCAAACGTAACACACAGAATGAAAAATGTGGATGCTTTCGTATAAGTCAATGGCAAATTATGGGAGATCAGGTGTTACATCCAAAGGGGTTGGTACCTCACCCCACCACTGCCTCTACATTTTAATAATCTAGTTTATTCTCTTAAGAGTTTTGTATATATTTTTGCTATTAAAATATTGATCTGATTTTCCTAATGTGACGTATATGATATAAAAGACAAATTGGCAAAATAACTCATCTGCATTTTAAGGTACAATATTTTTGTTATTCTTTTTACTATCACCATCTTTTGCTTCATTTTTGCTCTTGATCTGTTAGTAAACTTACCACAGTTGTAGCATTAGTTATTTAAATTTCTGAAATGTCCATATTCATATTAAATCACATGTGCTAACTTTTGTGTTTGCCATATAAGTTTTAAATGCAGTTTTTCTTACATGATGAATTACATTACAACTAATATCAAGTTTTCAGTTATGGAAAATTACAAAATAAAATTAAAAGACACCAGCATAACTGACATTTATCACATTTGACAATAAACCACAAAATATTGTAGGATTAGTCTGGTTTGGTGCTTTTTGACACAGCAATACCAGCATGTTGTTTAGTGCTGTTATTTAGTACTTAGGCAATTGGAGTAAATTGCCATGCCAAAGGACACACCATGTTAATAGTAGAAAACAGTACAAAATAATGCAAAATGAGAAGCAGGGTTAGCTTCCTCCAAGTAACATAATCATAGGAATCTAATCAATATTTGCAGAAGCAAAGCATTAATTCTCTCATTAATCATAATTTTCATGCATGTTAATCACAAAATAATGCCGTGATAAGATATTTTTCTGAACAACCAATGTTAAGCCAGATTTGTATGTCATCAGTCATGAGCTGACTATGATCTCTGTCCACTTTAATCTTTGTCCAATCAGAATTCCCAGCTAATTTTCTGTAATCTTTTCAAAATGGCTATTCCCCAGTAGGATCCTTTTTTCCTTTGTCTGAACAATGAAAATAATGTCAGCTGATAGAACCAATGGCAGATTTTCATATGAGATTGGGACCCTGAGCAATTTTATTAATTATGCAGAGCAATTATTTAGATCTGATCTGACTAAATTACAGAGAACCAGTCTATCAGACTAATATCTTCTTAAAACCAGACCACAAAGTCAACTAATTGGACTCCCAAAGTGGACAAAACTTTACTGGATAAATTAAAGCTAATGAAACATAAATTAGCAGTTTAAACAGCCATTTCAACCAGCAAGTAGCACAATGGTTAAACTGCGAACAATTTCTTCAAGCTGCAAAAGTTAACTTCAGCACCCATTTTAAAAGCAGTTTAAATATTTAAAAAATGTTACCCACCACCTGCAGCAAACAATTAGTTGAGCAAATATTCCAACAACATTTAAGAAAAAAGTTTCTGAATCATATGGCATGAAGGGATACTACATAAGAATGGTCAGGAGTTTTATGGTGTGAATATTATACTGACAGATCTGACAGATTTTGAAGTTTGAATAGAAAATCATCTGCTCTAAATAACATCATCTGTCATATAACATCCACAAGCCACACCATAAAGCATTTCACTTAACACCTAGTGCCATTTTCTTTAAAAAGTACAGACTGGTTTACAACCAATAAAATGAATCTGTGAGGCAAAGTTCACATTTGAAGAAAGAAGTCTGTTTTCTTGGAAATGGGTTGTCAACAGTTGCTATAAACAGTAAATAAATAATTTTATGCTATTTTAACATAGCAGTCAACTTTTTAAGAATATTCTTAAATTTATATCAGTGGAATTAATGAGATGATAATAAAAATGACAAACACAACTTTTTATTACTTTTAATTTTATTTTTTTAATTATCACAAAGGCATAATACATATACAGTATAGCTTAATGCGTAATTTGGTGAAAAAAGTATGATTGTCAGTATACTATACTTTCCCATTCCCATCAATAATCAGTACACCTCCTCATAATATACTGTAATACATTGTGACTTTCCCCACCCCATTAAAAAGCTGTAAACCTCTTGATACTAATAATAACACACTGTAATGATTGCTTCTTCCCCCACCCCATCAATAATAGTAAACTGCTTCATAATATACTAATACACTTTTTCCCCTCCACCCCACCTCATCAATTAGCAGTAAACCTCTTAACACACTGCAATGATTGCTTCCTCCCCCACCCCATCAATAATAGTAAACTGCTTCATAATATACTAATACACTTTCTCCCCTCCACCCCACCTCATCAATTAGCAGTAAACCTCTTACACACTGTAATGATTGCTTCTTCTCCCACCCCATCAATAATAGTAAACTGCTTCATAATATACTAATACACTTTTTCCCCTCCACCCCACCTCATCAATTAGCAGTAAACCTCTTAATACACTGTAATGATTGCTTCTTCCCCCACCCCATCAATAATAGTAAACTGCTTCATAATATACTAATACACTTTTTTCCCTCCACCCCACCTCATCAATTAGCAGTAAACCTCTTAATACACTGTAATGATTGCTTCTTCCCCCACCCCATCAATAATAGTAAACTGCTTCATAATATACTATTACACTTTTTTCCCTCCACCCCACCTCATCAATTAGCAGTAAACCTTTTAACACACTGCAATGAGTGCTTCTTCCACCACCAGAAGTAAACCTCTTCATAATACACTGTTACATACACTGCATCTTCCCCCACCCTATCTTGGCCAAATAAATAAAAAATTGCATTCACTTACATCCATCAGTTATCAAATCCCTGGCATTTAAAATCTACTTTTTCTGTAGATAGATAAAATCCACTCTATGAATAGACAAAATCCACTCTATGACTAGACAAAATACACTCAGAGGGTATAATAAATACTTTCTTGTGACCACAGACTTTATGTATGGAAAACATTTTCAATGCAGTGAACCAAGGAGACATTTTACCACCCATAACTGACAGTGTCCCCTAAAATTTAACAAATCCCCATATAGTTATAATTACTGGGGAAAGAGGTACTTGACATGTTCACCTGACATTTCAACAAGGGTGCAATACTATGTCAAAAGTATTTTTTAACACAACTAATTAATGGTAAATTTCTTTATCTGGCAAAAATAAAGTTGAGTCTCCTCCAAAGATGTAGACTTACAACAGACCAGCATTAATGGTGATGACAGCTTATTAAAGTAAAATAAACTTTATTACCATTTTTAAAGTCTTTCAGCAGAATTTTCATTTCACCTAAAGCTTGTGTTCACTAAGTTTCAACTTAATGTTTTAAATTTCTGATCCCTTAGTCCAACTACAAACTAACTACACACATTTAAGAAAGTCCATTTTTAAAAAACATAACCCTTGATCCACCAACACATAATGGAGAGATAGATCTGGTTTCTGCATTAAACTGATAGAACACAAACACAAACCTTGACTTGCTGGAATAATGACTTGTACACTTGCATATATAATAGATATGAATTCTTTCACTTGAATATTTCTAATTTCAGCTGACCTCTACCATGGCTTTCTGTTTGCAAAGGATGATAACATGAAAACCATCCCAATATATGACCTGAATGGAAACCTGGCAGGCATACAGTCAACAGTAAGTATGTAACCATGTCTATATCACTGTCTGAACAAGACAATATGGTAGGAATAGTCTTCAGTGAGTAATCACCTATCTAATGTGTCTTGTCAGACCAAGGGAATATGGGATAGGACAAGTCTCCAGTGAGTAATCACCTTATATGATGTATCTTATCAGACCAAGGGTCTCCAGTGAGCAATCACCTATCTGATTTGTCTTAAGTCAGACCATGGGAATATGGCAGGATTACAGTCATTGTGAGTATACACACTATCTTGCAGTCTGGTCAGACTAAGGAAATTTGGCAGTATTAAAGTCACTGTAAGTATATATCTTGTCTTGTATAGACTGATAAAGGAAACCTGAAGAACATTCTTCACTGAGTATAAACTGACTGTCTAGATCCAATGTATAGTCAGATCATGGAAATATGATGCAGGGTTTTGGGACAAGGGTTAAAGTTAAGGTGAGTGCTATATGGGCATTCTGGGACCAAGACTCTCTTAAATGAAAATGTAGAATGCTCGAATCCAACTCCTTCAAGGATTCATCTGTCCAAACAACATCCATTACACAGATACATCATGGAATAAGAATGTTTTTATTAAATTCCATAAGAATATGACTAATGGTTCTTGAACTATGCTGACTGCAAGCAGCTTTACAGGTTGTCATCTGAAGGCAGTAAACTGCTTCACAACAGAACTGATGATGTCTATAATTATTTTTATATAAAAATGATAATTATTTATTCTCTTAGAAACTAATATTTCAATACCTTTTATACCAATAATCACTCTCTACTCTGTATTTATTTCATGCCAATAGATACTGTGCATGGGATATGAATAGGCTCATAAAAGACAGCTACTCGATTCATACATTAGATACTTTGCACCATAATGGCCTTAATACCAAGGCACTATGTAAAATTATATAAAATGTTAATTACAAAATTGGTATGTATATACTTTTAAAATATAATTATATGCATGACTGTCTCTTTATTATTTAACTGATCAAAACATTTTGAGACATGTATGCCTAAGGCTCATGAAAGAATCTGGATAGTTCACACAATATGCACTGAAACTGCATTTTGATATTAGCAATGTGGAATTGGCACAGTCTTGTACATATACAGTGGTTGCATTTTGATATTAGCAATGTGAAATTGGCACAGTCTTGTACATATACAGTGGTTGCATTTTGGTATTAGCAATGTGGAATTGGCACAGTCTTGTACATATACAGTGGTTGCATTTTGGTATTAGCAATATGGAATTGGCACAGTCTTGTACATATACAGTGGTTGCATTTTGATATTAGCAATGTGGAATTAGCACAGTCTTGTACATATACAGTGTTTTGACACTGATCTGATGCTTCATGTCAAAGTTCTTGTTTAACAAGATGATGACAAGTATAAATGGTAAAACAGTCTGTACTTTATTTATCTTACTCTGCAATATTAAAATACTGTCCAAATATCCAATGACATGCACACCATCATTATACAAAATTAAATACACATCCAGTTTAAATATTCAATAATATGCACATCCTGTCCAAATATTCATCTACATGTACATCCAGTCAAAATATTTAATTACATGCACATCCTGTCCAATATCAAATTACATGCACACCATCATAATACAAAATTAAATCCACATCCAGTCCAAATACTCAATAACATACACATCCTGTCCAAATATTCAACTACATGCACATTCTGTCCAAATATTCAATTATGTGCATATCCTGTCCAATATCAAATTACATGCATACCATCATAATACAAAATTAAATACACATCCAGTCCAAATATTCAATAACATGCACATCCTGTCCAAATATTCAACTACATGTACATCCAGTCCAAATATTCAATAACATGCACATCCTGTCCAAATATTCAACTACATGTACATCCAGTCCAATTCAATAACATGCACATCCTATCCAAATATTCAATTACATAAATATTCTATCCAATAATTCAATTACATGCATATTCTGTCCAAATATTCAATTACAAAACATTCTGTCCAATAATTCAATTACATGCACATTCTGTTCAAATATTCAATTACATGCACATCCTGTCCAATATTCAATAACATGCATATCCTGTTCAAATATTCAATTATGTGCACATCCTGTCCCAATATTCTATTACATGCACACCCTGTTATAATACAATATTAAATATACATCCAGTCCAACTATTCAATTACATGCACATCCTGTCCAAACATTCCATTACATGCACATCCTGTCCAAATATTCAATTATATGCATGTCCTGTCCAAATATCCAATTACTGTATATGCACATCCTGTTCAAATATTCAATTACTGTATATGCACATCCTGTTTAAATATTTAATTATATGCACATCCTGTCCAAATATTCAATTATATGCAAAACCTGTCCAAATATTCAATTACATGTATATGCATATCCTATCTAATATTCAATTACATGTACATCCTGTCCAATATTCAAATATATGCATAAAGAAAACAAATTTTATTCATTTATCTCTCATCCTGTAAGTTCATTTCTAGGACAACTGCTTTACCAATACATGTATAAAGCAGAACTTGTAAAAATATAATTTTAAACCCAGTCAGGAAACACTGTCCCATGCCAATATCTAATAGTCTGAAGAATTTAATGAATTTTACATACAAGATTCTGTACACTGTACTGAACAAATAATTTGACCATCAAGGGTGGCACATTACTGTTACAGAGATTTATTTATATACCAATGCATTTACAAGTATAAAATGAACTCACCACCCTAAAACTCTTCTAAAATCAAAAAAATATGGAAATTGCTATGGCTGTAAGATTGAATTCCAATCAAGCTGGCAGCTGGGAAGCAATTGTCTGGGTAATATGTATGTGATTAGGTCTGGCTATATTAAGTATCTCTTCCATCACACACATGATAAAACTTAACTGGATGTTATTGAACCATTTCACCATATTTATTCTAATTAAGGTACCCTTTGGAGCCTCTTGCAAATTTTGTGTGGTGCCAACATTTGAGGATTTTTGCTTAGAGAGATTGATGGATACCATTTTTGAAGTGCTAAAAATTATTATAACCAGATGAAGCCATGCCTAAATTTCTTTGTTTTTAATAACATGAAAAATGAGAGTTGCATATCATAATTATTGTATTCATCAGCATAATCCTCATGCTAAATCTACTTAAAACAATACCTTTTAAATATCTTCTTGCTACACATCACCACAATATATATTCCACATGGGTCCCAAGTGGCAGAGTGATCTAAAGTGCTCACTGTTATGGATCACTGCCATCTCACCTCTGCCTGTGTGGTGGGTTCATATCAGCTCAACCAATGTGAGAAAGCTAGAACCTGGGAAAACCCTGTAAAGAATCACCAACCCACAAGAAGCTACTAGCATTGCCAGTAGCTTCTTGTGGGTTGGTGATTCTTTACAGGGTTTTCCCAGGTTCTTGACCTCCACCATTTATACTGGCCACCCTGTATAAGCCTATTTTGTGCTGAAAAATGTTGTCAAACCCTACAACAATGATGACAACAACAACCAATTCCACAGCTGCTAAATAGCTCAGGTAATGGATTATCTCAGCTTTATTTGAAAGGATAATTAGGATCTATTTGTTCTACAATGACATATCATAGGTGGTCACTGTGTTACTATCAATTGCTCCAAGGTGTAAACTTTTCACAGGAATCAGTTTGCCAGATTTCAAATCACTGAAATGTTGGCTAGGACACAAATTAAATGAGTAAAGTATTTTTAAAAAATCACTTTCATATTCATATTTCAGTACTTATAAATAAAATGAATATGAACTCAACACATATTTAGTGTCGAGTAAATTAAGCCATAATGCAGTGTAATCAGTGAGTGCATAGCTTGTCTCTATGAAGTTTTCAGTCATCTCCAGCACCTTCTATAAACATTAATTAACATGCTGAAAACAGACCACTCTGGTAGCCAGGTGGTTAGAGCATCTGCCTTGGATGCAAGAGGTAGCAGGTTCAAACTCTGACCAAGTTATATCAAAGACTTATAAAAATGGTACAAGCAATTTCCTCACTTGGTGCTGAGCATTAACAGGTTAGTGTTAGGACTGGTTGGCCTCATGTCAAGATAATGTGACTAGAATGGGCATGATGCTACATGTCTGCAGCATGATGCTCCAGTGATAGACATCATTATAAACTCTCATACTGTAGACATTGTAGTGATATGGCTGAAAATTTTTTAAAGCTACATTAAAAAAAAACAAAAAAAACACACACACACACACACATACAATGAAAACAAATTCAGATGACTAATTCTAATAATAAAATACTGTCTTTTTGAAATATGATTGTTTTGGGTGTTTTCTTCTGACTGTTCTAATGTGTTTTTGTTTACATCCAAGTGCCCACAGTATATTATTAGTTTAAGAGTTATGATCTAGGCTTCTTGAACCGAATTAACTTCAAAAACCCTTATAAATTAGTCATCTTCTGTTGAGATTTGGAAATAGATAACTTAGTATATTGCTTCATCCATACAAATTTTGGAATGACTGCCTATATCAAAGTAACTTTTAAAATTTCAAATGGAAAGGCAACAACTGTGGAGCTAAATCAGTATAAATATGGTACAGAAATTAGTCAAGAAAAACTCAGTCAATAACATGGGCATCTTTTTTACCAGGCTTCATAATTAGTGCATCAGCTGTTAAAACCAATGCTTGAGGATTCTCAGAACTGAGGGGAAAGCTCATGTCATTTCAATATAGAAATATGCAGGACTGTATGCAGACTGGTACACAGGATTAAAATCCGATCTCCATGAAGATCTGAATGACACATAAAAAAGGTCATGTTCTGTTGACCTTGTAGTTCACCTTATGATTCATAACTTTCATATTTTTAAAAAATGAAATACATCATTCAGAACATAAGATACCAATGATAAGTCTCCTTAACAGTTACACAAATCTATAACACATTATTGGATAAGCTAAGGGAAACAAGTGGACTGGAAATTCGAAAGTCACCAAAACATGAACTTCAATTTGTGTCTGTCAGATCTTCATGAGATCTGGTTTTAATCACACTGCTGTTTAGTATGTAATAATTTATTTTAGTCACTTTGTCAAAATCTTAAACTTAATGGAATGATCACAATAAGGACAGAGAATATACACTCCAAACCTGTATTTCAATTTGCCACTCATTATCAACTTAAAAATCAGTATCTTCACAACTTATTTTCACCTTTCCATAATTACAGCAGAAGAATTAGAGGATTCTGGTTGTCACCTTCCCATCATTGCCCATGTCTCCTTGTTAAACACCTTTAAAAGCTTTATACTGATTGAATGTGAAGGAAAATAATAACATCAGGCAATAACAACAAATTTCAAATCAATCTTTATGAACCTAAGCTTTGATCTATGATATAAAAAATTAATACATCAAGGCCATTGCCTTCTGGGATTATAAACTAATTACTGCCATGTGATAATGCATTGGTGTAAAAATCAATAAAGAAATATGCTATATACAAACAGGTTACTCCAAGTCTGTTACAAAATTTTTTTTATCCCTAACAGTATTTTAGTTTTTTGCTTCAAGATCATTACAGAACTTTATTAAGTCTTTTTGGTATGTCATATCAACCCTTCTTCACACCAGATATCTATGGTCAAAAAAAGGACTTTCAGCATTGTCCTGGTGTTAGTAGCTGGTATCTTGTTACTTAATGGTGTTAAGATCTGGATGATGTCTCCATAATTGTTACTTAATGGGGTTAAGATTTGGATGATGTCTCCATAATTGTTACTTAATCCTGTTAAGATCTGGATGATGTCTCTATAATTGTTACTTAATGGGGTTAAGATCTGGATGATGTCTCTATAATTGTTACTTAATGGGGTTAAGATCTGGATGATGTCTCCATAATTGTTACTTAATCCTGTTAAGATTTGGATGATGTCTCCTAATTGTTACTTAATCATGTTAAGATTTGGATGATGTCTCCATAATTGTTACTTAATCCTGTTAAGATTTGGATAATGTCTCCATAATTGTTACTTAATGGGGTTAAGATCTGGATGATGTCTCTATAATTGTTACTTAATTGGGTTAAGATTTGGATAATGTCTCCATAACCTGGACAAAAATATTGGAAATACATGTATGAATAAGTACTGGGTATCATTGAGCCAATATCCCATAAACTGCTGCTCTTCTGAGATAGTCTTACTTTTAGTTTGTTTAGTAAGTTTGTATAATTTCCTTTGTATTGATGCAATAGCAAAAACACATTCTATGTAAATAAGCATGTTCAGGGCTAATAGAGTGCATTTTGAAATAGTTCATTATCATTCAAAATACTTGCTTGCTCCAATACAAAATCTAACATAAAACCAAAATCAACATCACCTATATGTCTGAATCAATGTTTGACAACTGAATCATCTAAGCTCAAACCTACATTGCATGTTATTGCAACCATTTGTATTGTAATAAAACTTATCATAATTGAAATCATAGCAACAAACTTCATCACTATCATCAGCACAAAATTCATCATCATCATCATCATCATCAGCAGCAGCAGCAGCAGCAGTCATCAATCATCATATTCTTCTGTTTCTTAAATAATCTGTAACTGTCATCTTTCATGCTCCAATAAATTCATATCTTGTACAACACTGACAACATCAAAGTCTATTTTTTTTCTTTATTTTAGATTCCGAGTAACATGAAGGGGCTTAACTCTCTAAACCAAAGTATTGACCTTCCTCCTTTAGAGATCATGCCCCCTGTCCTGAAAGGAATGAGAAATTCCAAAGGAATTTTGTCCTACACTGTAATAGGTAAGAGAATTTTTGGTATTTCTATTTGTGTTAAGGATGGAGCATTTAACCAAAAAGGGGTGTCATTAAATTTTCTTCCAACCAAGATTAAATCTCTTTTACTAGTATTACAAGAAGATGCTGTTTTCAATTACACTTAGTATGATATATCAAATTAGTTCTTCTTTTGTACAATCAGAGCTAGAGAATTTTGTAACAGTTATTGTACGACTAATCTCACTTTCCAAAACTTCCAAATCCTCCCTAAAATTAAATGGTCAGTACCTTATGCATATCTTCGACCTCCAAAAGTCATTATTGAAATTGTTTTCAGGTTTTTAATAAGAGGTTTGCAAGATTCCCAAATTATGTTTATTGTTGCATCTCTTATAAACCAAACCAACAATTAATGATTCCAATTACTTCTTCTACTGCTGGTCTATATCAAGTAAAGAAAATGAATAATTTGCTATGTAGCCTGCCATATTCCCTTAAGAAATTAGTGTAACTGTAATAGAAAAGCTTCATGCAACTACAATTTTCAGCTTTAATGGAAACTAGTCATTTTCTTCTTTAATTTAATACATTTATCGGACAAATTGATTTTCACATCAGTAATCACATTAACCCGTGAAGAAATTTAAATTTTGGAATTACTTGCTGAATTTGCCATATCTTTCAAAACTCTAGAGAAGTTAAGAACCGGCATGAAGATCTATGATTGCCAAAGGATGTCAAAGATCTTGACAAATTATCACTAACCAATCAAAATAGAAAATAGAGAGAGTTTAACTACAAATTATCACTAACCAATCAAAATAGAAAATTGAGAGAGTTTAACTACAAATTATCACTAACCAATCAAAATAGAAAATAGAGAGTGTTTAACTACAAATTATCACTAACCAATCAAAATAGAAAATTGAGAGAGTTTAACTACAAATTATCACTAACCAATCAAAATAGAAAATAGAGAGATTTAACTACAAATTACCACTAACCAATCAAAATAGAAAATAGAGAGAGTTTAACTACAAATTATCACTAACCAATCAAAATAGAAAATTGAGAGTCTAACTACAAATTATCACTAACCAATCAAAATAGAAAATAGAGAGAGTTTAACTACAAATTATCACTAACCAATCAAAATAGTAATTGAGATAGTTTAACTACAAATAATCACTAACTAATCAAAATAGAAAATTGAGACAGTTTAACTACAAATTATCACTAACCAATCAAAATAGAAAATTGAGAGAGTCTAACTACAAATTATCACTAACCAATCAAAATAGAAAATTGAGAGAGTTTAACTACAAATTATCACTAACCAATCAAAATAGAAAATTGAGAGAGTTTAACTACAAATTATCACTAACCAAAATTATCACTAATCAATCAAAATAGAAAATTGAGAGAGTTTAACTACAAATTATCACTAACCAATCAAAATAGAAAATTGAGAGAGTTTAACTACAAATTATCACTAACCAATCAAAATAGAAAATTGAGAGAGTTTAACTACAAATTATCACTAACTAATCAAAATAGAAAATTGAGAGAGTTTTACTACAAATTATCACTAACTAATCAAAATAGAAAATTGAGAGAGTTTAACTACAAATTATCACTAACCAATCAAATAGAAAATTGAGAGAGTTTAACTACAAATTATCACTAACCAATCAAAATAGAAAATTGAGAGAGTTTAACTACTAAGATTTCAAGAATCACTCTTCATGGGATTCTAGTCTTGAAAACCTACAGAAAAAAACAGTGACAAGATTTTTTTAAATGTTCAGGATGGCAAACTATATTAGAAGTTAGACTGGCACCATTTTCAAGGGGCAAACAACTATCATAAGAAGTCTTATAGTGAAAACCAAATGTCAATATAACTATTCATTTAGAAGAAGAAACAATAAAACTAGACCCTGGGAAGAATGCATATTGTAAAGTTTCTGGAAATCATGAGTAGGTTATGAGTAGTGGTAACAAACTAATGGATGTCAGATGAACTGCTTGAACCACTTGTGAGAAACTTTTTTTATTAAAATAATTAAAAAATACTATGTCAAAAGCATATTAGTTATTTTATGAAAATAATTTCAAAAAATACTATGTCAAGAGCATATTAGTTATTTACTAAAGTTTTGCTCTTTAGCACTTTTGCAATGGATAATTTCTATTTCTTTGCCAGTCAGTGACATTTTTTAATGCACAGGCTATTACCACATTTGGAAACTCTTCACCTGTGAAAGCAGGAATTGTTCATAAAAGTGACATTGTATGGTTTAGTCTGTCATACAAGAAGATGACAGCTGGCTGAAAGCATCTTCAAAATTTTATAGCTTTTAGAAAGTTTTGATTTTATCTGGAATTGATTTTTGTATTAATAAAATAGTAGTCTCTTTACCAGTTCTAGAATGTTTCCATTTCCATATAAATGCTCAAATTAGCCATGTTTTGGGCCATTACAGCTTCTATTTTTAGTTCATTACATGTGTTTACATCTTGACACAAAGTTGGCAAGTTTTAATATACATGACATATGTAACCAAAGAATCAGTATTTACAAAAGCTACATACAAACAAAATATTGTTTCATACAAGTATCCACTCAGGAGCACTCATTCTGTAAAAATTTCACCTCTGCAGAACTCAAAAGGAAAAGGAGAGAAGCATGTTTTATGTAAAAAAAACAAAAAAAAACATTCACATTCCCTCAGCTATACAACTCAGTGGATAGATATTATAATCAATTCTGACAGTGTTACTAGTAAAGCAATGGATCCATGTATGCAAGTTTCCTAGTTCCGAACCAGGCATGATAACACACTATAAATCTTAGTTGATTTCAATTTGTTACAAATAATATTATTAATCAATTAGTATAGACTTTAAGTACTGATGACTACACAGAAATTATTTGGAAAAACATAAAAATACTATTAAAAAATGGTCACCTACTCCTACCCATCAGTGAAGCCTATTTATTGATAATAAACATGGTCTATAAATGTCAACCCTAATGAAACTTAAAAACAGCAGACGCCAACTGTTACACATCACAGTATTAAAAAAAAAAACAACTATGCATGTACACAACCATATATTTGAATAATATTTTCAAAATTCACTTGTATTAAGAATTAATACCTTCTTAAGCTGGTTTAAATGGTAATTTGATAATCTACCTACTGTTTTAAACATAGCTATTTGTCCACTGCAAGATCCTAGAGTAAGTATTTGTAGGACATGTCTTGACTGGCAAGTGAAAAAAGGAAACAAAATGTCAAAAATCATTATATTAACTTGGCCTTTGATTTGTTTACACATTAAACTGTCATATAAGCACCTCAACATTCAGAAAATTCAAAGTTCTCTCTAATCTAAGATAAAGATGGTTTCTCCATCAGACAATGAGACCTCCCTATAGTCTATATGTTAGAACGTGACAAAATTAGAAATATAGGCTTATTATCAAGATCCAACATGAGCATGGAGTGAAAAAGGTTCATTGACATAAATGTTGTCTCTGATTATCTTAGTTTATTACCATCACAGTAGGATAGAAATCTGACCAAACTGCAATTAACAGCCAGTAGATAGGAAAATTGTCGTGCATGCGTCTTAAAAGTTGAATGAGCTAAAAAAAAAGACAAGTGGGCAATATCTTGTTCATTTTAAGTGAAATCACAATCTAAAATTTTATTCAACTAGCCATGTATAAAATGCCAATTGTACAGAGTTGTTTTTCCTGATTAATCAAGTTTTACTTAGAATGCATAACTTTCACCATGTCAAAGAAGGCAAAAAGCGAAACATTTTATCAATTATTTTGTCATCAAAAGAAGCTAAGGTTTATTTTTTTTATGCCAAATTGTACTGATAGATCATTTTTTTTATTAACAATGCAGTCTGAGTCTGTACATATTGTTCTTTTTCAGCATATTTCAAGCACCCTAAATTGATATGTAGTCCGATAGCTGCAGCCGATGTCAGTCCTGGAAAGGGCCTTTATCTTCAGATGGGATTTGACCTTGAAAATGATTTTCTGCAGATTCCTTTAGAATCTAAGAATCTTTCCCCTCTCTGGAAAAAGGGACCCTGCCTTCCTTTAATGGGTAAGTAAAGAAAACGCTGACATGTCTATTCTTGAATCTTACAGAAAACTTGACGGATGTATACAAAAAGGAGCAAAACATTTTCTGTATAGTGTGTAGAGTCTTGAGAAAACAGTACATGACGTTCATTATATTGGCAATCTTTCATTAAGCCATACACCCACTTAAACTGTGTCATGATTTTATATTCTTGATTGATGTTCTTCAGTAAAGCCAATAAAAGTACGAACAGCAAGAAATCCATAAAGTTAAAGGTTTCTGTGTGGATTTATACAAAATAAATGCAACTGCATAATTAGTCTTCAAAAAGGTGTTCTTGATCCATCATTTTAAATGCATCGATTTGGTTGTCCTTTAAAAAGGCATTATCAGTAGTACATGGTATATGACGATGCTTCATTGCAACTTTATGCATGCCTGGGAGTGACTTGTAATAACCAGGCATTGTTATTCTAGACATTATGTCGACAAAATATAAGTTATACCCTAAGTGGTATTGTTGTTAGATTTATAATCTCAACACAGTAAAGAATAAGTGAAAATAGAGAAAATCTGGTTTTCAGTAAAAATGTAACAGTATATAAATATAAAGTGCAATAAATCTAAGATTAAAAACTTCTTACAATGGAAAATGTGACATTGTTTTTGTCAGAACTATTAATTTTTTTTATTTTTAAATATTCTGAAAGGATTACATTAAGATTGTTATAAAGTATAAAATATTTTCAAAAAACATTTTTTAAATTTTTAACCTTGCTCTCCTAGTTTACTTTATCATACAAATTATTTCAAACATATTCACTACAGGCACAAATCTGAGGCCAAAGTGGGTCTTATCACTCACCAGAGTGGCTGACATGTCACTATATGATGCAGACTCACAAACATACTGGAACTATAATGGAGAACAAAAACCAAGAAGCACATAGTTGCTCCATTGTCTGTTAATGTTGATGTAATTTATCTTCTTTCCTTGACCATATATAATCACTTTCTCTGCATAAAAAGAGAAAAGTCATTTGTACAAAATAGAATTCTTTCCTGGGTCTATCCCTGCCAGATTCACAATTTAAAATCTGTTCATAACCCCATCCCATAAGTGTATAAACTGTTATTAATGTGCAATCAGCATTAATTTCTGGGTATCTCCTTATTCCGCTGTGGCCCCACCTCTTCAATCATAATTCTGTAACCAATGCAATCTCAACCCAAGGGAAGTGTGGCTCAATGGTTAAGACAGTGGACTTGTGACCAGAAGAATGTTGGTTTGATTCCCACCATATATATTCCTGGATCAATTACCAAATCTCTACAGATCTTTTTAAGGTCATGGGTTTCTTTGCTTTTACCATCAGTAATTAAATTTGAAAGTGTTTAAAAAAGAAGACAAATTAGGCTATTGTTTTTTTATTGCAAGCTAAAATGATGATGATGATGACGATGATGATGATTATGATGATAAATGAAATGCCTTAAATTCATACACAAATCACTTGATAACATTAAAAAACAGCAACATATTTTAGCAATACCAGCACATGTTAAACTCTATACAAGCTAGCAAATAAAACTAACTTTAAAATAAATGTGGTCAAATTTTTAACAATAATTCTCCACTGAACCATTTATAAACTCGGACATAGTTTTTACAAGAAATATAAAACAAAGCTTTGATTGCATGTGGACTGGCAATTTAAATGTGATAGCAGAAGGCACTGGAAAAATGTTACCCATACAATTCCCATAGAAAACGGATGACTGATACAGCAAATTTAATAAGAATTTGCTTCATATAAACATCCTGCATTTCAGCAGCTGTCTACATTCCAATTGGTAATTTTCATGAGATTGATTTGGATTAACTCTACACAATCTGAGCTTTTGTACAAGGATTTATTTATGTTACCAAGCAACAGAAAGAACATAAAGATGAGAAAGCATAAACAAAAGACAAGACCTTTGTGGTTAAGTTGCTTGAGATTCCTAAACAAAACTCAATCTTTATTTTATCAAGCTAAAGAGTTTAGAGATAGAAATTTACTGGGATATCCTTGGGATAAATTGTTGTTCATTTGCAACAAAAATGTAACAAATAGTTAAAAAAATTTATATGTGCCCCAATAATGGAATCTGCTCTGCAATGCAGCTAGGTCTCCTACAGTTTCAAATTACTAAAAAGCATTTTGTTTATCTGTGATAAAATTAAATTAAAGAATTTTGTAACTACTTTTCAGTCTCTATTCAGTACTTTGTTTTTTTTTCATCAGGATTAATGGTACTTTTAACACATTACTGACTTTACCATGCTGAGGAATTTATGTGCATCAGTTTTACTTTAAACACATTACTGACTTTACCATGCTGTGAGGAACTAAATGACTTTCCCATGGACACAGTACTTGACCAGCTGACCAAGACTGGCCTGGATGGACACTAAAACTGCAACCCTTGGATTAAGAGTGCATCTCTCTACCAACTAGGGTACCTGTTTAGAACATACCAACTTGGGTACCTATTTAGAACGTATACACCCTCAATTAATGTAATGATGCAATTGCAGGTGCATTATTTTGTAAACTTTTATGAATTTGTTCTATTCAAATGTATGTATCTTGTATTCTACAGAGGTTTTTTTGTCTGCTTCCATTTTTTATTTCAGGGGGGAAAACTAACCTCAATCCAATGAATTTCAATTGTTAGTATCAGTTATTTCCCTTATTTTCTATAGCAAAAGAAACTTTTGTTAAAAATAGAACAAATATAAATGAATTGAGAATTATGTATATGTCTTTAAAAGTTCTGAATTTTTATATACTGTACAACCAAGTTCATATTAGTGAACAGTCTGTCAGTTCACCTCCTGAAGGTACTCTCTTCACTCTCATATAAAAACTTTCTCAGTCACTTTTTAGTATGTTGTTTATACAATGGAAAACTGGACTTCCAACTGTCTGGTAGTTTTCAAATTGTCTGCCCTCAGCAAATCTTTGATTACAGAATTTGGCCAACAAACATATGGAGGTAAATCAGGGAAGTGTGGAGGATGTGACAAAATCGGAAACCTTGGCTCCTTCAGAATGTCTGTCATGTCGGTTGATTTTTTTGCACTTGTGCAATGTCATTAACATAGATACTTCAGGTGCTGGTTTTCGGACAGGGTAGTTTTGAGGTGCTGAACAACTTTAGACACGACTTTGTCGACATTAAAATGTTTTGCAGAATCACACATGTACCTTGATTACTGGGCCTTTTGCATTGACAAATAATGAATATAAAACCTTCTCAACCATTTGAATACATTGAGCATTTTGTGACCTAAGCTAATTTTCTCCAGATTCAAACTTTACTATTTCCCACCAGGGTGGGTTCAAAAATGTAAATTCATGTTTCATCATCTGTGACAATCTCATTCAAACATACCTGGTCACTTCTTTTCACATTTGGCAAGTAGTTGTTGGTGATTTCAATGCACCTAATTTTTATCAGCTGTCAACAAATGAAGAATGCATCTCTGACGAACCTTTGTGAATTCAAATTATTCTCTGGTATACTCACAACAGCTGTCAAATTACTGAACATGAAATAACATAAATATTTTCCAGTGTATTGATCATCATCACCAAAATCACAGAGGACACGTCACACTCAACAATGGCAGACAATGGTCTTGTTCAAAAACAAGAAACCATGTCAAAATTCTTGCATATGACATCAGACAATTACATCAACAATGTCCACTGAAAGAGTATCCAAGAGTAAATACAGTATACTTTCTGCTCAGCTCAGTAGCAGAATTGTTCTCTTTCTCCGGCATTTTTAGGTCACTGTTATTTACCTAAGTCACACGCATATATATGTTGTTTCCAGGGTGCTGCAATTGCAGCTGTAGGGCATTTTATCAAAATATAATAAATATAAAATAATAATATGTTATCTAATTTAATGATCTGAGTTTAAATTTATTAACAGGTTCAAACAAACAAAAATGTCATATCAAAAGTTCAGAACTTACCAAACTCTTCATTTTTCAAATTACAATGAACATCAAAATGTGCAGATCCTGTTTAAACTCATGAAATTTCATAAAAAAAAAACCAATTTACTAAGTTGGATACAAATAAGATCAGATATGATCACTTTAAGTCTTATACAATTCAGCAAATTGGACGCAAAATCAACTCGTTAATTAAAACCATTCATCAGGTCCCAACTACGACTTTGAGGTTTTAAATCTATTTACCATATTTACTAAAAACTGGATCAGAGATACAGTCTTGAGAGTAGTAATAAGTTCAGCCAATCAGATAAAACATCTCCTCACTAATAAGGTAAATCTCATTTATTATTAAATTCGGACAGAAGCTTTATTATATGAGCCTATTTTACAAGTTTTATCAAAATCAAATCAGAAATATGGCCCCCAGAATGATTACAATGAAAGTGAATTAGATACAAGATTGCCTCATTGATAAGCATGGATCTGAACACATCAAAGAGCTTGATGATTCAAGTCCATAATAAACACATCAAAGAGCTTGATGATTCAAGTCCATAATAAACCCATCAAAGATCTTGATGATACAAGTCCATAATAAACCCATCAAAGATCTTGATGATTTAAGTCCATAATAAACCCATCAAAGATCTTGATGATTCAAGTCCATAATAAACCCATCAAAGATCTTGATGATTCAAGTCCATAATAAACCCATCAAAGATCTTGATGATTCAAGTCCATAATAAACCCATCAAAGATTTTGATGATTCAAGTCCATAATAAACCCATCAAAGATCTTGATGATTCAAGTCCATAATAAACCCATCAAACATCTTGATGATTCAAGTCCATAATAAACTCATCAAAGATCTTGATGATTCAAGTCCATAATAAACCCATCAAAGATCTTGATGATTCAAGTCCATAATAAACCCATCAAAGATCTTGATGATTCAAGTCCATAATAAACCCATCAAATATCTTGATGATTCAAGTCCATAATAAACCCATCAAAGATCTTGATGATACAAGTCCATAATAAACCCATCAAATATCTTGATGATTCAAGTCCATAATAAACCCATCAAAGATCTTGATGATTCAAGTCCATAATAAACCCATCAAACATCTTGATGATTCAAGTCCATAATAAACCCATCAAAGATCTTGATGATTCAAGTCCATAATAAACACATCAAAGATCTTGATGATTCAAGTCCATAATAAACACATCAAAGATCTTGATGATACAAGTCCATAATAAACCCATCAAAGATCTTGATGATTCAAGTCCATAATAAACTCATCAAAGATCTTGATGATTCAAGTCCATAATAAACCCATCAAAGATCTTGATGATTCAAGTCCATAATAAACCCATCAAAGATCTTGATGATTCAAGTCCATAATAAACCCATCAAAGATCTTGATGATACAAGTCCATAATAAACCCATCAAAGATCTTGATGATTCAAGTCCATAATAAACCCATCAAAAAGCTTGATGATTCAAGTCCATAATAAACCCATCAAAGATCTTGATGATACAAGTCCATAATAAACCCATCAAAGATCTTGATGATTCAAGTCCATAATAAACCCATTAAAGATCTTGATGATACAAGTCCATAATAAACCCATCAAATATCTTGATGATTCAAGTCCATAATAAACCCATCAAAGATCTTGATGATTCAAGTCCATAATAAACCCATCAAACATCTTGATGATATAAGTCCATAATAAACCCATCAAACATCTTGATGATACAAGTCCATAATAAACCCATCAAAGATCTTGATGATTCAAGTCCATATTAAACCCATCAAAGATCTTGATGATACAAGTCCATATTCATGTTTAATCAAAACTGTATCAATATACATGTCCAGTACATGTATAGTCCCCAGAATGGTAAAAAACAAATGAAGCATCATTTCATTAATATGTATGAATCTCATATTATCAAACTCATCAGAGATCATGATGAAATAAACACATTTCCCATATTTTGTTCAAAATTAGATCATAAATATGGCTTCTAGATTTGTAACAAGGTCTGTAAATCAGTTAAAGTTACCCCATTAAGTTTTGTCGGGATCTCACTTGTTATTGGTCTCAATTGAGATTTTTATTATATAAACCCATGTTCCAGTTCTGATCTAAATTGGATGAGAAATATGGGTACCAGATTGGTAAGAATTACTGTACTGTCTGAGGATTACGGAAAAATGCACAATAGACACAAGGCAATACCATAGACTTTTTATATACTCTATTAACCCTATGTCTATGTGTGCTAAAATGCAAACAAAATTTAAGGTGATAAAAAAAAAATATCAGTGCGGCAAGACCATGAAACATTACTACAAACAAAAAAAATGAATTGACAATACTAAACAGAAAAATTGTACTCTATCATTACATACTGATAATCTAAAATAGTAACGTTTATGCCAATTTTTACACTAAACTCATTGCTTCTGTATAAGATGAAATAGAAAATAGTCAAATAAATACAGATAATTCTCAGCACAGCAAATACCTTTTTGTCTCCAAATTAAAACTTTGTAAATAGTGTGTTGATCATTGGTTTTTATTAATCAAAATGTTGATCTCAGCTTTTTATCTTTTCAGGTGTACATTACTTTATGAACCTTGATCCACAGCTTCCATGTGAGAAGCTGTACCCAGTCTTTCTCATGTATGATATGGAAGGGCACCTGGGAGCTTTTGGCTGGGTGTTTCAGGGGCGGCCACACAACTTCTATTCCAACGATGGACTGGGTCACTGGTTCCATCTCACACCCATTACATATCCAGTGAGTTTCTTCTTATCATAAATGTACATGTACTGCAATTAAACAGTCCAACACCGCTCCTGTGAAGTACACTTCAATTTACAAATACAGAATACTCATAAACGAAGCATTTGAGGAGCATAAAAATATATAATTTACTTTATTTTTAATTCCTTCAGTAAGTTCAGCATAAAAACATTGCACCGCTAACAGTAGGAAATTACCAGATGACCAGATAATACAGAAATCCTTCTCTATGCGTATGAGTCTGTATCTATGCCAGTTCCATCAAAACTCAAGAAACTGGAGATTTGGGAATCAGAGTCTATAACTCATCAAAAGCTTTTATGATCAAGGTCTATTTTAATCACCCTTAGAAAACACAATCACTTTTTCTGACATTTGTGACAGTGTCAGCCACATACACTGGTAAATGCAAACAAGAGTACTTCTACAGTAAATGCAAATCAACAGTTCTTTTCCTGAACATGACCAATCCAATAAGATGTGAACATGACCAATCCAATAAGATGATTCTTCAACCATAACCTGAAATTATAGCTTTATATGTTTATGGAAGGTAACTACCATTTATGACAAAATAACTGATTCACCTACAGTATCTAATATTTGTTGTTTCTGTTTCTGTAAGATTTTGCAGACTTCATGATTGTGTTGTAAATGTTAAAAATGGCCCTTATTCTCCTACTTTTCTGAAGAATGAAATCAACCAACAACAATCCCCATCTCGAGTGTTATTATTTTTTCACAACTCAGAAACCCAAACGCTTTTTCAGGCCATTAAAATAAAACCAGAGACTTAATTTAAACATAAAGTGGGCCTTGTATCGCTCACGTGGTTCACATTAGACCATGCAGCAGAAATGAACGAGTTTTTAAATAAAAGTTGCAGGTGGATTTTATGTAATTATTATTATTATTATTGAAATGAGCCCAGCTATGTTTAATAACAGATGAATATCATTAATATCTTGTTGCAAGAGTACATTTAAAACAAATTTGTTATATTCTGTGTGCAGGTTTTAAGAAGAAATCAATTATAACTATTTCTCTAATTTTAGTAACAGCAGATACATGTATATTTGATAGCAGATTTGCCTAATTCATACAGACTAAAAAAAACATATACTGATATATGATGCTCTGATTTAAATTTGATTAAATCTCTAAAGTGATTTATGAAAATACTAATGAGGGTTAAAATTTAAATTTTAAATAATCATGGCAGATAAGCATTATTTGAAGAAAGAGGCTCTCAAAGGGAAAGATGCTCTACTATGAAAAAAATTATAAAGAATAAAAAAATAACTGATGTGATGTCATGTAATTATGATTTTTAACATAACATTAACAATTTTTCAGTCATATTGCTACAATGTCTGCAGTGTGGCAGTTTATAGTGATGTCTAGCACTGGGGCATGATTCATGCCAAAGATATGTAGCATGATGTCCCACCCAATAAATAATAAAAGCAATACAAAATTCATTGTAATGGCCTTTGACACTGAAAACAATCTATACAGGAATATCACTTAACTCCAGCAAGGTCAAGATTCAACCACATGCTAGTTTTATTAAATGTAACTAATATTTTTCGGGGAAAAATTATGTTATTCAGAGTGTTTAGTTGGAGGTATTCTTCAGGTACATGTATATTCACATACTGGACTGAAAAGATAAAAATCTATGCATTATTGTGGGCTTTACTATCATGCTTTCAAAATGTGTAAGAGCAGATCCCAGAAGAAAGGTCAGTTTCATGTCCAAACTGTGTTCCTAGCTAGGAGATAGTGATCTTAATACATGTACTTTCAAAGTTATGACAAAAAAGGCATGTCTCTAGAGGTTGGAATGGACCCTGGTGTCAGTGCCAGGTGCATGTACAAAATGTATAGTAAGTATATAATTTGAAATTCAAAATTCTGTACTGAGTATAACTTTGAATGATTTCAAACCATGAAATTAAGATCCAATTAACAAAGATCCATCCATGGAAATGAATTAAATAAATGGCCGCACAAATGTTTGTACATATGTGAATGTCTATGCATGCATACATTTTTTCTCCAGATCATGCGATTGTACAAATATCTTTTTAATGAATTTCTTCTTAAAATGAGCAAGCATATTACAATCAGTCAATTTACAACAAGAATAATGCAACTTTAACATTCGATAATAGTAAATTACCAAGGTTTCTTAAACAGACTGACCACCATAATCAAGCACTTGCTAAGTGACCTTTTAAAATTGTTCAATGACACATTTTCATTGATCATCTAATTATCAAAGCCTTAAACTGCCATGGTTGTACAAACATGGGCATTGGCAGTCTCAAATTAAGTACCAGGGGAAATAACCCAATAATTGGAGGAAATAATTGAAATGTCAGCTCTAGTATTGTTGCTTTGCTTGTAAGTAATTTAAATATAAGATGTAACTAATTAAAATATAACATATATTTTAAGTACATGAAGACATGAACGATGTCGTAGTGACTAGGACTGATTAGTAACCACTATTTCTTTCACTGCTATATTTAAAATTCAATGTTCATTCATACACTGAAGTAAATAAGTGAGTATAATAAATGGTCCTGTACCAAATGAAATACTGAAGAAAGATACTGACCAAAGATACTGACCTCTACTTTGGTATGCACCCATACCTCTACATGTACCCCCACACAGAGAAAAATTGTTGCTTACTTTAGAGTAATAACTTTGAAGAAAAAAAAAATTGCTCAGAACTCTTACTAACTGGACATTATTAAGTTTAGAAGGCATTATAATTTTTATCTAACAGAAGAAATAATGCTATTTCCTCATGCAAAAGAGATGTTGTAGAATAAGAAATGCTCCTAACAATGATTTCTCCCCCACTGTACTTCATGTCAGTGCAAAACAACTGGCAGCTGCTCACCCTAATAAATTCTCAATCTAGGGAGGCAACAAACAAAATATTACTGGCCGCTGAAGATTAATTTAACTTTAATGAGGTAAGTATCATTTTGTATTGATTCTCCTCTCCACCTTTTGTAATGATGTGAGTGGCATCATTTTGGAGACAATGATGTATGGTTGATTATATCACCCCATGTGGTTATGTTTCTATTGTTATACACAGTTTGGATGGACATCACTAAGCCAATTTGTACTGCTGTACTGATGATTAATATAAACAACTACATTTTATTTTAATTAATTAAAGGCTATTTCTTGCACACATTTCTTAAAGTACTTGTAGGCACCTATTCTTAGACAATGTTCTCATATAAAAACTGCTGTCCCCACCCCCAAATTTGAAGATCTTTGAGAAATCACAGTAGATGTCTGCACATGTATATACATAATGTATATACTAACTTATAAGTTGGGCCAAACTGAAAGCAACAAAGATTCTGAACTGATGTAGGATAATACTCCTGCACAACCAGGGTGTATGTTGTTTGTTCTACAGATGACTCATGAGAAATTGCACAGACCCAGATCTGCTGGCACATTGTGTGATGGCACATCTGGGTCCATGCAGTTTGTATCTGGACACATTTTATGAGTATAGACAGTACACATGGAACAGGGCCCCTGGAAGTTTTTGCCCATACTAGACAATTGTTAATCCAAATTTAACAGACTGGACATTGATGAAATTTATTATAAAAACATTAATAGATGATTTATTTAATCATCATAAAATTATTTTTAAAATTTATATGCTACATGTAGTGATCTTTCAGATTTGCAGTTGCTTCAGTTTATAAAGTTTGATTATTCAAACATTTTTCAAAGCTTTTATTTTACGTTCATAACATTTTAGCATCAAATCTACAATAAAACCAAATTTTATATTTTTTTATCTTGGAGGAATCATTTGGTTGTAAGTTTTTGAGAAGTCCAGAAATCAGAAGATGGAATTACATGCCTGCATTGTCATGTTTGTGACATTTAGGGTGTTTAGGCAAAACATAATTACCATATAACTGCATAGAATATGGACACCCTTTGAAAAATGATGAGTCAGCAGGTTTGTCAATCAGATATGTCTTGCCAAAACTGGCATTTTGCATGCTCTTGTATCTCAAGTGCTGAGCATAGAAAGTACACTTCCATTTTAAGAAATGTTACCTTCACCATACATTTTTGAACAAAGCAATCATTTAAATGATTTCATCTAATTTCAGTTCATATTTGACACTTCCATGCTGCCTTCCTGCATGATGAACAGCAAGTTTCAAGTTTTTGGTATACATGTTTTTCTCCGTGACCACAGCGAATTGGTGTGCACAAGGAAGCTGGAAAAGTTGCGTCTGAAACAGAGACCATCAGAACTGGTGCCAGTTACACAAATTCCCATTCAAAGGACAATCATAAATGCAGACCCAATAAATCCAAATGCAATCAGTGTCGATAGTGATGACACAAACAACAGTAGTAACAGGATTTCAATACACTGGACAGACATTGAGTGTTTCCTTTATCTATGCTTATGTTCTTTGTTAGTTTTGTAAGTGGTTCACAAGTCCATATTCTAGATGGCATACAGGAAAAAAGAAAGTCTCTAGATTTGGAAATGAATACATTATTCTGGGTTTAAGCTGAAAACACTATCTTTATTTGAGTGAGAATGTTGATCCTGTGCTTTCAACAGTACAGTATTTACTCGCTTATAAGACAAGACCAACTGCAAACTGCACAGACCCAGATCCAGATCTGCTGGGGCATAATGCAATGGCAGATCTGGGTCTGTGCAGTTTATTAGGATTATTCAGTAGAACAAACACCATAGACACTGATCTGCAATGACATTATGCTACAGCAGAACAGAATCTTTGTTGTTTGCACTTTGCCTCAACTTATAAGCAAGTATATATGATACTTAAGTTACTGGTAATTTTCTGCATATATAACAATGGTGGATCTACATCATTAGGTCTGTTAGTTTCCTTGGATCTGATAGGCACTGCCACCAAAAACCCTCATGGAACCAAGAAGCAAATCTTGAGTCTTATTGCAATGAATGCAGTTGCAATTAATGCATTCTATTCCAATCAATTCTTCCTTTCTAGTCAAATTTGCTACAGAATACCATTACAAGTAACTGGTTATTTCATTTATTAAACTAAAACTATTTTTTTTTCAAACTGAATCTTTACTGATACATTGTCATATGGAAGATGCCAGCAGATATTTCTGTATGTACATGTAATTACTTTACACACAACAAATACTGTAACTTGTATTTGAAAATGAATATATTTCAAGAGGTCTCAGGGGGCCCTGAGTGGCAGAGTGGTCTAAAGTACTGTCCGTTACAGATCACTGCCATCTCACCTCTGTCTGCATGGGTTGAGTCTAGGATTCGGCTAAAGTGGATATGTGAGAAAGCTTGCCAGTAACTTCTTGTGAGTCGGTGGGTGGTTCTTTCCAGTGATTTTCCAGTTTCTTCCTCCACCATTAATACTGGCCGCCATGAATAGCCTATCGTGTGCTGAAAAATGGCGTTAAGCCCCAAAACAACAAGGTCTCAGGCAACAACAAAAATGCATGCTGTTCTAAAGCTGATAATGATGAGACAACAGCTGACTGGTTAAAATATACCTGACTTAATGACAGACACATTTAAATTCATAATCTTACTTTTACTGGTGCCAAGTTTAGCACTTTAGAATGGATGTTACCAAAACAGATCATTTAGTATTTAAAAAAGTAGACAAAAATTAATACAGTTTTAATTCTTATTTCAAATGAAATTTGCTGACACTTATAAAAAGTATTACATAATTATATAAATATCTCCTGGCATATTTACTTTGACAAGACAACATTTGTACTCATAAAGCTGCAGTCTTGAAAATACAGGTGATATGGATAAAGCATAACAATTTACTGACAAAAACTAAGCAATTTTGACATTCCTTTTTCCTTATCACTAATTATATTCTCACATATTCTCAACAGGACTATGTGGCCATGGGGCCACACAATGCAAAGGACTAGGCCACATGGGTTGGATGTGCCTAATGTAAGAAATTATGCACCGAACACAATATTTTCACAATTTGTATGATGTTCTTTGTACAAGCATGCACAGCGTAGTTGGTAGCCACATTTTGATGGATAAACATTTGTACTTAATGCATCATTGAATATTTGCAATGAATAAATTTGTAAGGTGGTAAAGGTTAAAAAAATAAATTGACAAACATTCCATGTGCATAAAATGGTTCATGTAATTATATTTTTTAAATTTCTTTTATTTAAAATTCGGTACTCAAATATCTGTAATATCTGTAATTTAAATTTGAAAAACAATATGACATAACTGTATTGCTGTTTATACTTGATTGACTCTTACTGCTCTATTGTAGAATTCGGCTATGATGTACCCATTTTTATTGTTTAGAAAATATGTACTAACTTCAGTAAAGAAGTACATGTGTATTGGGCACTTGTGCATCTAGAACACAAAACAGTTTTATTTTCCCCAACATTAACATCAATGTCAACATAAATTTAATTGGCATTCTCACTGTAAACAAATGTTTAAATAAAAATAAAAATTATGGACAGGGATTTATACAATTGGCATGTTACAACAGTCGACAGTAAAAAATAACTAAATAAATAAATATTCAATTACAACATCATTAAAAAAAATCAACTGCAGAAACTATTTTAAAGGTTCATAACTATTGTCAATTGCTATAGTTTATCAATATACAACTCGTTCCTTTTGTAAGAAAGAAAGAAAAAAGTCTTGAAAGCTATTAAAGTCACATATTAACAAAATTCACATGGGCCCAAATCTCTGTATCATCACTTATGACAGTTATCATAGAAAACTGTAAATATACAGCTTAGGTGAGTAGAAAGATGATTTTTTTTAGGTGAGTAGAAAGATGATTTATTTTCCTTCCACCATTTCAATTTAAGAGCAGAAACAAAACTACAAGTTACATGCTAATTTGTAAATTACATTTGCAATCTATCAAAACTTGTAGAATTCTTAAAATTGAAGGCGAAGTTTAGTGCAGAAATTTAACTGCATACAACTAAATACCTGAAATCCCTTAAGTTTTTGGTATTAGTATTAGTATAGCTTGGTTTGGTGGTTACATAACAGCAATTAAATTGGATTTCTTTATTGACAAAACTGGAGTAGAGTGCATTCCCAGCTTGGCTTATTCAATCTGATCCAAATAAAATGGATTGAAGCCAACAACCATTTTCAGATACAATTCTGGCATGTGAACTACCTCCATTAATAAACTCTTATGGAAATAATAGAAAACAAAATAGGACCATTTTATAACATTAATATGAAATATAAGATACAATTATGGCAACCTGTTTTTTAAGCAAATTTTAATTATGCAAAAACTTAAATATCCATTTTTTATTTTAAGAATTCTTACTATAAATTTTGGATACAAAGTAGTTCAGTCAACTTAAATTGAGTTGGCTGCTTCTATTGCCAAGTTAGTTCTGTCATCCTCATTTAACTCCTTCACCACTGGCGCTACGTTTATGTGGCATGAGGTTGTACTTTATTTTTGTATCATCATGTTCATTTAAGATGCACCAAAGTGATTGGTATTACAGAAAAAGTAGATAGAAGTAGCTCTACAACGACATTAAATAGTCTGGACTTTCTACTCTCATTACAAAATACAGAATGAAAAACATTTTTGAAACCAATTTTTTTTTATTAAACCAAAACTTTGTCCATTGTTGGAATCAGATTTGGAGTCCTGATTTTTGAATTTTTGGCCTGAAGTCTAAGGCAGACTGGTCTAAACTACACACAGTTAGACGAACCTTGCAAAAAATACTGTAAGTTAGGGATTGAAGTTACACAATTCTGCTAATCTCCATTAGCACTGAAACTAACTAAATACTTCCACACATGCTGACAAAACGTATGTGTTACAACAGGCACTGTGACCTCCAAAAAACAATTGTTACAAAATCAATGCAAGTAAAAAAATTCACTGATATATAAAAATATATATTCTGGAGGATGATTTCATTTTATTCAGAAAAAATAAGACATTAAAATTACAGATGTTGAAACATCAAACATTAATTATTTCTTACAACTTTTATGTATAAAAAAATGGTAGCATTGAAAAGAAAATTGGGAAAATTCAATAATTTATGTCTGAGAGAATAGTATGTATTGAGAAAATATAAAAGCACATGTACAATACTAATTAATCATCATTTTTATAATTACTACCGGTAATCTCCCATCTCTCTTTTACAAAGGAAAATTTATATGCAAAGTATCATTTACAAAACCTTAATTCAGCAGAAACAAAATACAAGCAAACAATTAAGCACTATAACAAAATAGAAAACAAGAGATTTTATTCACAACTCTGGTCTTAGAATAATAGATATATGATATTAAGTACAAAATGCAAATTATTCATGTAGGGAGGTTCAAATATTTCCAATTGTTAAATTGGAAAAATGAAGTAAAAGTACTAAAGGTGATAACTGGTCATTAATGAGAATGAGTGACAAATGAAAAGAAAATGGAAACAAATATTGCTCCCAAATCAGTAAAATATAATGGTATGAGACATTGTGAGAATGCATTTGAACGTATAAATACAATTTGCATGTACAAATATGACTGTACATAAGAATTGGGAGAAGAATGAATGAATGATGAAAAACTTTTAAATTGAAATATATTTTGGTTTTACAGATTTTCATTTTTTTGTGAGGCAATTTACCTATGAATGTTTTAATCTATATATTTTTTATTTATACAGCTCACAAAACCTGGCTAAAAACAGAGTACCCTTTCAATAGCTCATATTAGAGAATAATGTTCCTAATCTTATGATGCAAACAAATAATTACAGACTGATTCACAAAGTAACAAATTATAGGTTGAATTTTTGTTTTAAAAAAAAATGCACCCTTAAGGTCACTTGTGTAGAGGAGGGGATACAACCTCTTCAGGCTTAATGATTATCAATTAAAGGGAGCAAACTCTTTTTTCTTCCTCTGTCTTGTCTTGTCCTGTACTACTGTAGTATTAGAATGCATTAAATGTGCAAGTCTTAACATGTCTTTTTTCATCCACACATGTTTAAACATGCAATACATGTTGAATATTTGCAATGATTCTCAAATAATATATATAATATGCATTTATGCACAGCTGCCTTAAACATTGGAGTGTGACTTTCCTTAACTTTCTTTATATTGTCAAGTTGAGAGTTTGTATCATAATTTAGAAAAGGTCAATAAAATGATTTTTTCCTTAGTTAAATTTATGATTTTTATTTGTAATACACATTATGTGTGCAGCAGTGTTGCACCTTCAGAAAACAGAGTGCCATTCTCCTACCTAAAATGTAGTAAAGCTCAAAATTATTATAGGGGTGTATAAAATACCCTTCCCCTGACAGTTCAACCAAGCAAATGATTCCAGCTGTTTCCTTTTTTCCTGAATCTTGGTTATGTATTGAGGAAAGTGTTAAAATAAAATCTGCATTTTCACAGATCCTTGCCAAATGAAAACTTGACATTATAAATCATTGATTACCGTATATACTTTCTTATAAATCAATTCAAATTGAAAACAAGTGAGATCCTAATCTGCCTTAGCATAATGCTCCTGTCAATCAGGATCTTTCTTATTTGTTCAACTAATTTCTTCTAACAGACTGCAAAGACCCAGACCTGCTAGTGAATTATGCAATGGAAGAGCTGGGTCTGTGCAGTTTGCAGTTGGATTCATTTTATAAGCAAGTATATATGGTATTAAAAATCAATGATTATGTTGCAGTGATCATTCCCCTAGCACTCAGGGAAGTCTAATATACATAATGGACAAAATGTATCCATCTATGCTCACTTACAAGTCGGTTCCAACTGTAAACAGCACAGAACCTGATCTGCCACTGCATAATGTGGTGGCAAATCAGGGTCTATGTTGTTCTACTGATTACTCATAACAAAGACCCTATCATACTGACTCATTATGCCAGATATAGGTCTGTGTACTATAGAGTTGGACTTTTAAGTTAGTACAGATGGTATATGAATGGTGCAACTTGCCATACAGCTGTCACTTGCCCACAATATTCATGATAAGATAATAAACCAACTTTACAAAATTATTGCAAACTTTTATATAAAACAAAGATGTTACCATCAATAATAAGACCTCCCCAACATTAAAAAAAACTTAAAAGGCACTTCATCCATACTATATCCTTGATTTACATGTTGATCATGATTCACTGAAATACAAAATTCACATGGGCCCAAATCTGTGTATCATCACTTATGACAGTTATCATAGGAAACTGTAAATATACAGCTCAGGTGAATAGAAAGATGATTTATATTTATTTTCCTTCCACCTGTCACTTTAAGAGCAGAAAAAACTCCATGAGTTACATGATATTACATGATACACAAGTACTGGTGATACCAATTAGATACATTACACTTGTCTTATAATGATACACAAGTACTGGTAATACCAATTAGATACATTATATTTTGTCTTATAATGATACACAAGTACGGTAATACCAATCAAATACATTAAATGTTGTCTTATAATGATATACAATTAATACAACTTACACATATGTTTAAGGTAAACATTTTTATGATAGGTAGAAAGACTTAACTTATTTATAATTATGTGAAACCAACCAATGTGTTCATATACCAATTCCACCATCTGTTTTCAGCTTGTATTTATTAAAACATGTATTTTTTTATTTCTTTTTTTATAAAGTTTTGATTCGGTGTTCACTCCACATGTACAAACATCACAATAAAATAATAATATATACATGTCTGTCAGTGTCCTTGTGCTATTCAGTACACTGTTACATTGTTTTCAAGTTGAATAAAGTTTAATATACTGTATCTCCATTTTCTGTCTTGTTTTATCCAATTCATGTCACAACAATATATCTGTACAAATGCTATGTACCTCAAAATAGCAGGTAATGGTGGTCTGCCAGTACTGATGGGACCCCTCTTTAATTCATTAACCCCTAGCGATGCATTTACGGGGCAGGAGGTGGTAGCCTACTTCTGAGCTCTGTAGCATTGTGGTCATGTGCGACACAAAAAGGTGGGTGGTATTATAAAAAAGTAGAAATATGTAACTTTCCGATGATACCAAATAATATGGATGTTCTAGTTGCACTACAAAATACTGAGGGAAAAACGTCACTTTTTGGATCAGTTTTTTCCAGCCGAAATTTGCCTGAGGTTGTGATCTGGTTTTGTGTCTGGATTTTATACTTTTTGGCCTCAGATCTAACACAGACCAATATGAATTGCACATAGATATATGAACCTTTCCAAAAAGTAAGGATAAAATGGGCATTTAGAATGAAGAGTGGTCTCAACACAAAAATGATTGGTAAGTTTAGCAAAAAAAAACAAAAAACATGAACTCCAATTTTTATCCTTCTGTTCATGCTCAGGTGAAAGAGCCAATGAAAATCAAAGTTTCTAACACAAATAGGCATTAGGTTAACTGAAAATGTCTTGAAAGTCGATGTATTAGGATGTATTCAGAAATATCTCCCAAAATTGATTTCCTACTTGCATTTCAAACAAAAACGACAAAAACCTCCAGGGGTTAATGGGTTTGATGGGACCCATAGAACTCTTGGACTGGAAATGCTTCCTACTTGGTTCAGTCCGGCCTGGGAACATCAGGTCAATGATTGGTGTTGCTGATCACTGTGATGTAATTTGGAGTTAATGAGGATAAACAGGGCGATACCATTATCTAGTACACTCCTTGTAGACCTGGGTGACATAGAAGCACTTGGTGCCACTTTAATCTTGTATATCTTCAAATCTTCAAAATGCTCCATCAGTGCCAATGACAAACTATAGGTATGGAATGGCAATAATTCTTACTTTTTCATTTAAATGTGGTGAATGTCTCAAAAAGTTCTTTAGTAAGTGATTAAATCACCTTCCAATGTAACTTGAGAGAAGACTAAAAAATTAAAGACATTTCATGCATATAGTCAATAACTTAATATTTAATTTTTAATTTGAATGTGTACAAATTCAATTTAGACTGAATTACAAGATTGCAGATACAAATACTTTGATCACACTGTTGAGTGTTGACTTCTATATCATGCTATTTATCAAGTTTTAATAGTTAAAAAGCATCCAAATGACAATGAGTAGAAGTCATGATGTTGCGATTAATGTGTATATTCAAAGTTCTACCATTAAGATAACCTTGTGAATGGGTATTTGAATTTCATGTGATTTATCATATTAGAAATTTACCTCACAATTAATTCAATTTTGCATGATTTACGTATGGTTTGTTTCTTTAACATAACATTCCAAAAAGTGATATATGGTTGATTGCTTATTCTGGTTTTAGGTGTCACTGATAAAAAAAAAAAACAATGCATATTTGAGTATCAATTTTCTTCTTGAATATTCATGAGAAAGTGTTCTGATTAGAATCTTTGCTTATCTGATTTATCTTGAAAGTTATGAAGGGCTGAGATTGTATATGTTGATATATAGTATATTCTATCTATTTGCCCAACTCAGCTGGGAAGGTCTTGTCTGGGCAATATAGACTATCTGGGCTACTTACTCAGTTGGGCAAGATCTTGTCAGGGTTGTCTAATTACCATATCTACTCACATACAAGTCCAACTGCAAACAACACACCATGATCAGACCTTGATCTGCCATTGCATAATGCACCAGCAGATGATTGAGTTGTTCTGTTGAATACTCCTAACAAACTCCACATAATTAAATTAGAACAGTAGATCTGGGTATTTGCTGACAGTACTTACATTCAAAATATAGGTCAGTAAATATGTAAGAGTTCACAACTACCTAGTGACTGAAGACTGAATTTGTCAGTGGTGGGTTAGAATCTGTTATTTCAGGGTTGATTAACTCATTAACCCCTAGCATCCCATTAGGGGCAAGTGGTGGTAAGTAACCTACTTCTGAGCTCTGTAGTGTAATGGTCATGTGTGACACATTAGTGGATGGAATTATAATAAGGCAGACAGATGTAGCTTTACGATGATACCAAATAATATGGATGTTCTAGCTGCACTACAAAATACAGAGGGAAAAACTTCACTTTTTGGACCCAAGTTTTTGATGATGGGTCCGTTAAGCAAAAAAAAAAAAAAAAAAAGAAGTCCAATTTTTACCGTTCTGCTTGTGCTCAGGCAAAAAAGCCAATGAAAATCGATGTTTCTAACACAAAGAGGTATTAAGTGAACCGAAAATATCTTGCAAGTCAATGTATTATAATGTATTCAGAAATATCTCCCAAAATCGATTTCCTACTCGCATTTCAGGCAAAAACGACAAAAACCTCCGACGGTTAATGGATTAAAAAATACAACATGCAGCCAAGGGGACAATTGGCATAGATATTAAACAAGATCTTCATGAGAAATATTAATTTTGCCCTTTTTCATACCATCTATGGAATTTTGTTCAAATTGTTTCAAATTTAACTTGACTAAAAAGTAAATTCAACTTCCAGACTGCAACGCAAGGCGTTTTCAAAGCTGGGGCTTACGCCAATATATACTCTTCACCACTTCAACCACTGCAAAACCTGCACAGTCTGAATAATCTGAATGTTTAAAAACACCCCATCATCATGACACCTAAAATAAAGTCAGATTTTGATAAATGGATCAACAAAACTTGACTGTAATATTTTGTAATAGGTTGTACTTACCTTCTTCCTTGTGAGACTGTTATACAGGTAGAGTCTGGGTTCTTCTGTGCCTTTTGGAGGATTCCATGACGGCTGTGTCCTCTTGACTTTTCCTAAAAGAAGGACACAATAACTAGACACAAGCAGACACATGCTCCTCACAGTTCATTCAGAATCCATAGCTGCTTCTTGACCACAGGGTCATCTAAAACTTAGAACATCCTCTTTGCATATTAATACGCAACTACACTCACCTGATCCGATTTTATTTATTATCACAGCGAAATTGAATCAAACATGAGGTATAAATTGTGTAAGGTGCTTAAAGTGCACTTTACTATGATGATACTTGCATGATGTGACATCTACCATGTGCTACCGTGTATCATCATCAGCCATGTGCTTCACCTCTACAAGTTAAGTCTCAGATGAAAGAAGTTGTGGGTTCAAACCCATACCGAGTTGTACTGAAGACTTATCAAAATGGTACTTACAGGTGCCTCGCTAGGCACTCAGCATTAAGAAGCTAGTGTTATGACTGGTCCACCTGGTGTCAGGATAATGCTATTGGGTGGAACATGATGCTACATGTCTGTGGAATGATGCCCCAGTGCTAGACATCACTATAAACTGCCACATTGCAGACATCGTTGCCGTTGCGTTGTGATGACTGAAAAATTGTTAAGCTATGTTAAAAATCCAAATCTCACACACACACACACACAAAGAATCGACAAGTTAAGAATGCTTGACATTTTCTGCCTGTGTAATTAGGTAAAATTATCACATTCAGCAATGAAATTACCATAGAGAAAACAACACAGAAAATGCAGTATAATTGTGATGCAGTTATCAAAGCAGTTTTCTTTGGGTGACATTTTACCACCAAATTTTCATAGTTTTGGCAGTTTGTTTATCTGTGTAAAAGGAGGTAACCCACTGTAAGGTGTATGAAATTTACATACAGTGTATATCCCTTCACACTAAGTAAAAAGTACCATATAAGTCTATCATGTTATACAATTAGTGAGGACACCTAACATCAAGGTATATTCAATATTACAACTAAATTCATCCAAACCAAATACAGTGGGATCCATAACTAGCCATGTTGCATGACTACAATTAGGTGTTTTATAATAAGTGATCACTTTGTATATATATTGGTAAAACTAAATATTAGAAAATTAATTATATGTGCCTGAAATACCTACAATTAAATTTGTATAGCTTCTTTATTTACTTCTGTAGATACTTTATGTCTGCACATTTGTCCATCCATCTTGCAACCATAACTCTATTTATACGGGCTCTGAGTGTCATCATATCGGTATGATGTCTTTGGATACAAGTAGAAGAATGGGGAGATGATGACAAATTTTAGATCATTGAGTAGCAAGAACTTTTAAGCTCGACATTGTGGTGTCTGAGTGAAGCCATTTTTATTTAGTATCAACAAGTCATTACAACAAGTCTGGTGAAAATCACATGCCAGTATGACTTTTCATTCAAGTGAAAATCACATGCCAGTATGACTTTCCATTCAGGTGAAAACCTGATGTCAAAATGACTTCCCATTCAGTGAAAAATCCATGTAAATATGACTTTCCATTCTGGAGAAACAGCCATAATAAAACTTTTTAAGATGATGGCCATATTGGACCTTAGACTGGCACCATTTTCACTGATGCCAAACTAGACACCATATGAAGTCTAACAGTGAAAATCTCATGTTGATATGAGCATCAATATGACTGTTAGTAATAAGATGATTTTCAACATGGCTGCCGTGATGACCCTTTAAGATGTTGGAGCAGCAACACTTTCATTGAAGACCAACTAAACCTGAGGATGAATGGTGTGTAAAGTTACATGGGAATCCTCTAAGCACTTTAGAAAGAGTAGCGATGCCAAAGGGCCTATGGACAAAAGATTACGCCATAAGCTGACTTCTTGACAAAGATTAACAGAACCAAAATTTGTGATGGGAGTCAGTCCACAGATGAAGCTATGAAACAAAAGGCAATGTTGAATAATGGTCATTTTCTGTCCCCTCCATGATGTATATTACAATTATGAGGTGGTTTGATTTCAATTCTGAGTTCTGTGTTTATATGCCAGCTAACATGGGAACCATAGATTAAAATATTATCAAAGAAGATAAGCAAAGTTTCCATCTTTGTATATCCACAACTATTCACTAAATCTAAAAAAATGTTATGCATTTTTATTATTCGTTTGAGTTCAAGTTGAATAAAATAAGGTTTCAATTTGTTAAAAAAATAACCATTACCACTAGTAAGAAATAATAAATAAATCTAATTTACAAGTAAACATTTAATTGTTTTAAGTTCACTTGTAAAAATATCAATATTTTTGATTGCTTTTGAGGCCTTTCTAGAGGTTTCTGATTTATTCACCAAAAATATTGAATTCTGTCCCTTTCTTCCTGGAAATGAAACCTGAATTATTTACCATAATTTTGTAGCAACACACATAGACATACATGAAAAGTTTAATATCAAATCTCAAATTTTGAAAAATTTATAACTGGGTTGAGTCAAGTGGATGCATATCATCTTATTTGTCTAAAATTTTTCTAGAACCTGTCTAGTTTAAAATAGGGTATTATAAGCATATATATTTATGGAGTTTCTGAGCTGCATCACTCATGATGCAATAACCTCTTGCACTAATGATCTCTGCACCATAAATTGTTTCTATAATGATGCTTGCACAAGATGCACTAGATTTAACTCAAATATTTTTTTATATTTAATTTTTTGAATGCATATAGTCACAATATATATATATATATATATATATATATATATATATATATATATATATATATATATATATATATATATATATATATATATTTGTACAAATGTCATTGTGGAAGGCCTTATGGAAGATTTGTCAGTTGACCACCTAAGCCTCTTCTTTATATAAAGTCATTATTATTATTATTATTATTATTATTATTATTATTATTATTATTATTATTATTATTATTATTACCATAATGTTTGTCCCCTTGTTCCTGGAAGTGAAAGATGTTTTGTTTTGAAAAATTTTGTGGTGACACACCCAGAGACTCACATAAGATCTAAACTTTTAAACAACTTTAAAAACTTTTAAACAACTTTTTAAAAAAAACTAGGTTGAGTCATGTAAATTAAATTCATCTTCTTTGTCTAAATTTTTTCTATACCTGTCTGATTTAAGATTGGGTATCCTGATGATAACGTCTTTTGTACTAGAGATCCATGTGCACCACAGATTGTTTGCCATTATAATTGTGCATGCACAGGAAGATAAGAAAAATAATCACAATAGATTTCAATGAAGTATTATTTGTATATTTAATTTTGAATGCATAGAGTCACAATAATTAATATTTGTATATTGTGGAGAAGTTTACCTGAAGAGAAAAGAGGAACTCTGCAAAATTGACGGGATTGGAAGAAAATGTTCTTAAAGGATTTGTAGCAGTATACTATGTTGACACTAAAGTGTAATTCAAGCGTTTAGTCCCTCAAACTGGAAAGTTTTGAGATTACTCTGGATACAACCTTGCTAATTGGTGACTGGCACCATGTTCTTGAAATGTTTAAACCCAAAGATCAAATTCAAAACAGAAGTCTTATATCTAATTATAGCCATGATTAAAAATTTAAATTTAGACTCACAGAACTTTCAGGATCATCTAAACTTTGGTTCCTCTATTAGCCTGCACAATTTTGACTTCTTCCATTTATAATATCTGACGTTGTTGTTTTCATCTTATTAAAGTTTCAAGTTTCTTGTTTATGAATTTTTCAAAATACCGGGACTGGTCTTATTAGAAAAACAAGACTTCTGACAGAATATTCCAAGAACTCTATGCTCAATCAATAAAATCATATGAAACTAGTATCTAGTCTTTTCCAACCCCAGGCTGACATACTTGTCATGCAATAAAGTAAAGTGACTTTTTCAAACCTATAAATATACTACCTGTGAGATAAATACATTAAGGATTGGCTGTAATCTTTCCCATACAGGAAGTGTTGGTTCCAGGAAAAAGGCGCATATCAGTTGAAACATAATGTGTCTATACAACCATTCTAATGTAAATGCAAAGTGCAAAACAGTACTGACATTCAACTCCATTTCTTGGTGTTAATGCTACTAAACAAAGTTAAATTGTGCTGATGAAGCATCCTTATGCTTTGTGTGTGAAAAAGTTAATAGGATTAACTAGTAAAAGATAAACTGAATTAAATTTTCTTAAATACATACTGGCTTTTACCTTACTCTATGGCTAATATCAGCTGTACTTTAGGATCTATGTGTTACACATGTAAAGAAATGCACTATGCAGTGGAGTCAATTGTTTATTTAATTTCCCACAGGTTGGGTTGTCTTATAACATAACTTAATATAAAACATTCAATCCTTTTGTTACTATTGCATCTGTAGCAAAAATAACCAAATTATGTTCCCATTAGTTAACAGATTCTGTGTTAAAATGGCAATGTTCAGACATGTTAAACAATAAAATGCTACATATTGTCATATATACAGGTCAAGTGATATTTGTATTTAAATTGCCATTTAAATTTGTGATTGATTTTATTATTTGAATTTTTATGATTTTTTCGGACTAATTTCTAGAAACTGGCATAATAATATACACTATTGATCAGACTTTATGAGAGCATGAATTAGTTTAGTAAAAAGGACCATCCAAAATTTCTTGTTATGGGGCTTAATGCCATTTTTCAGCACAAGATAGGCTATACATGGCGGCCAGTATTAACAGTGGAGGAAGAAACCGTGAAATCTGCAAAAAAATACCGACCACATAATAGCTGATTCTTAGACTCGAACCCACGCAGACAGAGATGAGATGGCAGTGATCCATAATGGAGATTGCTTTAGACCACTTGGCCACTTGGGGGCCCCTCATGTTGATGACATTTATATCTATTACCATTTTGTTTTACTGCCATTTTTTACCATCAAGTGCACTAATAGTAGCTCCTTTCTTAACATGCTTTTAGTCCTAATTTAAAGTTTGAATTTAAACCTATAATTTTAAGTAACCTAGACTTTTTTAAATCTCTTTTCTTATTGATTCATAATAATCTGGCATCCATATTCATCTGTATAATCAGTTATAAATTAAAGAATCATTACTGTCATTTTATCAGTTCATAAAGGAAACCGACATTGATGTTGGTAAAATACCTATCATTAATTTAATTACACCGACTTGCTGGATTAAAATCATAGTGCGTCGCTCGTTATGATCTGAGTAAACTCATGTTAACAAAACCACCTGCAACTCTCTTAATTGATCATACTGGCTTTCTTTTGTTAAACATATTTTGATTTTGCCAATAATTTGGTCTCTTAGCCCAATATGCAGTCAAGCTGTAACAGGATGTAAATGTATACAGGATGAGGGGCTAGAATCAAGTATTCAGTACGCCCAGAGGGCATAATTGGCCAAATAAAGGTTGATATTGTTTATTAAAGCACAAAAAAAGTACTAGCCTGACATTTTTAAAAAGCACTTGTCTCAGACTAGCGACTAGGAAAATTTTACTTGCCCAACTTCAAAAATGACTAGTCTGGGACGTCAGGCTATGGGATTTGCTTACCTTGAATTATGGTCTTAATTCTTGGGACATCCAAAACATTTTTTATTTTGTTTAAAACATCAAACCATTCAGGCATTTGCAGGCGCACCTATTAAAACTCCCACCCAAAAAATAACAGACAAAACCTTAAGTCTGCACAACATCAGAGTTGGCATGTTTGCCTTAAAAAAAAAAACGGTAAAAGAATGAAAGAAAAAAGTCGCCACAGAGTTGAGACTAAATGATAAAATCATAACTTATGACATTTATCACATCTGAAAGAATGAAAGAAGTAAATAACAATATGGTTTTATACTGGCTTTAATCAGCTCATGGTCATTCCATTCCCAAGTCATTTTGTACCCAGTGAAAATTGGTTGTTTCATACCCAAGGTGCTAGTCGTTTTGTACCCGAGGTCCTGGTGGTTTCATTCCCAATAATGTATAAAATCACATATACAGTATTGTCATATTTACTTCTCCCACTCTAGGCCAAATCTTTTTTCCTACCTTTATAATTGCTTGAACAAAGCATATCCATGCAAAAAATTGACTAAACACAAATTATTACAGTAATATATTGTTTTCACTTTATAATAGTAAACATTTACATTGTTATTAAAAATAAAAAGAAAACATTGGCCAGGCTTAAATAACTGAATAAGTCTCCTCTTTTTCTATCGTTCAAATTAACAAACATTGTCACATTTCTTGGTATTATTTAGTAATGAATAATGTAACTGAAAAAGGACAAATGTTTATCCTCTCTAAGCAACTAGAAATTCTGAGATCTTTTAATAATGGGGCTGAATGCAAATACAGTGTTGCTTGATTAAGATTCTGTTCACCAAAGACCAATGCTGGTGTTAATTTCAATTTTTGTTGCCTGCTTTTAAAGGTGTTGAATGTGGTATGCTACTTGTGCAAAGTTTTTAGACACTTTCACTGATCAAAAAAAAATTTATATGTTAGTGGCATAATTGAAATACTCTGTTTTGGATTATGTATAAATATTATTCTTTCATGGCAAGTGAAAATTTGTTTTCATTGTTTGACAAGATCAGTTTTATTTTGTTAATCTCCTAAATATAATGCACATAAATAATCATGCAGAGAGAGACAGATAGAGAGAGGATGATTTAACTTGGCACTGCATTTTACATATATTTACTTGTTTTAAAACTGATTTATTTAAATAATCCAAGATATGAATGCATTTTCTTAATTCTGCCTGTATTAAAACATTTATAATAGACATATTTTTTTCCAGAATATAACAGTAAAAAGTTACATCCAATGAATGATTGAAGGAGACCTTGGTAAGATGAAAGATTAGTGCAAACAAGTTTCTTAAATAGCAAAGGACTAACAACAGTATTTTGAATTGTACACTCCAGAGTTGTAGTACATACATGAAGAATGTTTACAAATTTAAAAATCATTATCTAATAATACAGTTATTTTTGACTTGTCAGTCAGTTGTCGGGTATTGTATACTGCTGCAACGAAATTACAATTAGGAGTGGAACATGTGAGTTGTAACGGACTGAGGAGAGAAAGAACATGGACAATTAGCAACAATACTTGCGTCCATAAGAACTGTTTAATTAATTTTCTAATTGGATTTTAACATTTTATAACTTAACATTTCAATTACTTTTTATATATTATATTTCTACTTTAGGTACAAAACGACTATAGCATTGGGTACTAATCGACCAGCATCTTCGGTATGAAATGACCAGTACCTTGGGTACGAAACGACCATTGCTTTGGTTACTAAACGACTTGAGTACGGAATGACCAGTTTCGCTTTAATATGAATGTGAACATGTGTCACGTCTAATTGCAGTTAAATAGCAGATTCTACGCAAGTAATACTGTCAGTTTTGCTTATACCTACCTTGTGTTTCTGACATACTAAACCTCTAGCGGGGAGTAATGTTGTCTTGGGTCTTCACTAGACAAGTGCCAGTTGACGTCTGTTGGAAAATATATGTAGAAGGCCTATGATGAAATCAATCGAAAATCGTGCGCTAGCGGAAATAGTGTTAGTAGTGAGCATTGTCCTAGTGCTCAAAATGATTAACCTGCTGTTTTCTTCTTGAGAGTATCCAACTGATTCAGAAGAAACATACTAAACACACTCCAACAATGACCAGCGTTGCGCATGACGTTGGACGATGCACGAGACGATGAAGAATACAACTAGGCCAAAATATATTGCTCGGATTTTTGTGAACAGTGTATATCATGTACTTAATGGAAAACTTTGAAAACTTTTGAAAGTTTTTAATTGTACGTTCCAATTTTCGGGCGAAGCTGCAGAAATTAAAGTATAAGGCAATTTGTTTTTATTTATGTGAATTTGAACTTGAATTGAATTTTGAAAAATTACTTGTATGTTTTTGAATTTATAGTTTTTCTACAAGACTAATATCATGAAATTGATTTTAAAAATATACCTCAGAGCAAGATACACTTCTGAATAATAAATATCATATCTTCTATACTACAGGAACATTATATGAATGTTTATATTTGCATCTAAAAACCTTACCAATACCCTGTAATATAAAACAAAAAAAAAAATGATGAAAGCTTTTGAAGTTTTCATAATAAATAAATTTGTGAATAAATTTATTTTAATGTTCACTTTTATTTACACAAATCAGTGCTGCACATGTTTTGCATATCATAGGGATTAATATTACAAACAAGTGAATAGTTATGGAAGATGATATTGTAACATGGAAACCACATGGATTTCAGTTTTGGTTTCGCTATTTAATATTTAGTTTCGATAAAGTTTATGTTGTGATTTTAAATGCTTGGCGGGCTTTGTAATGCCATTGAACGTCTAGTTTTGGGTCACGTGACTCCGCGCGCGTGCGTGTGCGTGTGTGCGCACACACACACACACACACACACACACACACACTGTGGGTCCTATGATGGTGTGTTAGGAGCTGTATAGATTGAAGACGTCCCCTTCAGTGTAGCAGTATAACCACTTCGCCAGAGCAAGCACACTTGGTTGTATTTCTTTGGATAAGAGAGAGCCAGGCCAGGGAATCGGAAAAGAATAGGGACAATGTCTTTCGTCTTGTGGTAATACGCGTTTTTTTTTTTTGTTTTTTTTACAGAGGATTACTTTTCTTTCGCCATTTCGCACTGTCGTCTCTCTCTCTGTCAAGGTGGGATTACGACACGACCCTGCGACAAGTCGGTGACTAGATGAAGACCAGTCAGCAACATTGCGACTAAGTTGGCGATCAAGACTGCGATGAGATAACAATATTTCGGCGACTATGACCAAGTCGGCGACACACAAGAAGCCAGGAATAAGACGTTTTCTCGCTAAGGTAGAAATCTGTTACACTCTGGAGTGCCAGTCCTTAGACAGATGCAGCGGGGTATAACACCAAATATAAGAACTATCTAGTAGGCTACTCGATGCTTATCCCCAAAACGAAGGTAACAATAGCAATTCCTTTCGAAGATGAGTTTCAGCTCTTGACTAAGGAGCCCTGAGTGGCCGAGTGGTCTAAAGCGCTGTCCGTTACGGATCACTGCCATCTCACTTCTGTCTGCGTGGGTTCGAATCTAGGATTCGGCGAATGTGGATATGTGAGAGAGCTTGCTAGTAGCTTCTCGTGGGTCGGTGGTTCTTTCCGGTGATTTCCCGGTTTCTTTCTCCACCATTAATACTGGCCGCCATGAATAGCTTATCGTGTGCTGAAAAATGGCGTTAAGCCCAACAACAACAACAGTTTCAGCCCTTGACTAAGGAATGCGACGATTTGGAGAAAAGACTAAATGCAAGGAACGTGGACTATGGCTATGAGTGCGGAGACGACCAGGGAGGCAGAGGAGTGGTCGAGAGAAAGTACCTCCCCAGACACCAAATCCACTTTAGTGGACATGAGATGTCGACGCCCTCGGAGTCGCCGAAGATAAGAAGATAGTCAATATCACAGCGACAAGGGATGATGTACAGGCAGATCTCAAACACAGATCGAGATCTGAGAGCGAGAGAACGGTTACATGATGAGGCGAATGATCTTCCGCGGAGAACCTTGAAAGGTCAGTCGTTACTACGATGTCGTACAACGGGACGACACCCTTGTTGGATTTTATCATTCACTTTGAGATGTCCTCAACCATAAATTCTTGGACAGAGAAAGAAAAGCAACTGTGTTTAGCAATTGTTGGCAGTGTCTGAGAAGAAGCATTACGCTGAATTTGTTGATGATCTAAAACGGATATTTGCACCCCGAATCAGACCGAGTTCAGCTAAGGAGTAGGATTCACAAGAATGTTGAATCCTTACCAGAACATACACAGGCTATACGACTTTAGCTTACTCATAGGCGAGCTTTCTTTTGGTCGATATATTATTAAGAAAATTACTTTGTGTAACTATTATTTCTTAACAAAAACTTCTTCTCATTTCTTGCTATGAGAAGGAATATTCTACTGCTTAAGATATGCATCGGCTATTGATCAGAGAGGAAAAAAGAGAGAAGAGAGTGGTCCTTTTAAGGATAAGGTTTCACTTAATAATGGTACATCTTTGGGGAAGCTCTGGCAGCAAGAGGTAGCGGAGATCGCTGTAAATACAGACAGACACTTCTCTCTGAATGGGACTTAACGACTGAAGTTTTCAGATAGGCTCGGCCTTTATATATTCCGAAATGATGTGGAATAACTACGTGTCCCAATCAGAAGGTCTATCTTGAGTGAATTATTGTAAAGAGGCTATCGCTTTTCTTCAACACTTAACATGAAATATGGTCAATTTTGGTAAATCGCTTTTAATTCCACTCGTGACATGGATTATCACTGGTAAGATGGAGTAATAGTTGAAAAGAAAACGAGACCTTATTCGTTCGGCTGATTAATTTCGTTACATTGAAAAGAAAGCGAGTAAATCATATATTGTTATGAATTCTGAACCAGACTATTTAGGATTACATTTGTGAAAAGCGGCTTCTAAAGTAAGTCGGTTTTTATGACATCAAAGCTATGAAATTGAAAAAAGTTATTTCATTTTGTAGCTAATTTCAATTTGTAAGGAAAAAATAGTCCTACATACTTTTCAATTTCTCTACCTAAATTTGATATCGATCTGGGTCATTTGAGCCGTGTCTTCGAGGCTCGAAGGAAAGAAATTTACAAGGCAAAAATGTAAAAACAATACAATGAATTCATAAATGTCAATACATTGCAAAAAAGGCAATGAAGAACAATTTTATTGCGGAACATCTTGTGAAGTGCAAAAAGATAATAATACAATGAGAAACACTATAAAAGTCAATATAATACAAATGCAACAGAGTACTATAATAGTCATTATGAATAGGCTAAAACACGCAAAAATTCAGTACATAATATGAGTTATACAAAATGAGAAAGAAACATCCATAGCATAGCAGAATGTTGTTGTTGGGCTTAACGCCATTTTTTAGCACACGATATGCTATTCATGGCGGCCAGTATTAATGGTGGAGGAAGAAACCGGGAAATCACCGGAAAGAACCACCGACCCACGAGAAGCTACTGGCAAAATTTCTCACATATCCACATTCGCCGAATCCTAGACTCGAACACACGCAGACAGAGGTGAGATGGCAGTGATCCGTAACGGACAGCGCTTTAGACCACTTGGCCACTCGGGGCCCCTCATAGCAGAATGAACAGAATGGTAAAAAAGTCCGAATATAAAATGAAAAAAAAAATACACAAAAATAGATACAGGTTATAGTATGAAGGACAATTCGAAAAGACAAAAGTTTGAATATACCGAAAATTGTACGTAATCTAATGCTAGTAATGGGCTTTGGTTAGACGTGGACGTCATAACAGGATAATGAAGAGAGGGTCTAGATTGACTGTAATCGTAATGATATTTCATTGAGCTTTGGCTTTACTAAATTCTAAGTACTTAGGTAACACAGATTTTTAGTAAAGGATTTTTTTTTAAATTCTGCCTGGAGAACGAAGTTGAAGGCGATATATTGTAGGCTGATTACGTTTACGACGGAGCTGACAAACGTATCAGATATGTTTTAAGGTAAACTAGTGTATGTGTTTAATGTAAACTAGTTTATGGTGGCAAGGAATAGTGATTGTGAATATGAAAGGATACACTGAAAAATTCACTACATGATATGTAATAAAATTACAAAAATACAATGAAAGGTGTCAGACACAACATCAGAAAAAAAAATTGAGAAAAGGTGAATAATCAATGGGTTGGGACTAGTCTTTATGTCACTCTGTTTTATTTTTAGTTTTGTCAGTTAGTATAACGTCAGCAGAGCATGCTTATTTGTGTCTACGGTTGTTTTTGTTTTGATTTATAGAGTTCATTAAAACATGCTGTGAAATTAGTATAGCTCGTAAACTTTGCCTGCTACATATTCCGCTGTATAACTAATTTGCTGAGTCTCAACGGTTTGAGCAGCAAACATTTTTTCTATTTTCTAATATTCTTTACGGATGTTTTCGACAATGGGGAGCATCCTTTGCTCTAATAGTATAAATGTTTGTCAGTTTCGACCAATAGCCGTTAAGATGTTTCTAATTCGATTATCAATCTGTCAGTATAGGAGAGAAATCAGCTCCATATCGAACAATAGCACCGAAACTTTCATTTTTCTGTTTGGTCAGCATTTTTATACGACCTAGTAATGTTGCAGTTTTTTCTTTGTTAGCATTCCAAATAGGTATTTACCTATTTTATTAATTAAGGGTAAAACTTCTCTCTTAATACATTTGAAGGTTGCAAAACACCTTGTTGAATTAATTTATTCATTAATGAGATTGTTATATTAGACTGCATACGTATTGACTTTAACTATAAAAGAATATCATTTATGTAACTACATTTGACATATCTGCGACAATATTCGATAAATTCGACTGAATAATTTCGTATAAGTCTGATTTAAAAGTGCAAATCCAATTATCGGCTGAACCATAAAGTAGATGGAGAGGCTGAAGATAATCCATAGTGCAATTTTTTTTTGTTCTGATCCTGTGGACCTTGAATTCAGAGTTAAAAACGGAACACAATCCTACGAACCAAATCCATATTCCATCCATACCTTAAAAAGAAGGGAAGAGGTTTGAGAGGTTTGCCGGCAGAAAAAAGAAACGAAATAGAACGTATAATGAAAGAATGGAATGGAGGATATGGCTGTAATTATATGAAAAAATATCCTTCAGAATTTCGTATCTAGTGTAGGGGGTCGATAATCCCTATGAACATTATAATGCTTAAGTGTTTTGGCGTGTACAAGAGATTTAATCTCCTTATTGTCAGAACAACGGCGTAATCTGTAGGTGTCATTTGGACCTAATTCAGTGATATAATACGGATCTTCCCAGCGGGAGTAAAGTTTTGTTAATAACCCTACGGATATGTGTGCAATTTGTAGGTGTAAATAATCTATGCTAATACTAATCTATGCTAATACTAGTCCTGTTAGACGATTATAAAAAGTTTTATATCAGCATGTAGTTCATAGTTTCTTTATTTTGCTTTTATATGTTATTTTATACTTCGTTTGGTACTTTTTTATTTTTATTTTTATTTTGCATAATATCAGCAGAACATATTTATCGGTGACTACGGTTATTATTTTGCTTCGGCAAAATGTGGTGAAAAGATCTCTCATTCTTATGGATTGTGCTAGTTAGCCGATATTGAGATTATCTTCTTATTGCATACATAATATCATTAAATACCAGCGACATTGAGGTAAAAAGGTTTGCTTAGAGAACCTTGGAAGAATTTGGTATTAATCAAGAGTGATAAAAGTGAAAATTTTAGTGTTGTGTTAGTCCTACTCTAATAACCATAACGTTTGTTCACTTGCAATCAAAGTTTGACTTGTGTGTGTATGAAATAAAAATTGCATTTAATCTAACCATTGAGCAATAAATGAAAATATCATTAAAATCGTAAAACTGATTCGACATGGTCTAGTGCATCAGTAAAATAGTAAAACAACGTATATTACTGTCGTTACCTATGAAGTACGAAAGAAAATGTATCGCCGTTATCGTTTCAAAAAACTTTACTCAGACGTTGATCCTATGCACGGCAATAGCTGCTCAAAAGTTCAATATGCTGGGCAATAGCAGCTTCACAAATTCAATATGCAGGGTAATAGCTGCTACAACAATTCAATATGCAGGGCAATATCTGCTTACAAAAATTCAATATGCAGGGCAATAGCTGCTTACAAAACTACCATAAAGTATACAGTCATGAGTTCATATGAAACACGTGAGAGAAAATCTCAATAACATTATCGAACACCATTGAGTTGACAAACAAGATCATCTGCATCAATATGTTTTAAACGGCTAGGCGGAAATTACAATTCACGTTAAGATAGGTAAATACGGTAAGACTTGGTTCTATTTGTTAGCAGTACGTATATACGGTGGTTTCAAAATTCAGTACGAGTAGGTTTGATGTTTGATATAAATGATTAGTGTATGGAATGAAACTTAGAGGTTCATACACACTCTCTGTAGTAGAAATCTTAGCAACTCTGACGTATGTTACAGAAGTAGGCATAACAAGGTTATCTACTCCGTAGGCTGCGAAGGTTTTATCGAGGCTCTCTACTAAGCTAGATATTTCTTGCTCATTTCCTGCTGGTCCTTCAATGTCGTTAGAAAATGTAAGCTGGTGACTGTTCTGCCACCGATACTGAATGTTTCTTAATGCTTTTCAAGTGCGTCAGCTATTATTCTCTCCAGAAAGATGTTGAATAGTGTGGGAGAGAGCAGACAGCCTTGTCTGACTGTTATTCTGAACCAGTCCCCTATGAGCCCTTGAAGTATATTGCACTGGTGGCATTGCCATACAGGTGCTCTATTACAGTGATGAGGTTGGTATTGATGTTGTACAGTCGCATGGTTACCCACAAGGCTGCATGACATACCCTGTCAAATGCCTTCTTGAAATCAACGAAGACATGTTACAGATCTTGCTGGTGTTAAAGGTACTTTTCACACAATATCATGAGTTTGAACATCTGCTCTGTTGTGCTGATTCCTGTTCTGAAACCTGCCTGCTCTTCGGCAATGATCTTTTCAGCCTGTGGCTTTAGTCTGTTCAAAAGTATCCTCAACACGACTTTGCTTGGATGACTTATAAGACTTGTTGTACTGTGGTTTATTCATGTTGTAAGTTCCCTTTTGGGGGAGGGTGATGATTAAATATTGTGTTTACGGTGATGGACATTCTCCTGCTAGCCAGATGTTGTTGCAGATGTTTGAGAGGGAATCGTTGCTTTTTCCCCTGCTTGGATAACTTCTGCTGAGATGTTGTCCACTCCTGCAGATTTCATCTTTTCCCGTAGTTTAGGATGGTTGTCGTTTTTAGTTGCTGCAGGGACGTTCAGTACATTTGGATCTATTGTGGGTTGTTGGTTGTAATGTTCTGCGCAGTACTATGTCCATATTTTATGAACGTCTTTTTCTTCTGTAAGGCAGTTTCTGGCTTTGTCCTGTAAGAATGTAACTCGCCGTTGTTTTGTGCTTGGTAGATCTTTGACCAGATTGTACGCTTTCTTGCTGTTGTTCCTTTTCAAGTTTCCTTCAATGTCTTTAAACTGTTCTTCTATCCACTTTTCCTCTGCTGTTTCATGCTTTCTTGACTTCACGGTTGACTGCCGTGTACTGCTCTGCTCCTTCTGTATCATTCATTTTCCTTTTTAGCTCTCTCCTGTCACACAGATTCAGGACCTCAACTGATACACAGCACTTCTTAACTTGGTGATCTCTACCAAGGATATCGCTGGCTGTTTCGGTCGTTACTGTATTAAAAGTGGCGATCAATGTGTTCATGTCTGTATCGTATCGCTAGCGTTGAGGATGGTGAGTGGTGAAAATTTTCACTAATCTTTGTTTGGAAGCTGCTCCTACTTTTGGAACCTTCAGGTTTTCGAGATCAAACTTTATTCTTGTTTGATTATCTTTCTTTACCTTCTTTAGATGTAGCCTGAAGGTCATCATCACCAGCTCATGGTCACTTCCAACGTTCGTTCCTGGAAATCTTCGAGTCGGCGATGTTTACACTTGACTGTATGTGCCTCATTACTATGATGTGGTCAATCTGACTGTGATGGTCTCCGTTTGTTTTGTGCCATGTCCATCTTCTGGATACTTTGTGTTGGCCGAAGGTGTTTGCCAGCATAAGGTCATTGTAACTAGCGAATTCCAGGAGCCTCAAGCCTCTCGCGTTGGTCTGTGCATTGCAGCAACGCCCACATGTTCCTTTCCAGTTTATGCAAACGTCCTCGTCTATCTTGGCATTTCAAGATCTTGGCGATACTGATGTCCAAAACAATCGCTCAGCAGGTGTTCGATTAAATCGTTTAACGATTTACTGATCACGATTACTTAATAGCATTAGCTTGTGTTTGCAAGACTAACAGACGGGGTAAATGAGTTATCTGTCGAAAAGCATATCATGTGCAAAATTACATTTATGAACCTACATCATTACAAATTGGCATTTTGAATAGTAAAATGAATTTCTAATATCATTATCAGAATAGAAAAGCAAATTATACAGCTGTGTAAATGGCTTGCTGAACAAGATAGTTCTCTGAAGGTCTCTTATCGTCCAAGCCCTCACCTGGGGGTGGGGGTGAGGCTGAGGTCAAATCGCTACATCACCTGAGACAATATCGACCTCTAATATTGCCACAGGTTGGCCCTGGTGATAGGGATTGGAGACACACAATATTCGAGTTTTGCGTCCTTTTATCATGAGTGTCCATCTTAGTATGAAGACCAGACATTTGTCAAAACCAGGTCAGCTGGTACAAAAATCTGTATTTACAATACCCTATCTTAGAAAGAGACGTCATTTTTATTAATGGTCCCATACTGTCATAAACTATTAGTGCCTGTCTTTTACTTTAGATTTATGCACAACATGTGTGTGAGATATTGTTTGTTTGTTTGTGTGTGTGTGTGTGTGTGTGTGTGTGTGTGTGTGTGTTTCCTAATTATTGATATTCCACTTGTTCCCTCCTCATTTGTATTAGCTTTGTCTGTATCATTAACTTTCTGGAACAATTCCTGAAATTACAAATGTAAATTTTTACATTTGTCTTTTCTATCATGTTCTGTTTATTTGTAAAAAAAACAATCCTTATAGAACAAAAAAAAAGATTAATTTTTTATCGATTGCCACTTTTTTAATTCTCATTAGTACATATTTCTTATTTATTTTGGAAGTGTTCTCCCTATGCAAAAATTACAAAAATAGAATTGGAGTTTTGTGAACTTTATGGATATTTATTTTCTTTAGCTCCAAAATGTACTTAGTGTCCATCAATGGCAAAATGCCATTTGTACTTATTGGAAGTCTTGCCTTACTCCACAACAATGTCAGCCTTGCAAATACATTCAGGCTTAATAGTTTTGTGTTTTGAATATATGTTGCATATAAAAGGAACTATCCATAATCCTCCCTATTTCTTTGTAACTTGATGTTTGAGTTAGTTGGGCTTATTAAAAAAGATAATGATTTAAAAAAAACAAAATGATACTGCAAATTTATTATTTTGACATGACATGCTTCTCTCTCTCTCTCTCTCTCTCTCTCTCTCTCTCTCTCTCTCTCTCTCTCTCTCTCTCTCTCTCTCTCTCTCTCTCTCTCTCTCTCTCTCTCTCTCTCTCTCTCTGGACATCTCTCTTTTGGCACAGCACTTTTTCTGAGGATAATAATGCAAATGATATAATTGAGCTCCGACAATGGACATGACATTTCAAATGATATTAATAAATTCGGACAATGGGAATGATATTCTAATTTATATTAATAACCTCGTACAATGGGCATGATAATACAAACTATATTAATAACTTTAGACAATGGACATGATATTGAAAACGATATTAATAGCCTCGGGCAACGGGCATGATATTACAAAATCATGTTAATAGCCTTGGACCATGGGCATAATGTTAGAAACGATATTAATGACATCGGACAATGGGTATGATACTACCAACGATATTAAAGACATTGAACAATAGGCATGATATTACAAAAGATATGAATGACCTCGGACAATGGGCATGATATTATAAATTATATGAATGGCCTCGAACAATGGGCATGATATCAAAAACGATATGAATGATCTCGGACAATGAGCATGATATTACAAATGATATTAATAACCTCGTATTAATAACCTGCAACAATGGACATGATATTGCACATGATATCAATGACCTCGTATTAATAACATGCAACAATGGACATGATATTGCAAATGATATCAATGACCTCGTATTAATAACCTGCAACAATTGACATGATATTGCAAATGATATTAATAACCTCGTATTAATAATCTGCAACAATGGACATGATATTTGCAAATGATATCAATGACCTCGTATTAATAACTTGCAACAATGGACATGATATTGCAAATGATATCAATGACCTCGTATTAATAGCCTCGAACAATGGACATGATATTGCAAAAGATATGAAATACCTGGGACAATGGGCAAGATATTGAAATGATATGAAATTATGAATGACCTCAAACGATTTGTAAGATATTGCAAATGATATTAATGATCTCGTATTAATAACCTCGGACAATGGGCATGATATTACAAATGATATTAATAACCTCGGACAATGGGCATGATATTACAAATGATATTAATAACCTCGGATAATGGGCATGATATTACAAATGATATTAATAACCTCGGATAATGGGCATGATATTACAAATGATATTAATAACCTCGGACAATGGGCATGATATTACAAATGATATTAATAACCTCGGATAATTGGCATGATATTACAAATGATATTAATAACCTTAGACAATGGACATGATATTACAAATGATATTAATAACCTCGGATAATTGGCATGATATTACAAATGATATTAATAACCTCGGATAATTGGCATGATATTACAAATGATATTAATAACCTTAGACAATGGACATGATATTACAAATGATATTAATAACCTCGGATAATTGGCATGATATTACAAATGATATTAATAACCTCGATAATGGGCATGATATTACAAATGATATTAATAACCTCGGATAATTGGCATGATATTACAAATGATATTAATAAACTCGATAATGGGCATGATATTGCAAATGATATTAATAACCTCGGATAATGGGCATGATATTACAAATGATATTAATAACCTCGGATAATGGGCATGATATTACAAATGATATTAATAACCTCGGATAATGGGCATGATATTACAAATGATATTAATAACCTCGGATAATGGGCATGATATTACAATTCCAATCTGAAAGATGCAAAATGATGCAATGGCAAGAATGATGTACAATAAAAAATAATGTCATTTTTATTGGAACGTACTACTTTAGAAAAAAACCACCGTCAAAAAAATATGTAAGAGACACAATCACTGGTAATCAAAAATGGAAACATTCAAGAATTATACATCACATAAAATCGTAGTTTAGCTCTTTTAAGATGTAACATGTTATATTGCAACAAACTGTGAAAGAATTAGGGTTTAGTTGGACTTTTTTTTAGTTTGCGACCCCATTTTCAAGTTCAATAAGATGAATAAAAAAAACAGAATGGAGCAACTAGGTTTGTTTTATCACATTATTATTAGACTCCAGGAAATAGAACCTAAATATTTTAAAAGTTGTCATGGAAACCAGCAAAGAAATATAAAGCAAAAATACTTTGCCACAACCTCATCAAACCAAGACAAACCAGTAGATGGTTTTTTTTTTGTATCAGAAAATTTATTTACAATTATTGACAATGTAAATTTAAACCAAGATATATGACTGATAATTCTCTTGTAAAAACGAAGATTTTTTTCCCCAAAAAGAATAATCTTTTATGGTTTGGGACCCTAATTCTCAAAAGAAAAACCTATTGGAATTTTAATAATTCATTATATTAAAAGACCCTGAATATGTGAAAAAAGTAAAAGAAACTATCTTACAACTTAAACTTCAGTATATACATCATTAACGGTTAGAAATTTTGAAAATTTACCTATATCTGAATCCAAACCTGTTATAAATTATCAACATTCCTTTTAAATGCTTCTGTTAGAAATTAAAGGACCAACAATATCTTATGCATCCTTCAGTAAAACAATACAAGATTGACTGGAAAACTGGAAAAGCAACTATTTGCAGATATAAACAATTTAGAAGAGAGACTTGAATTGAATGAACTACCAAACATCTGGAGCTAGAAGATTTTAGAAAGAAAACGAATGCAAGTGACTAACTGCTTCTGTAATGTAGAAAACATGAATTACGTAAGTAAAATGATGCCATTCTGTTTAAAGCAATTTTCTTTAACAGAGTTATATATATAAATATATATATATATATATATATATATATATATATATATATATATATATATATATATATATATATATATATATATATATATATATATATATATATATATATATATATATCATTCTATTGAAATACTGTATGATGTTTTTCTTTATATTCATTGCCTGTTCACTGCTATTGTGAACACATTGTATAGTTGGCATTTATTCAACTCAAGGAATCATTCTGAATGAAAGCCCAACAGAGTTTGCTTTATGGCAAAGCAACTTAAGTAAATTACTTGGTGCTAAGGAAGTGGGGGGGGGAGATAAAGTGACATGCCATAATATTCTTCAGAACAACTGAGCTAAGCAGAAACGATGGCAAGATTTGAACCTGCATCTTAGATACATTTATGGTATTGTATAGTATATAAATGTATTTATACCATTGTATTGTATTGGAGTCTATTGTGTTGTATTGTCTAGTAGTGTTACTATTGTATTGTATTGTATTGTGTTGTATTGTATTGTATTGTGTTGTATTGTATTGCATTGCATTGGACTGCACTGCACTGAATTGCATTGCGTTGCGTTGCATTGCATTGCATTGCATTGCATTGTATTGTATTGTATTTATTGTATTGTATTGTATTGTATTGTATTGTATTGTATTGTATTGTATTGTATTGTAATGAATTGTATTGTATTGTATTGTATTGTATTGTATTGTATTGTATTGTATTGTATTGTATTGTATTGTATTGTATTGTATTGTAATGAATTGTATTGTATTGTATTGTATTGTATTGTATTGTATTGTATTGTATTGTATTGTATTGTATTGTATTGTATTGTATTGTATTGTATTGTATTGTATTGTATTGTATTGTATTGTATTGTATTGTATTGTATTGTAATGAATTGTATTGTATTGTATTGTATTGTTTGTGTTGTGCTGTATTGTGTTGTATTGCATAGCATTGCATTGTATGGAATTTTTTATGTACCAATGTATTGTATTATACTGTATTACACTGTAAGGTTTTGTACTGTATTTTTAATTAAATAATAAAAAATAATAAAAAACAAACAGTAAAAATCAACATGAATATACTTTTACAATACCATATGCACGAACTGATACAAATTCAGCTTTTTCAACAAAACAACAGAAGACTGGAATTCATTACCACAAATATTAATCACAATTTTCGAATCCTCAAAAACTAAGATTGCAACTTTTCAAATTAATATGGACACCTTTGTTTCCTAAAATAAAATCTTGCTGTGAAGATTTTCCCGCACTGTGCAAAAATCTAATTATCATGTAGTGCCAAACTGATAAAAATCAGATTGGAAGTTCAGCATCGTAGCCGGGTTTAAATATTGCTTAGTGGTGCTGTATAGTTTCGTATTTTGCAAAGCTAGAAAACTAATTTCCCGGGTTTCCTCGCTGGTTAAACTGATTCTTTAAAAAGGCATTGTATGTCTCAGCTATTGTTCAAAGAATCTTTAATTCACTTTTTTTTGGTGTGCGATTTATAGGTGTAATATGGGTTATAGAGTAGACAGCTTGGCCTTACCCCAGATGTAAATCTTTCAAGGAACTGCTAGCTCCACTTGGTCATATTCAATTTCGGCGCTTCATATGTAAATTGTAAAATAAAAAAAGAAAGACGATAATTTTTTATTTTTTATTTTTTACATTTTATATATTTGGTAAATCAATTATTTCACTTTCAGAAACTGTATTGTCTAGTGGGGCAACGTTAATTTTCCCTATTTTAATATGTATTCAAAATAGTGTAATTTCGACTAATTTTAGTTGATTTTTTTTCTTAGCACAAAGGAGCAGTCATTTTATATAGCAGTGTACTTAGATCATGTAAAATTTCCAAAAGTACATTAACCAAAGAAATCTCAGCATCATTATATCAAAACTGAATATAGGCATGCCAATTTTATTCACTGTGCAAGTTTCAGATTCAAACACCTTCACCTCTGAATAGTGAGCGCTCCCTTACTTGCCACCAACACTATAGGGCCTATAGCTACGATGAAAAAGCAACAAAAAAGTTAATTACTTGTTAATAAGTTAATATTAATAATTTTGATAAAGGAATATGAAATTAAAATAAAATTAAATTTTATAGCTTTATTGTTAAGGATAAAATATATGTCTTTTTTTTAAAAAAAGTAATGTGTACTTGAGGATAACGTACACATGTATGTGAACCATATGCCGGGACAGTGAAATAAAAATGAGCATTCCCACATTTATTGAAATAGGAGTATCGGAACAAGTAATTACCCTTTTTAATAATTTACACATGATACTTTATAATGGTTCTAGAGTATGACTTTAAAAGCGATATGACTCCTGTTTACGAGTCACAATTATCCATGTTGGGGTGGGGTGGGAGGCAGGTTACATTGTGAAGAAATGGCTAAATATTATGGTAGCAATTATGTCCATTTCCTTTAGTTTAATATGTTTTAAGCGTTAGAAGTGAGACTATAAAAGAATGACTTATCATTAACAAATTTCAATGCTATTTTTGTCCCATACTTTGATGCAATATATAATCTTATGTTTTCTGTGACCCATTCGCTCACATTCTCATTTTAGACATTTGGACATTTATTAAGGATAACAGGTCAAATATTAAATTTTCATCTCAGATTGTTAAATATGATATTTTTCTGATGGTCAAAGCATTGGAAATCACAAAATTAACATGCAAAATATAATCTTTGTTATGACTGCTCTGGTGGCCTAGTGATTAGAGTGGAGTAGGGATGTCACAGTAGACCAACAAGTACGTGTCTGCTTTGTTTATTGACAGCAGAGACCAACGTCGGGCTGTATTCCATACTGAAGTTTTACATTGTTTTAACCACCCCATCAATTCTGACTTAGTGAATGCTCGCTAGTAATTAATAAATTTATTTCAACTGACCATGGTATGCGGATGATAACTAAAAACCCTCCTCTTTTGACCCATAGTGTTAAATCCTTCAGAACACTCTCTTTTTAGTAGGTTTCCAGATGTTGTTTTTGCCTTGGGATGCTGCTTTCAATGCATACACAGGGCTGAGCAAATTTTATATTTAACCACAAGTCCAGGACAAGTGGTTTCAGAAAATTCACTAGTCTCACCTTACTTTTCACTGGTCCCGAAATGATAATCAATTGCCGAGATTTGATGAAATATATGTACTTAATCTATAAAAAAAAAACAACAAAATAATATCAAACTTAATTTTTTTAAAAAGAATTTTATTTTTCAAAAACATTGTTATACATTTAGCTTCTTCAGGTTCATGTATATATGTTTTAGCTGATGGATTTGGAAATATGTCCATGTATATATCTGCCACCAGCACCAGCACTAAGCCAGCAGTTGATAGCTGTGTTTGGGTTAAAGTCTTCAAGCTCTGGTCTATTTTCAGAAATATTCAACTGGGTCAATTTCCTACCTCCTACCTGAGCTAGTTTTGGATATTGTTTGCAGTAACTGCAAAACATCTTTCCTTTAGAGTCAATTTATTCAAGCCAGGAATAACAATCAACTCAATGCGGCTGAAAATGTCTGTCCCTTAATAGTATCATATTTAACATTTTGCCATTATGGTCTCTTTGGAGAAATAGCTTCCGCACACTCGGTATCCATTTCACGTTTTATCCCTCCATTTCCAAACAAATTTACCTTTTCCGAATTGCCATTATTACCTTTCTTATAAAAATAGTTTAGCAAACTCATTTTATCCACAGAGTATCTATCAGCTTGCTTGATAACTAGCTCTAAAGTGATCATAACATCAATTTTCACTTTTAAATACGAACTGAAGCCTCTCATTAGTGTAATTGTTTTGCTTCAAACATTTAACACAGTCTGAGTTTCCTCCGATCTTTGCCACCCCATTTTTGATATATGGACATTTATGAAAGGGTGTAGGGTCGGAGTCCATTACATATCGAAAAGATGGAAATTCGACGACACAATTTGTTGTTGACTTAAGGTAGCCACTTATGAGCCAGTCTAGCAAACTTTAAAAACCTTTCCTTAAGATATACTTGATTTATTTTATCAAATATTGCGAGTATAGCATTTGTTATATTTTTAATTGGCTGACAGATGAGCCGAAACTACAGCATTGATAAAATTTGACCTGGAACTCGCTAATTGCATTTCGAGTCACATGACTACACAAATCTCGCAACCTACATGGCGATGACATCAGACTTCAAATAGTCATGTGATATTAACAATAAACCATTTCTAATGTTGATGTTGGAAAACAAATCTAACATAAATGAAAGTCACATAACATTTATAGAAAAATAAAAAACAAACATCAAAAAATATTTATTCTGAAAACAACAACTAGAAATCTATAAATATTGCTGCAAGTTGGAAAAAACCCAGATTCAACTAGTGGAGAGCACGACAATGCTGTGGTCACATGATATCAACAAAATACATTGCTGAAACCTGCAGTTTTTTATGAATCTGGTTTTCTCCACCTTTCTGCAATATGACAACTTTCTAGTCATTGTTCTCAGAATAAATATGTTGAGAATTATGTGTGCATTATATTTATGTACAAGTATTAGGTGACTTATACTTAATATTTTCCAATTCTGTGTACGATAAATGGCCAAAAAAGGGAGATATAGCGATTAAAGCAATAAAAAAGGACTTTCCTGACATTTTTAAAAAGTACTTGTCCCAGAATAGCGACTTGGAAAATTTTACCTGCATGACTTCAAAATTGACTAGTCCGGGACATTGGGCTGTGGGATTTGCTCAGCCCTGATGCATCAGTAATTTAAAAATAAGGTCAATAATAAATGTACATGTAAGTGTTCTGTTCTGACATGGATTATTATTAAACAATGAGTGCTCTAAAGGATTTAACACTATCGGATAAAAGAAGAGGGTTTTTAGTTACCATCTGTAACTTTACAAAATAAGCTGGTAACATTAGCAGTGATCTTGTGAGTATGTAATTTCTACCACAGGAATCTGACACATAATTAGTTTATTTCCTTACAATAAATCACCTTATCTCTATGTATATTTATAGTACACTTAAGGTGATTGCTTGTTCCAGATTTCATGGTACTTTGTATTAGATGTTTACAGAAATGAAAAATAAACATATATGATACAGCTGATGTAGAAAATGAACTTGATTTTGGACAATTATGCATTGCATAAAATGAATAAAAAAATTTAAAATCAAACTAACAAACAATGCAAATTAAATACACATAACAGTTTATTGATAAAATGTCAGATGTTTATGCCGCTACCAGCAGTTCAAGGGAGAAAATGAGAGGTGGGAATGTCCTGATCAAAGCTAAAAGTCAGTTCTATAAAGGCCTTGTAATATTTCCATGTACTTTCATGCACATCAATAAAAAATCTAGACTGATTACCTTGACGAGCAGAATAATTGCTGTCAAAATAAAGTGACAAATATTTAATTCGCAAGATAGACTATCACTTCGAATTATCACATTTTAGTAATGATTTTATATGCACAATAGTGGCAACAGTTACTGTAATATCTTTACAAGTAAGATCCACTCTTCCTGCCAATCTTTGGCTTTATTTGTACAAGAGCAAATGAATTTAAAAAGCAAAGAAAGAACAAGCATAAGCATAAGAAAGAAGAATATAGATGTTTTATAACAATTTGTTAAAATAATTTCTATTTGGCAGTGGTTGTGACTAAATTCAACTCAAAGTGTTATGAATCATTATTTAGCTGAGTTATAGCATCAAATTGTCAAACTCACCAACATTTCTTTTACTCGCAATAACTCATTCTTGAGTTTTGGCCAAATTTGGTATGTAGTTTGATTTTCATGAGACCTTTGCCACTTTTGATTGTAAGCATTCTGCATTGTTGAGTAGCAATGTAGCCTTTGATTGACGCTTGTTTCTGCACAATAATTTCCTTAATTGCTGCTATATTTTTAAAGGCAGATGTTGACGAGGCCAGTGTAAAATGGTTGGAGGAGCATTAATTCCTGGATGTTTCTTGGTAGTCTGGGACAAGGTTTTGAATTGAATCTTTTTCAATGCTTCATTTGGGCAAAAAACCTATTTCTTCTTGAAATTCATGCCATAAGTCTGTAGTTTTACATAGGAAGGAACTATGGTGCCTTTGTTTTATTGTCGTTTTGAATTATAAAGTTACATTTACAGTCGGAATTTTTCTTCTTTATAACTAAAGCCAGATTTGTATTGGAGACAAAAATGGAGTATATCATTTCAACTCTTCAGATTGCAGTATAATGCAGATGACAAGAAACAAATCTCATAAAAGTTGTCATTATATTCCTTGCAAGCAACATATTTTTTGATTAATATCCAAGCTTCATTTTATATTTCAAATTATGGCTAAATTTGTGTATTTTAAAGACTTTTACTGATGAATTGTTGTTATATACCTGGAATATTCAACACTCACAAAAAGATGTAAGAACTTGTTTGTCTATTTTTTGGTATTTTACTTTTATTTGCTGAGGATGTGAGCACCAAATCTGAGCCCTTCTTTCCCATGATATATGTTTTTGGATGTAATTATGGTATTAAAATATTTTTCTGGCCAAGTATATATGTTGGAGTTTCTGAGATGGTTTCAATATTCAGTAGCTAAAATAAATATAGAAATATACTTCATGTGACATTCTGCTTTTTTTTTATAATTAGAGCAATGGCTATGTTGAATCTTGTGTATCCACAGAGAAGAAAATTTTTACATATTTTTTCTAAAAATTCTTTGCCAACTGTTGAAATTTGTTATAAAGCATCACCATTATGATTTTGTGTGTTATTATTTGAATAGTTTTTGTGTCTTTTGGATTTATAGTTGGAGAAAGAAGTCACCATGGATGCTTTTGGCAGTAGAGATTTTAATTATGTCACAAAGCACTACCAATTTTATATGTTTTTCTTGCTTTACCTTTCCTTTCCTTTCAGACTCTGGAACTCCGGAGCTACCTGAAAGAACTCGGAGCAGAGATATCGGTGGAGAACAGCAATGACTTTGACACAGATCTGATGCATGTTGTAGAGGCTAGTGATGTATGTTGGAAGGAAATTGCCACGGATGCAGGTAATTCTGGTCTTAGATGTTTTGGCAGCTTCTGGATTGATTATGTATTTAGGTTGTTTCTGTTAAGCATGTCTTCAAAGAAGCTGTGCGATCACTTTGGAATCTATGTACATGTCTGTCTGCATCTGTTCAAGCCCTGTTATTAAAGTTTTAGTTTTAACTTCTTTCTTTACTAAGTAAAATTCAGACACTTCAATCACAGGGTCTTGTGTCGGCCAGTATTGGTTGTAGAGTGGTATTGAGTAGTGTCGGATTGAAAGCTAAATTGATTTCTAGACAATGAAAATTGACTAAAATTTGTGGGTAATTTGCATTTTTATATCGGAAAAAAGCCTATAAATTTTGGGTTCAAATATCAGAGATTATGGCTACTTACTTGAACAAGAAAAATTATTTCTGCAAACTATTTGTAGTGTTTGACCAGATACCTTAATCAAAATTTGTGCATTATTTGTCCTTAGTATATAAAAGATACATGTACCTTTTGGTTTTAAAGTCTAAGTCCACATAACTGAAAGAAGAAATGCACTTTAATTCAACATCATGAACCCAGTTTGCACTTAAAATTAGGAAGGTGCCCTTAGTTTTGGAGTCAAAAGGACAAAGTGATCTGAAGAAGCATGGTAGTTTTCACATAAAAAATCATTTTTCAGGGCGAAATTTTTGACCTAACTTGTTGATGGTTGGCATTTTTGGATGAGAAAGACACCTGTAGGTATTGGTTAAAATGTCAGAGTTCAAGGGCATGGTAAATCAAATAAGACAAATATTTCCACACCTTAAATTTAATTCTTGGTAAGTCATATAAGATGCATAATTTTCACACTTTAAATTTATTTATAGCCTGCATATATTAACAGACTGATTGGCTTACATTGGTAAATAAATCTTACTGAATGTTCTGAAATCAAGATCACAGACATGAACAATGGAAATTTTAATTATTCATCTTTTAACAGCATCATACAATCTGTCTATGTGTTAAGGAAGTAAACTTCAGATGTTGGGTTACACAACATTTAAGTTTCAGTGACTCAAAGACAGCTTTCTATGCCATCTTTCAACAAATTCAGAAATGATATGTCTTTCCTTATACCTTGTAGGGGTATGAGGTCAATATCCAAGTCACTAAGACCTATTGGTCATTATTATAATAGTGTGGCATTTTATAATTCTTACCTAGTACGTAATGTATTGTTTAAGATAATTTTGTTGTACATGGTAAGTAACTTTGACCATTTAAAAGAGATGTTGACTAAAAAATAACATTTTTCTGAAACATTTTATAATTGCATAACTGCATTTTTCTGAAACATTTTAAAATTGCATAACTGATCTCCTTGTATAATATCTTCTTTCAGTTAAACATGAAAAAAATAAAATCTTTACTGAAATTATTAATTTGATACTTAAATTATGTACATGTTGTGTAGCATTATTGTTCTTTCACAGGATATTTGTACATGCCCATTTTCATAAAATCAACAAATAAGAAAAGACTTGTTGATAATGTAATAATATGTTTTAAAGGAAAATAAGTTTGCTTCAGAACAGCAAAATGTAGCTTTAGTTGATGTCACATAGCAATTGGGATGTTAAATGCTCTGATATACATAGTAAATCTTCATTGTGAAGTTTTCTTTTGTTGCAGAAGTAGAGATGACATTGAATGGAATCCTGTCTTTGCTGCTTATGGTACCAGCAGATCAGTCCCAGGAACCAATCACGCTGTTCTGTCAGAAAGTTGCAAAAATGCCCAAAGGAGACAAAAGAGCCAGTTTACGGTTAAAAATGTAATCAATATGGATCTTCTAGCTTCAATTTTTAGTGTTGTTTTTTTAGGTGAATTTTTAGCTTACTGTACAAAAGAGGTAGCTATATTTATTTTTGAAATACCCACATGATTGGCATCTCCATGTGCATGTATAAAAGCATACATGTATGTACATCACTTTGGAATTGGTTTCATAACACACCTACCGTCCAGTGCGGGGGATATCTTAGTACAGATCTCTCTCTTTATTATCTCCCATTCCAGTGAACACAGTCAGAGTATGTCACTGCAGGATTTTGTGTAAAATAAATATGAAATCCTGCCAAAAGTATAGCTGTCAGAGATCTCGGAAACGTCTAATTACACGTATTTGGACCCAATTTGTTTTGGGGGGACACAGAAAATCACCCTCACAGGAGTCCTCCATATGCATGTTTTTTGTTGCCAGGAGGAGACTGTTGCAGCAAAATAAATATGTTCTAATCACTATGAAAACTGAAGCAATTCTTTTTTTTTAGCTTGTTGCTGACTTCTTTGATCAATGGTCGCTGGCTTGCTTTGATGAAGTTGCATGTGTTATTGGAGGCACTGCTAAAAGCTCCCTTTGAAGGACAAAACAGATGCCCTTTATTATTGCTGCAGCTACATCTACTGAATTGTAGAACATTGACACAATTTTTAAAAAAATTCCTTAGCATATATCGGTGCTTCAGAGGGTATCACTTTTCATTGAAGTTGCAGCAAAACTATTTTTTTCTTGTTTTTTTTTTCTCCTTTTGTTTTTTTTTAAATTGCTGCCATATGGTCGACTGTAGTGATTTCATGATTCCATGTGCATCAGTTTTCATTGAAGTTGCAGCAAATCTTTTTTTCTGTTTTCCTTTTTTTGTTACTTTTTAAATTGCTGTCGTGTGTTCAACTGTAGTCATTTTAGGATTCTGCCCTCAGAGGTGGTCAGTTTCATGGCTAGTTTGATTATATTACAGTATACAAGTATCAAGGCCAGATATCAGCTAAAGCTGATTATGACATAACAATTAACTGTTAAGGTGGTTTGTCAATATGAAATCAGGATTTGTTTATGTAACAATTGATTCCAGTGCATTTTTATATCCAAGTTTTGCGGCTTCCTGTCATGGTGACTTTGAATTTCTCCACTCCAAACTCAAGACTATATGCCATTTTTATCAGCCAAAAATGTTGGTGGCAAAAATATTGCCAGATGGTATTTTTTGTTGCCAATATGTAATTGCAATTTGCGACATTGGCGAAGCCTAGCACAATCACTGTTATTGATTTTGTTTTTGGTTGTTGCTGTATAAATATTGCCTGCAAACTCGAAATCAAGGGACTTGGACAAAAGGCCATTTGCAAATTTAGACATGTGTTTTGTAGTTAAATGGAAAAGTGATGAAGATTTCAATGAGATTCAGAACTGTGCTAAAATTGCTATAACTGATAGTTTAGATGTGACCGTAGCCAAGTATATGAACATACATGATTTCTGGTTTAGTAAGGATTGCAACTTTTGCTGGTGGGACTGCAGCTTTAGCTGGTGGGACTCCTATTTTTACCAAATTAGGAGTCCTGAACTCCTAGTTTTAAAATTCTAGTGGGACCTCTGGTTATTGTGTCAAAGTAGCACAACTGTAAAAAAAAAAAAACAAGAACAAGGCAGGTTTTTTTTTATTACATTTTAATTGTTATAGACTTGCCAACAAAGTATGAAATGTCCAGAGTGCTCAATTAGACAAAATCCATTATGCAGTATCTTTACCAGTGCTCAGAATATTACAATACAAACCTCATTGATTACAGAAAATCCACATTCCCACAGTGGATTTTTTTACACTTTTGCCTTCATGAACCACATGTTGTAGTCATGGATTATCTGTCATAGCTAATATTGGAAGGAATTAAGTTTATTTCCTCAATTAGAAAATCGCAACAGTATAATTATGTAATTGTGGACCTTCACTACATTATGGAACTTATCTCTCATCTCATCTTCAGTACACAGCTCTTTTTTAAATTGAACACAATGCCATTTAATATTCAATTACACATAAATTACACATAAACTGAACACATTTCTATCAATAATGCCTTGTTTACCACCCAAAATTGCAAAGGCACTTGTTTGCCAGGGCTTCAGAAATCCTTTCTAATTGCATTGCTTGATACTAATAGTTGGCTTCATATTTTTTACAGGTACAAGTTCTTTGACTGCTTTGAACAGGATGTATTGAGGTTTTAGCTTCAAAAGTCCCAATTTTGAAACCAATCCTATTAATTTTTAATTAATTTAAATTTTAACATTATCACAAACATTGTCAATCTTTTCACTTTGATTACTGCAGCAATGTTCACTAAGTCAACTTTCAATCAATTAAATTTTTGAAGCTTTTGGTTCGTACATGTTTATTATATCCAATTTTGACAATAAATATTAACAAGAAAATAAGAAAGCACATTGATAGCAGGTTAATCAAAATAATCCTTGTTAAATACAAAATGAATTGCTAAGCAGCAATTTACATATTAATTTATTTTAAATAAAGAGCAGAATCAAACTTTTATTGCAATATTTTCTTAGATAAATTCTAAAAAAAAGATGATTCAATGTCAATCATAAGTTAATATGCACAATCTGTTTTTTTTAATATAATACATTTTATTATAAAGAAAGATCCATTTTTTAATATGATACATTTTTTATGAATGAAGATCCATTTGTTTTAATATGATACATTTTTTATGAATGAAGATCCATTTGTTTTAATATGATACATTTTTTATGAATGAAGATCCATTTGTTTTAATATGATACATTTTTTATGAATGAAGATCCATTTGTTTTAATATGATACATTTTTTATGAATGAAGATCCATTTGTTTTAATATGATACATTATATTATTTTAATATGATGTTTTATTATGAAGAAAGATCCATTTTTTAATATGATACATTTTTTATGAATGAAGATCCATTTGTTTTAATATGATACATTTTTTATGAATGAAGATCCATTTGTTTTAATATGATACATTTTTTATGAATGAAGATCCATTTATTTTAATATGATACATTTTTTATGAATGAAGATCCATTTGTTTTAATATGATACATTATATTATTTTAATATGATGTTTTATTATGAAGAAAGATCCATTTTTTAATATATGTTTTATTATAAAGAAAGATCCATTATTTAAAAAAAGTAAAGCTAGTAATGGAATATAGTTTTCATGGAAATGTCATAGCTTTGTGCAGCTGTGATTGTATTATATACATTATTACATTGAAATAATAATGGGAATAATTCAAATTTTAATTCAATAATTCAAATTTTATATGGTTTATTTCATACACTGCTAAAAATCAATTTTACGCAAAACCAAATATATCAAATATATAAAAAACCTGATTGCATTTCTCAGTCCATATTGTAACTACAAAATTTGTTTACCACAAACAACAAAAACATTTTCATTCAGAAGATAATGCTTTTTTTAAACTCTGGTGCTTAAAAAATAGCATCAAAGCTCAAAACTTCCTGATTGACCATTGTTATCTAATGCTCTTTCATTCATATCTTTTGAACTCTTCCATTACAAGATGTTATCTCAACTTAAGTGGATTCATTAAACAGTTTTAAGTCATTTAACTTGTATTCTGTGCACTACAGGGGGTGTGGGTATGATAAAAATTAGCTTTTAAAGGATACACTTGTTGCGGTTTGGAAAATATTTAATTTATTTGTGAATTAGGACCATTAAAACTTGGTCCCTAATCAGGAAAATAAAAATATTATGAATGGATTGTTTTGCAAATTGCTTGAAGCAGTTGTACCTATAGTATGAGAACTTAATGGCTATGCATGTTTTTGTCTAAATTTTGATAAACTAATATTATCTTGGTTTTATAGTTGATGCAGATCATTATGTAATTTCTACATCAGGTACATGTATACCACTCCCTCGATAACTCACTCGTGCCCTGATAACTCACGAACCTGCTTATAATGCAGGGTCAGACATGGATCCCATTTTTTAACCAGAAAATACCACAAAAATTGATCCCCAGTTATTGAACTTGAAGAAAATTGCAATCAAAATTAGTAACAGAAACTGATATATCGCTTGTTTTATTATTGAAACAGTAGATAGAGCCTGAAATTTTAATCAACATTATAAAATATCAAATTTAAAAATAAGTCCTGCAATTTTTTACATTTTCTTTCCAGATGGTTGTACATTGCAATTTAACGATATGCATGTAAATTTTGATCAATGAAAATGTCACTTACGCCAATTGGAGGCAGTACTTTTATGAATAAATACAAATGAAATAATTTTTGATCAATTGAAATTTATGTTCTAATTCTATCGTTTGGTTCCTTTTAAGTGTAATCATCATAAATGCAATGTGTCCTTTTGTAATTAAACAAAAAATGTATCAATCTATCGTAACAGCTATGTCAGTTTCTCTGCGAACCTTATTAGGTGCCAACCGTGTTTTGATAACTGACGTGCAGAAGTATTTGCTGTATTGCTGCACTGAATTAAAAGCTGGATGTTTTGTATTATCCTGTTAATTATGTCTTTTGAATCAAATAAACAAACTGGAATTAAATAAAAGTTAAAACGTATGAAAAGCATACAAAATTACATTCTAGTGGCTCCAGTCATATCTTGGATGAACTCTCTTCATTTGATCAATCAATGTTATAAATGTTATTGTATATGTAACATAAACTACCTTAAATTAACCGAATCATTGGTAACTGTGATCAAAGATAGCAAGGCAATCAAGTGTAACTGTGATCAAGGTAACTGTGATCAAGGTAACTGTGATCAAAGATAGCAAGGCAACCAAGTGATATGAATTCGTAAAATAAATAGCTTGGTTTCACAGATACAGGGCATAGTGGGCAAGCGAGTTTCACAGAATAATTCTTGAGCAAGCACTTAGAGTTATCCTCAAGGATGATAAGTTTCATTATTGCTTCCAATGAAATCATGAAATCAATACTGTACAAATTGAACAATACAAAAATAAAGAGTTGACGTAGATGATCATCTCACTAAATAAATTCTGCTTGTTTTTTGAAATAAAAAGAATCTTGTTTGGTGGTGGTGGTGTATCGACTGTTAGTCTAGTTCCCCACTCTTCAGACTCCTGATTTGGCAGGATACTAGTAAACACCACTCCAGGAACCAGACTCAAGTAAACAGTGATGTAATACATAGTTGTTTTCGCGTACATGTGATGGTTATTGAAACCAGTTGGGACAATCTTTCACATGTTGGACATTTGAAAATAAATGTTATTTAAACAGAAATACAACCAACTTCATTGGAAAAAGCATGTTATTATCAATGTATCAAAATTATCAAAAGGACTCCAGTTTTAAGTACAATGATGGTGCCTTCAAGGGATTCAAGTTGTTTGTACAATGTAGGTGCCTTCAAGAGGACTCCAGTTTTCAGTATGGCATCAGTACCTTGAAGAGACTCCAGTTTTCAGTATGGCATTGGTGCCTTCACGAGACTCCAGTTTTCAGTATGGCATCAGTACCTTCAAAGAACTTCAGTTTTCAGTATGGCATCAGTACCTTCAAGGAACTTCAGTTTTCAGTATTAAATCAGTGACTTCTGGAAACCCTAGTTTTAAGTAGAGCATTTGTGCCATCAGGAGACTCCAGTTTTCAGTACAATGTTGGTGCCTTCAAGAGATCTCCAGTTTTCATTATGGCATCAGTACCTTCAAGAGACTCCAGTTTTCAATATGGCATCAGTGCCTTCAAGAGGACTCCAGTTTTCAGCATTAAATCAGTGATTTCCAGAGTAATCAGTTTTCATTAGAGCATCAGAGCCTTCAAGAGGACTTAAGTTTTCACAAATGATAAGGATTAGCTATCAAATATGGCCACCATTTTTTTTAAGAATAAAAAAAAAAAACTTTCATCAGACATAGCTAAAAATAGTGTTACCGTAAATAAGATGAATCCAACTGTGAACTGCCCATATCTTCCATTGCATAATGATCTGGATCTTTGCAGTTTACAAGAAGTAATCAGTTCAACAAAGAACATAGACCCTGATCTGCAGGCACTTTATGCTATCGAAGATCTTTGTTTTTTTTACAGTTTGACTCAACTTGTCATTGACTATAGTGGTCACCCTCTGCACCGGGCCTTTCCAGAGGGGGTCTAAATTTTTTGTGAGAAGTACATAGTAAAAAAACTACATACTTCAGAGCATTTAATATCTTCATAGAAAAGTAATATTAATTATTAAAAGGTTCTTCTTGTTATAATAATAGACTTATTTCAACCAAATATACATTAATAGTTCTTATTCTTGGCATAAACTTGATATGCAAGTAGGTGGTGATGTCATGCAAAAGCATTCAAAAATGTCATTTAGATCTTGGTACATATATAATTCTCTTTCCATTTGCTCCATTGACCACTGCTGCTGAATAACCTCCTTATCAGTTATAACGTTTTTCTGAGCCTTTTGAACATAAAATATTTTATTCTTGTCTTTTCTACATAAAATTGTTCAGCAAGTCCCCACTGCCTACCCCACACAATGTCATAGAGTAGAATAACCGACGTCTAAAAAAATGTCTCTGCTTACGTGATGACATGTAAATGGTTAGTACTGATTTATTCAGATGTTAGCCTAACTGTATGTGATTTATTTATGCAGACAAAAAATTTATAGTGGATTAAATGCCTTTGTAAAGGAAGTGATAAATGTGTTGTCACATGATTTTTTGGTCTATGTTTGGTACTCTGTTTTGTTCTAGGTTAATTTCTGTGTATGTGTGTGTGTGTGTGTGTGTGTGTGTGTGTGTGTTAATGCACAAAATCTATTTTTATCCTATACTGACCCTATTATGATCTTGACAATTGCATGTGGTTTTAATCATCAAAGTGAAGAACTCGACAGAAGCCCAAAACTCTATCATAGCATCGTTGATCCCATTTCCTGTAAACATCAGCTTTTATAGACAATGATATAATATTAATCTTGTTGTTGCATGTACATTAGTCAACACTTCTTTCAGTAACAGAAACTTGACATTGGAAGACATATATCAACAGTAAGATAATCTGATTATTTACCTTACATCATGATATGAATTTATTATTGGTTCTTGACAGATCTAAAATAAAATGTGGCCACTTGTGAGGGGAACATTTTACATAATAATAATAATATGCTAGCCGCTGGTCACGTTTCAGGGGCAGTCATTCTTGAGGGATACTTTTGAACACAAACTCGTAAGTACCAATGGATTCTAGTCGTAAGAAGTGACCACTGGTCAGTGGGGCCATTCAAAAGTTTGACTACTGTATATATGGTATGTAGGAAAATAAATCTATTCAACATGATATGCACTTGTACCTTCATTACCTTCAGTTGTATAAACCCTGGTATCTGAAATTTTCTTCCAGTCTTTCAGACCTTGGATAATTAAAGGTCTATAAGCAATTAACAGCAGTGAAAGAATTTTCTATATCTCATTTGGCTACTAGAGAAATGTCACTGTGTGGCTTACATTGAACCTACAGGTTGTTGTATTTGTTTCATTTCAGATTGTCTAATTTGTTCTATGGTTTAGAGGAAACCAATCCCTTGAGAGCAGATGTTTACTGCAGTTTGTTAAGAGTTGCAAAGGAGGCAGATCTCACACAAATGGTTGTTTCAGACCTAGATCAGGTAAGAGTTGGGGCTTTTTTCTATTTATAGACCTCATCTATAAATCAGGAATATGGGCAGGTTGCTTATTGTTTGACAGACCAAGTAAGAGGTATGAGGCTGCCTATTTAAGTACCTTTAGTTCAACATGGGAATCCTTTATTTTCCAATCAAATGCTGGTGCTGGTAACATGAAGTAGTGTAAAACATGGTTTCTTTGCATTATGACAGGGCCAGTTGTGCTGGCTTTCTTGCTTGTCTGTTTAAGACTAACCTTTAGGTATTGTGCAGTTTGACCACAGCTGACCAGAATATGAAAATGGGGCACATCCTGGGGTAGGACAGGCGCATCACAAGGAGAAACAGCAAGTTTTTTTGTGAATTTCATGCATATTGGACCAGGAAGATTGATCAGTATTTAGTGAAAACAAGGCTTTAAAAATGTCATGTTAAACTTCCCGATTTTAGGTCCCAACCTCTATTTTTTATTCCGTCTCCCTGCTTGGCTTTTGAAAAGTTCAGTTATGCCTTACACCGTTTTTACAGAACTATGGTAATCGTGCAAATATTATGGAATAAAAGGCAATTACACATCAATGTACTGGTATAATTGCTGGTCAGATTTCTCTCTTAACACAAGCCAGTTTCAGGGTCTTAATGATTAATTTGCCTGCATTGCTGTTGGAAAACTAAAGACAAATCGGCCAAATATCATCAAAAGAAATGCAGAAACATCAAGCTGTCCATTGTGTGGAAAGTTGTGATGTTGTTCAGCCAAAACACAAAACAGAGATTGATGATGATCTTATTTAATCTATAATGAGAAATTTAGCCTTTATTATTACCATTCTTAATGAACATGTAAGTTATGCTGGTTATGTGCTTTGTACAATTAACCATGTGTACCTTTTCAGAAATGTTACCTTAGTTTGTAGGATCACTTATATCATTGAAAATGAGAAACTAGTGAGCATGTAAATGAAACAGCTATTAAGGAAGCAAAATTTGATTCTAATGTGTTACGGAATAAATAGGGATTTAAGTGACGCTATACACACTTTGCAGTTTAAGTACTGTACATATTAGTTCTGCCAGGTCTCCCAGATATACTTGACCAGCTCACGAATTATGAAATCTGTATTTACCTTTGTTTAAATTTCATGTTGGAGAAATTAGAAAATACATACATGCAAAATAATAACAAAATTTGTCAGAGTACTTTATAACAGTTTAATAAGTGTTGGGTCACCAAAAATGATTAATTTTTTTTGTGTTCCAAGATTTACAGTCATTAAAATAGTCTACAAAAGACTTAAAAGTTGTCAAGTTTAGACAATGGTCCTCAGATAAGCTGACACCCCTTCTTGCAGGCCTTTATTTTTTAATCAATTATTCGGCTTATACATGAGTATATACGGTAATAGTTTACTCAGATGTTTTTTTTTACAGTACTATACAAGTCATTTAATGAAATTTAGCTGTTAAGTTATGGAAGCCAAATGAGCAATATTAGAACCATTTTTGCCTCATGTTTTTTCCTTCAGATTTTAGTCCTGCAAGCATATGAATTGTGAAATATTGTCACTTTTCCAGTGACAGGGCCCCGAGAGGCTGAGTGGTCTAAAGCGCTTACCATTATTGATCACTGCTATCTCTCCTCTGTCTGTGTGGGTTAGAGTCTCAGATTCGGCCAGTGTGGGTATGTGAGAAAGCTTGCCAGTAGCTTATCATGAGTCTGTGATTCTATAAATTATCCAGGTTCTTCCTACTCCATTTATACTGGCCGCCATGTATAGCCTATCTTGTGCTGAAAAATGGCGTTAAAACCTACAAAAATAACTTTTCCAGTGACATTGGCATTAAAGTTTTTAAAAAACTACGGTGATACTTAACAAACACATAGATGCAAAACTTGTTGACCTGTGGACTTAAACTTTTCAGATGAAAACCTTGTTAGCACAATAGTAACAGTAACATCAAAGGGTATACAAATGAAATTTAGAATGCACATGTAGATGACCTAATTAGATTTTCATGCCATTATGGCAATATTTCAGATATTCCTAATGTTTGGAATATTTGTACTTTATTTTTTACCTTATCAAAAGTTTGAACCATTGATTATAGTTATTACTTTAATTAGTTTTGAATGTATGTGCTGTACATCATACATTTTCTGTCTCATTTCATGTTTTATCAAGATTTCTTAGATGAGCTGCAGTTTGGGAGAAGTAACCTATTGATTTTGGGAGGTAAACAGATAATGTGTAAAGGTATTGTAACATTTTCAGTTTGGTAAGGGATTAGCCACTCTTCACTTGGCAGTTTTATTATAATAAAAATATTGAGAATGTTCAACATAAAGAAATGATTTTTAATTCTATTCCAGATAAAGAAGTGGATAGCTCAGTGGGACATAGGAGCACTGAAAATTCAGAACACATACAGAATGTTACACGATAGTCTTGTTGAAGCAAACATGAGGTAATCAAATGCATGTTAATTTACATAGAATATTACTGCTGTATTAACCTAATGATTTTAAGATGGATTTTTTGCATGAAAGATGGATTTGTTAATATAACATTGTGAGTAAAATATATACTGTGTGTATATATAAGTCAAAAGACATGTCAACCTGTTTGGACATGTCAACCATGCCATTATGAATAATATCAAAATTTATTGGAAGACATGTGCTGACATGTGACCAGGTTCTAGCAGAAGTGGAAATAACTTATTGGTCTTAATGATATATTCTTGCATCTGATTGGCTGGGCTTATTAACACTGGATTGTAAGGTCATATAGTTTTGATCAAACTTGGTTTGTATGCTGGTATCATAAAAATCTTGGAGTTCTGCACGGAGATCAATTTTGTTCTCTCAACATAACACCGCTCAAACAGAATTTTAAGCTGATATTGAACATTTTGAGTGGATATTAATTTATCTCAACTTACATCAAATGTTGGTATTGAGACAGTTCCTGATGCAGGGAAATTTTTAGCTCCAGTTTTTAGAAAATACCTAGAGATTGCTATTCTTATCCACCAGAAAACTATTTTGAATTATCAGGAGGAATTTCAAAGTGTGATGTGAAAGAAATAAGGTGAACACAAGCACAGAGTATGATATATATTCTGTATTAGAAGTTCCATATCTTAATAGGTAATGTATCGGAAGTAAACTGTTGATTCCCAGCCCTAGCTGAAACTGATAATTTAATACATGGTCACCAATTTTTAAATTTTAATATCTCCAAAATACTTGACATTGATGACTGCTCTCCATGAGTTTCACTGATAAAAAAAAACAGTTTTGTGCATGACTGTTGTGGATCTGGTAACTGTAAAACCTGATTGGCCTTAAACCAGTGATCAGTGAAAGAAATTTTCAACCTTGAATGCGGTCATTGTATTGCCAGTCATCAGACTGAAAACATGGATGTTAACAATATGATGAATATTAATGGAACTAAGCCGATGATGTTGAGTTGTGTATTTCATGCTTTTCAGTGAGCAGGCCACAAAAGTGATGATAGAGTTGCTGGGGACCTACACAGAAGAGAATGCTTCTCAAGCCAGGGATGATGCACACAGGTAGGTGGCATCAGCTTCTGGCAACTTAATGAAAAGTGCAATGCCATTGAAGGAACACCTGACACTGGTCATGAATTTCTCTATGTAATGAAAAGGGCAAGGATTTGACATAGTGAGCAGCAGAAGAACTAGTCTATGCTTTATTCTTGTTATTTTCTTTGTGTTTTGAATTTCTTTTTTAGTTTTCAATCATGAACTGTAAATGCATGGATTGATAATGTTAATTATTTGAAATGCTGAGTGCAGGCTGATATAAGAATTATTTAATTCTTTGAGTTTCATCTCAGCACTGTGTCAATATTGATCAGAAAGGAAAGTTTCTCTATGTTCTGAACTTGCATGTAACTTGTTTAAGCAAAAGATGAAATTGACATGTTTCATTTCTGTACCATATGTTTTTTGAGCATCATTGTGTAAAAGTCTTGCAAACGAATTATTGTAAAATAATTTACATCACCGTACAATTTTATTAAGTCTTACAAATTTGCATGTTTATATTGACCATAAAAATAGGATGTATATTTAAAGGTAAAGTTGATACGATGTTTAACAGTAGAGACAGTCTGATAATGTTTTGATGCTGAGAAATGTAACAGGAACGCCAGTTGTAATGAAAATTTACTTTTCTTTATTTAATATATGTTGGTATGACATCTGACTTGCAATCAGAGGGTTGTGAGTTTGATACTTGCATGAGTCAACTGCCTCTATGTCATTGGGAAAAGCTCCCATTTCCTTGATATTATATAGCTGGTAATGTGTTTTAGGCGCCATTAAAACTAAAACATGGTGTCCATCTTGAAAATCCTACACTGAAAAGGATGGCCCCATTGGCATTTGGTTGTCACTTAAAGACTTCTCGTCACATTTAGTTAGTGCTAAATGAAATTGATGCACATTGGGCATCCAGTATGGCTTCCACAGTGTCCATCTGGATTATCATATAACTTTGTAAGATAATCATTAAAAGATTTTTCATGACATACAGTTTGCCTTACTTGAAACTGGTGTAGTTCTTACATCCAATATCTAGTTGATCCAAAAATCAAGGTGGCTGTTGGAAGGAATTCTCTTTCACGTCCTTATGGCTCATCTGCAAAATCTTATCACAACTACTCCTGGATAGATGACAGAAACCCCGTTTTGATATCATACTTGGAGTAACAGTCCATTGCATTTGGAGCAGGCTCAGATGATGATGTCCTTTACTTCATAATGGGCACAAATGAGTTCTCAGAGGCAATGGTGGCGATGGCTCCTTTTTGTTCATTGGGGTTCCCTGCTTCCCCACTGTTTTGTTAGGTGTTGGAAGAGGAAGTTTGGACGTTCAGTAATGCATGTACAAAATTTTCCAAATCCAAGTCCTTCCCCTGATTTGTGTCCTAAGCCTTCTGGCACTGGGAACAAGAAGATTCTTTCCAAACTAGAGCAGCTTTTTCAAGCCTCCTGTTGATGAGATCTTTACTCTTTGAAGGTCCAGGAGCTTACAGAGAAGTTTCTATTGGCCATGACAGAAGAGTAGTTTGTCTCCTCTTCTCTGCTGGCCTCTGCCTGCAGCAATCAAGTTCTTCAGCTTGGTCCCTCAAGTTTCTACTGCAGTCCAAGATGTCTTTCCTTTACAACAGCCCACAGATTCTCTATCTTCATGCTTGGTTTATGTCGAGCTGTCTATCCACGATGACCACTTTTGTCTGGCTAGAATGCAGTCTGCTTCAAGGGTTTATAATATGAAGTGCAGACCTGACCATGCTCATGATTCTGGCTTGAATTTCACAACTCTCAAGAACAGTCGACAGATTCACATCACATGCGAAAAAAAGGAATTCCCAAATTCTCAATCACCTTAATCTTGAATAAAATAAGTTTTCTCCTATAAAGCGCTAGTCACAATATCAGATATATATATTTTTCCTCATATGTGCAAACACCATCAAGTTGAATAACAGTTAACCATTTGACGTTACATCTTCTCGATTAATACCATTTTGCTACAGTTAAAATGTCTTCACCACTAAGGAAAAAATAAATGTATTCCACAAAAAAATGAAGTATATATTGGAATACACCCAATATTGGCCTTGCATATCAAATATTGATGTACATTATGCTTTTTTTGAACAGTGTTTTGCAAATTTTAGAATTGGACATGGTGGAAGAGACTATGTGAAAAAGTTATTGGTAAAAAGCACATATCTTTTATGAAATCGAAGAGCACCCATTAGATTTGAGCTCTGGAATACATTAAGCCATCGACTGAAGACTTGCAAGCTACCAATGCTGAAGCATTGTTTGGGAGTTTTCTTGTTGAACATTACCTGCCTTTCTCATTTGAGATCAGCAACAGTAACTGAAAAAGTATTTAATCTTGTGAAAAAATATAAGACAAACTTCAGGGCCTCCATATTGCTGAAAATTTGTCAGCAATTTTAGTGACAAGCAGGCAAGAAACCTGAACTGGGCAAGAAGCCTGAACTGGTTTGAAAACAAATTTACCATTGAGAAGTTGAAGTCTGCCAGTGTCATAGCTTGGACTGAGGACCAGAAAAGGAAGGCAGTACAGTAGTAGCAGGAAATTATCAACTATCCAAAACAATAACATAACTCTTCTCCTCAGAATTGAATATCATATTGACATGAGGTTTTCACAGCAGGACTTTGTCTGGTTGATCCTAAATGAAGAGTGTGTGTTTGAACATCCAGTATGGCAACCAGACTGGTCATCTTGAAAATCTTGTCATTGCTACACTACCTGAATGGATGCCCTTGTGAACATAGCGTTTTCACTACTAAAGTACTTGTGATGTCCAGTTGGTCCTAGGTCAAAATGGTGCTGGTTTGATATGCAGTATGACCACCACAGCAGCCATTTATACTGGCCATTTAGCATTTCATTGGAAGACTTTGTATGGTGTCTAGCTAGTTTTACAGAAAAGCTGTGATGATCTGACAACACATATTGTCATGACAATGGACATTTCAAAATCTTGCTGCTGCTTCTCAGTGGAGAACCAGATAAACATTGGGTTTTTGCCAGAAGACTTATTTAAACATCGGTTGGTACTAATTGAATATGGTGCCGATCTGACAATCCTGTGGTCACCATTTGGCCATTTTGAAAATCTTGACATTGCTACTCTTCCTACCCATTTTATCCTGAATGCACCTCTGGTCCTAGACCCCCATTGTATCTGGAATACACCTTTAGCCGTAGACTCCATTGTATCCGGAATACACCTTTAGCCGTAGACTCCATTGTATCTGGAATACACCTTTAGTTGTAGTTCACTGGGTGTGTATGTAGTGTCTATAGAAACACATGTTATACATCACAAATACTTGTGTACATTCTTCTCCAACAATAGGAAATGGTTAAAAAACGCATGTGCAGAAAAATTTGAAAAAAATGTGGGTTGGAAAAGAAAGAGCTGATTTGAAAATTGATAGATAAAATGATGAACAACAACTCAGATGTGAACATGGATATTGATAGCGAAGGTAGTGACAATGAAGTTGAAGATTTCAATGATTGACCTTATTGATGGTTTAGATGTAAATGAAGTTGATGAAATAGATGGTGCATGGCTGCATGCACTTTTCGCCAGCAATTTGGACAATGAAGCTAACTTTGAAGGATTTCAAGACGAATGGGTTCAAGTCAAGTTTTCTCCTCGGGTGCAGTCACAATTTAAATTGATTGAAGGGGCAACTGTTCATCATCCAGAAGAAGCCAATGCACAACATTACTTTGAATTGCTTTGGGACGATTTAATCTGGAAAGACTTGTGGTCAAGACAAATTTATGCTGAACTGGAGTGTAGAAAAAATCACCCACCACCACAGTCACCAAATTGAATGCCAGTCGATATTTCCACAATGAAGGCCTTTATAGGCTTATGTTTTGCCATGGGAATAATTTGTCTTCCATCAAGACATAATTATTGATGACAAAATAAGTATATGCTTGTCACATCCTTTAATAAATTCATGTTGCATGATAGATTTGATTTGATTTGGAGATAATTGCCTCTCCATGACCATGAGCAAGCTGCAGAAGTTTTTAAAACAAGTGCCAGGTTTATTGATGTATCTGGTAGCATTATTCTTGATGCTGGCTGTTTGGACCAAAATATTTCAGACTATCATTCTGATGCAGACAAATGGTGAGATACAGCAGTAGCTTTGTGTTGGGTGGTGTCATTGTTACTTTCCTCTCCATGACAATGAGCAAGCTGCAGAAGTTTTTAAAACAAGTCCAGGTTTATTGATGCATCTGGTAGCATTATTCTTGATGCTGGCTGTTTGGACCAAAATATTTCAGACTCTTTTATTCTGATGCAGAGACATGGTGAGATACAGCAGTAGCTTTGTGTTGGGTGGTGTCATTGTTATCAACAATTCTGCATGAAAATGTTTGAAAGTCATATTGCTGCAAGAATATCAGTGCAGGTGAAACATCAAGTTTTGCAGAACCTTTTTTCTATTATATGTAGGACAATACTTATTAACTTGTCCCTGTATTTACTGTTATTTACAAATTTCCAGAACATGTTCATTTTCTATTTTCAATGAAATGTACATTATATTAAAAAAATTATATGTATGTATGTATATATGTATATATATATATATATATATATATATATATATATATATATATATATATATATATATATATATATATATATATATATATATATATATATATATTAAATCAATTTCATTACAGGTGTATAGTCACATGTCTCAGGGACCCCAACACATTTCTTCTGGACCATCTGTTGTCACTGAAGCCAGTCAAATTTCTTGAAGGGGAGTCAATCCATGATGTAAGTTAATACATGCTGAATGGCTAAGTGTGTTACTAGGGAGAAACATTTTCAGGGCACAAAAGCTTCTGCACTTGTCAAATCTTCCAGATAAGTGTTTTATGGACAATTGTGGATTATCAGTAAGTGGAATGTAGAAGCTATTATAACATTACTGACTTGTGTCTCAGAGAACATACCATATATGTTTGGTTTTTAGTACAGTCCAACTGCAAATAGTATAAACCCTGTTATGGTAGATCATTGTGTGTCTTGTGTGTTCCACTGATTACTCATAGTAAACTGCAAAGACCCAGATCTGTCATTGCATAATGTAGTTTGCAGTTGGACCTGTAAGCCTTTTAAGTGGGTATAAATGGTATTTTTCATATTAAAATTTTGTTTTGAGGCCTGATATTGCAACATTTTGATAAAATTAGAATTATATTGACATACCATTTATATATATATTACTGTCTTAGAAAATGTCAGTATTGCATTTTCACTGCAGATTGATAGGTCGGTTGTCTATGAACCATGTTATAATCACTCATGCACAGAACTCCTTACATGCTCCATTGTCACACCTGTCTCACATCACAAATGAGATATCCACCTTAAATGCTCCATTGTCACACCTGTCTCACATCACAAATGAGATATCCACCTTAAATGCTCCATTGTCATACCTGTCTCACATCACAAATGAGATATCCACCTTAATTACTCCATTGTCACACCTGTCTCACATCACAAATGAGATATCCACCTAAAATGCTCCATTGTCACACCTGTCTCACATCACAAATGAGATATCCACCTTAAATGCTTCATGGTCACACCTGTCTCACAACACAAATGAGATATCCACCTTAAATGCTCCATTGTCACACCTGTCTTGCATCAAAAATGAGATATCCACCTTAAATGCTTTATTGTCACACCTGTTTCACATCACAAATGAGATATCCACTTTAAATGCTTCATTGTCACACCTATCTCGCATCACAAATGAAATATCCACCAGGACCAGTTTTCAAGCAAGATTGCCAAAAGCATCACATAGGCTGGAAGACAAAACAACCTCCCACATTTACAATGCCAGAACTTTCTGTAATTGGTGCAGCAGGAAATGTGTCAATCCTATCTGCTTCTTTTTAACTGCAGTTGCAGATTTTTTTCGCTTTCTTATTGAAGAAAAAGATCGCTATTTATCCATCATATATAAATAGGATCCAAAGCATATATACCTTCAATGAAGTGCCATAAAATGATTATGAAGCCCAAGATACAGTAATCACTTAATCACTCCTGCTACAGAGCAACTCTCTCTAAAACTCCAAAGTTCTCTGTTGGTTTCACTGAAGGTTCCGGATCACGTCTTTCAGATCTGATCAGATCCTTTGAGCATCTTGTTGATTAATGCTGAGATGGAACCCTTGGTGTGTTCTTTGGTTGCTGTATAAGCCTCCACATGAATTGTTGAATGAAGCTTCTTTTAAGAACCTTACCTTAAAATCTTCCTTTCCCTAGCTTCAGCAAGAAGGATTGAAAGTCATGGTTTGTCAGTAGAAAATGGTTATTACCATTTTGTGTAATAAATATGACTCAATATCTATTCTTTGCCAACAGGTATTTCTGGCCAAGTGTCATCTACATTCAGCAGCTTCTATTCCTATTGAAATCCCACCGTCTCAATCTTGTCTTTGGAGATGATCATGATAAACTCTTCTGCTCTCTTGGAGATTTTTATTCCATGGTCTAAATCAAGAGTTCAAAGAAAGGGTCATTTTCTCATTTTAAAAGGTTTTTGTGATTTATCAGCCACAATCTCAGTGCAAATTGTTTGGACTAATTAAAAGAGCTCTCACTGAGTAATCTCCCTTTCATGAGAACCAAAGCCTAAAAGGACTGAACTAAGACTGCATCTTGGGCCTTTTTGAATCATTACTTCCTGGATAATGTCATGAAAGCCACCTTCTGCCATTCTCACTACTTTATAATCATTTTATGGCACTTCATTGAAGGTATATATGCTTTGGATCCAATTTTCTCAGCCCAGCAAGTTGTGAAACCTTCTTCCAAATTTCAATAGTACATCCAAAAATATAACATTGGTAAGTTCACTTAACAGCTTTTCCTGGGTCATTTTCCTCTCACCAGACTTGCAGATTCAGCATTGCACTAAAAGCAGATACTGTAGTACTGCCACTAAAATATGGGTTTGGGAAGGCGGTTAAGACTAATTTTCATTACCAAATACTAAACTAGTATTGCTGCATAATAGCCCTCCTCCCGTTCTTACGTCCTTACGCCTCAGTTGTCAGAAGGGGCTTGAAATGTCAAACTCTAGTCAGTCCGCACATGTTCAAGTATCAGGCTCAGCAAATAATACAATGTGAAAAGGCAGTAGTTTCCAGTGGGAAGGTGGTTCTTACCAGGGTTTTTCCTGGTTCTTACAATTTATACTGGCTGCCATGCATAACCATCTTGCACTGGGAAATGGCATTAAACACAAAACAACATCAGACTTAGGTCATATTTTTTTTCTTCTGAACATCCAGTTGCTAATACCCTTGGGCTGAAAACTAGCACCAAGAACAGGACATAGCAATGCAATTATAACAGATAAGTATAAAATAATTAAAAATTGTTGAACCCTCTAAAAAAACTGCATTTTTTCAGTTATGACTTGTCTGTAATTTCTGTTTATGCTAAGTACTGGAACTATGCTTAAGCTTTAAATTTATTTACAGCGACTGATGAGTTATGATTTTTAGATCTGGTTCCTCTGTTTCCAGATGTATTAAATTAACATTATGTTTTCCATTTCAGTTGCTGACAATATTTGTATCAGGAAAGTTGTCAGAGTATCAGCAATTTTATAAAAGCAACAAAGACTTCATAGCATCATTGGGTGCGTATTGGTTCTCATTAACCAATCCAGATTTCATTATCTATCTAGCAGACAGAAATATTTAGAACATTTTCTCTACATTGAGAAATATTTTCCTCACCAGTGGTCGAAGGGCCATATGAACTTATGGTTTGTGGTAAGGTATATGTATCTTGCCTGTATTATCTGCTGACTTGAGGTAAGGACCTCAATATCCTTTATTATCTGCTGATTTGAAGTCAAGTCTATATTGTCCCTCCTTTATTATCTGCTTATTTGAGGTAAGGTCCTTCATGATGTCCCTCCTGTATTTGCTTATTTGAGGGAAGGTCCTTCATGTTGTCCCTCCAGTATTTTCTGCCAACTGTAGGTAAAGTCCTTCATGATGTCCCTCCTGTATTATCTGCCAACTGTATGTAAGGTCCTTCATGATGTCCCTCCTATATTATCTGCCAATTGTAGGTAAAGTCCTTCATGATGTAACTCCTGTATTATCTGGCATCTGTAGGTAATGTCTTTCATGATCTCCCTCCTGTATTATCTGCCAACTGTAGGTAAGGTCCTTCATGATGTCCCTCCTGTATTATCTGCCAACTGTAGGTAAGGTCCTTCATGATGTCCCTCCTGTATTATCTGCCAACTGTAGGTAAAGTCCTTCATGATGTCCCTCCTGTATTATCTGCCAACTGTAGGTAAGGTCCTTCATGATGTCCCTCCTGTATTATCTGCCAATTATAGGTAATGTCTTTCATGATCTCCCTCCTGTATTATCTGCCAACTGTAGGTAAGGTCCTTCATGATGTCCCTCCTGTATTATCTGCCAACTGTAGGTAAGGTCCTTCATGATGTCCCTCCTGTATTATCTGCCAACTGTAGGTAAGGTCCTTCATGTTGTCCATCCAGTATTATCTGCCAACTGTAGGTAAAGTCCTTCAAGATGTCCATCCTGTATTATCTGCAAACTGTAGGTAAAGTCCTTCATGATGTCCATCCTGTATTATCTGCCAACTATAGGTAAGGTTCTTCATGATGTCCCTACTGTATTATCTGCCAACTGTAGGTAAGGTCCTTCATGTTGTCCATCCAGTATTATATGCCAACTGTAGGTAAGGTCTTTCATGCTGTCCCTCCTGTATTTGCCAACTGTAGGTAAGGTCCTTTATGATGTCTCTCCAGTATTATCTGCCAACTGTAGGCATGGTCATTCGTGATGTCCCTTCAGTATTATCTGCCAACTGTAGGTAAGGTCCTCTGTATCCCTCGAGTATTATCTGCTGACTTCTTTTCAAAACTACTGGACACAAATGATCAAATTTGACACAAATTATGCTGGCTGGACAGATGATGCTGATCCATCACTCAATGGCTGCCATTGCTAAAAAATGTAAACCTTCAGGAAACTTTTCTTGTAAAACCATGCTTAAAGAATTGGACCATACATCAATTCACCCTCTAATATGGCAGTTGTTTCTATTGCTTGAAAGTCTTGAAATGATGACTCAAAGCTTGCTTGGAAGCCACGTTAACCGAGTTGGCTGTGTGAGACTCAAAGGGTCATAGGCATGGGTCAGCTGTCTCAGCATATCCCGGGTAAAGGCTTCACTTCATTTTCACAGCATGATATAGCCAGTAAGGTGTTAAAAGTGCCATTGAAACCATGAAAACGTGTGTGTGATTTAGATTTTTTCAATGTAGCTGTAACATTTTTTCAGTCATATCGCTATGATGTCTGCAGTGCGACAGTTTATAGTGATGTCTAGCACTGGGGCATCATACTGCATACATGCGTCACAATGTTCCACCCAGTCACATTATCCTGACACCAGGCTAACCAGTCCTAACACTAACCTCTTAATACTGAGTGCCAAGCAAGGCATCTGTTAGTACCATTTTTTTAAAAGTCTTTGGAATCATGAAAATATGGAACAATTCAAACCCTACAGAATTTGATATAATTTGGCAGACATCATCCTGGATACTGAGGCCATTGTAAGGAAGTTGCCAATTCTGATCTTTGGAGGGGTCAGTGACAACTTCTGGCTATGGATCTTTCCAGTAAGCAAGTGGAGTCATATGCATTTCTGTTAGCAAAGCCGTATAGATAATCAGGCAAACCAACTAGGCATTCCTAACAGATCACTTAAAAACTACTTTTGCCTGAAATTTCTTTGTTGTTTTGCCAATACTTTCTGTGTACCACACAGGAAATAATGTGGCCATCCAGTTAGATCAAATAGTCAAGATACAAATCAACTGAGTAACTTCTTGGAAAAGTGATTATTAAATGATGAGTAAAGTACTTCATTATACATGGAGAACATATTTGGAATATCTCCCTCGTGCTGAACATCAGTTGGGTAAGATTATTAACATGAAAACTGTGAAGGTGGGGGACACAGAAACTTTAAGTTAGTGAGCATGTGTTGTCAGCAAGTTTCCTATTTTTACTGTCACAGAAATTAGTGTGCCTGCAACACATGTCTAATGAATTTTAAATTTGAAGAATAATAAGGTTAACAACTAATAATCATTCATGACTGCAGAATATTAAAGTAACTTGTATAGGATTAAAGTTGTTTTTGTATCGATTCACCACCTCTTGTTACAGTATGGCAAAAAGTATTGAGTCATCTGTATACTGATAAACTGTTTTGATCAACTACTTGATCTGATGAAAATGTTTGGTCATAGACACAATCTATGCTGTTACAGGTCTATCACATGAAGAAAACCTACGTAAAATGCGGTTGCTTACCTTCATGCAGCTGGCAGAGAATAAGAAGGAGATTGACTATACAACCATCCAGCGGGAAATGGACATAGCAGAGGATCAAGTGGAGGACTTCATTATAGATGGTAAATATTGTTACATACTATACATGGGTCAACCATATGTAGTGCTTATGGAAAAGCAGGTTTTTTTACTTGCATATTGTTCAGAGGTCATGTACATGTAGCCTATTACTCGCACCTGGCAGAGTCCATGGAAATAAGTTTTTTTGTACTTGAACACATTAAGTAGATAATAAACAAATGCTTCTCACTTTCTTGTCAGAGGTCTTGAAAATGTGGCTTTTCTTCTCATATGTTGTGTGGGTATGTGCTTTGGATTACTTGGATGCTGCAAGAACACTACAACAGCTGCTGCTCCTTTTAGTGTAACGATTTGTTTTTCATTGAACCTCAGATGATGATTTCAAACAGGACTTTTTTTTTCATTTGCCAGAACCAAGAGTTGTTTTGGAAATCAGATTTTTTTTGTTTTTGGAAATCAGATTTTATTTGTAAACTTTAAAATTTGACTGCATAATTTTGCATTGCTTTGTTTAGTTAAGTTCTTGTACATAGTAACCATGTCATGAATGTCCATTACTCTGGATTCAATTTTATTCTAATGCCAAAGGTAACAATTTTCATGGATTTCTCTTTGCTAAATCCATTTTTAAAAATAATTTTACATGGAGCATGTGCAAGTAGTAAAGTGCCAACAACAACATATTTTTGATGATAACTACAAAAATTATTTGCATGAATATGAATTCAGTTTTCTGATCTCTTGAGAGCCCAGTGCTTAAGAATGCAGGTTTTCTTCTGCATAGGTTTCATTGAATTTTGGTCTCTATCATACTCTATACTGAGGTCATGGAAATGCTACCTGTCTGATTTGACAGTAATCAGAAGCAACTGAAATATTTCAAGCTGGTTATGAAAACTTGGAACTTAATCATGTTTGTTATACAAGAATAATATATATGATGATTAATTGAAATGAACAATAAGTTTTCCTGTTTTCACCCTTGAACAGTTCTGAGGACGAAGACAGTTCAAGCCAAGATTGACCAGATGCAGAAGAAAGTGTTGATAAGCTCCACAACACATCGAACATTTGGCCGTCAGCAGTGGCAACTTCTCCACCAGTACTTGGTCAAGTGGCAAACCAACCTTAGCATGGTACATAGCAACCTGCGCTCCCTTGAGATGATTCAGCATGCCAGTCTTCCTCAAACTCAGTGAAAGGGATGCAGTTGTTTATATATATATATATATATATATATATATATATATATATATATATATATATATATATACACACACACCAGTGTACTATATATACTCATTTATAAGTTGAGTCCAAAGACAAACTGCACAGATGCAGATGTGCCATCATATAATATGCCAACAGATCTTGTTCAGTGCAGTTTGTCAGGAGTAATAAGTTAAACAAACGCATTAGACCCTCTTCTAAAATTGCATTATGCGATTGCAGAACAGAATCTTTGTTTTTGCAGTTTGATACAACTTATAAGCGAGTATATAAATTTGAAATAAAAATTCTGAATGAGCAAGAAGTTGGAATTAAAGGAAACCTGTTTCCAGGCTATATATCCCATGAACCTAAAGTTAGGCTCGAAGGTGATGAGAATTTTAAGTAATCTTATTTTAATTTGATCTGTTATTCTATACTTGTAATTATTTTGTTGTAAAAAATATTTTTTTACAAATATTTAAAGATAATATTTCCATAAAGTTCAGAAGATCCACTGCCAGTGTTGTGCAGGAAATCTGGACATTAAAGAGAAATCTTCATCACCATTGGTAACTTTTTTAACCAGATATTTAGCTTTTAAAGGATTAGTTTCGCCAACAGATATAAAACAAATGTTAAAATGGTAATTCCAGGATGCCAAAAGATTAAAAGACAAGTTTCCTTCAGTCTAATAGGTTCATAAATGTGGTGAGCATTAATATGTACACAGTAAGAATTTAAACTTGGTATCCATTTGATAGATTTTATAACATCAAGTTGTGATTAAATATGAATTATTGTGTTTAAGGTGCAGTAAGTTCTTAATACATACAAAAATTTAAATCACTGCTGTAATAGTGTCTATGTAGGTATTAGTGTTTATTTTCATATCAGAACAATAACAGGTATATGACACATTTTTGAAAGTTTTTAAAATGTAAAAATGAATTGCATGAAAAAAAAACATTGTGTCATTTTCTAGATTCATTACAGAAACTTGAAAGTAAAGTGTACCATGAAAGATATACTTTATTGCATCGGAACTATTGTCAGTATTTAACAATTATGATGGCAATAAACAAACAAAAAAGACCAAGAATAATGTATTTTTGTTTGTGTGCATGTGTGTGTAGAAGAGTTTTGCAGCATTTTCTTGTCACCATTTTCTTCAGATTCTTGAATCAGACACTAGCGCTACTACAAAATATTCTGACATATTCTACTGGTCATAGACCAGGCTAGCTTATGGGATGGCCTTTGTTCATCGTCCATCAGAATGTTAGCACAAGTTTTATTGCTGATCCTAAAGTACACGTAGAATTTCCATGAAACTTTACACCTTTCATCCCTAGATCTTGTTGATCCTAAATAAAAATGGTTCCACTGAGAGAATCTTGCCACCACTGCAGAAAACCTTGAATATTTTCTTATCGCTACCTCTTGAATGGATGGTGATATGAACATGAGGTTTTCACAAAGACTTATTATGTCTAGTTGGTTAAAAAAGCATCTTGAAAATCTTCATTATGTTACTCATGAGAGGAAAGTCATATCAACATGAGGTTTTTTTTAAAAGACATTTTATTGTGTCTATTAGGTTTTAAATGAAAATTGTACCAGCAAGACATCCAATAAAGCCACAAAAACATATTTTATTGCTACTCAATCTGAATGGATGGTCATATCAGAAGGGGAGGGTCAGCATAAGACTTCTTATGATGTCTAGTTAAGCATAAATACAAATGGTGCCAACATCACATTCAATATGGCCACATCAGCAGCCATCATGAAAATCTTATTATTTCTACTCCAGAATGGAAAATCTTTTCAGCATGGGGTTTTCACTGGAAAACTTAGCTTGGTATTTGGTTGGTCTTAAATAAAAAGTGTGCTGATCTCTGTCCAATATGCCCACCACAGTGGCCATCAAGGAATTCTGATTGCTACTACTTTCAAATGTAAAGTCATTTGACCATTGTTTTCACCAGGTGACTTCATGAAATTATGCCTTTCTGATAGTCATTATGGCCACCACTGCTGCCATCTTGGAAATTTTCTCCTTTCTATTCCTCCTAAATAATGATCACATCGGCACAGAGTTCTCAACAAAGGGCTTCTAATGTTGTCCAGTTTGCCCTAAATGAAAATGGTATCAATCTTATATCCTGTTTGGCTGCCACAATGGCTTATTTGGAAATCGTAAAGCTCAAGAATATTTGAGATGGTTTCAACACTTAGCAATTAAAATGAGGAAATGATCTTATCCTGAATTGCTGGAAATTCTTTTCAGCCAGTGGAGCATCATCCTCATAAGAGACTCTTGTTTAGTCCACTGTAGTAACCGTGGCATTGACATCCGCTCAGATAAAAGAAAATATATATTAATACAACTCACAATCCTTAAAAAATTTTGTTAAAAAATGTTGTGTTCTGAAGTCAGTTGCAACCTCTATTATGTTTCTAGCTTCTGGACTCCAACAGTATCCAGTTTTTTTAATAAAAAATTTAGTAACATTTTTATCAATGTAGATGTTCACAAATATATACACTATTCAACAGCAACAGTGTCCATGGATTCTTCTTAGTCTGAAGCATCCAGATGAGCTGCACAACCACCACAATGATTAGATACTGGCCCCAGAAGCATTGTTAGTGCCTTGTGATTGGCAGTCATATTATCAATATGGAATGGTAGATATGTACTTGCTTGATGGTAAGGGTGTGTTGGATTGTAGCTAAAAAATATTTAACATACCATTTTCCTTTATCACCATGAATTTTTCACTTAAAAATTTGTTCTTGCAAAATAGACTACAATATTTCAACAGCAAAGATCTAGATGTACCAATAAAAAGCAAAAAAATCTATCTAGAAAAGTTTCATTAAGCAGTTATCAGAGTACAAATGCACAATGACGAGACACAAGTTATGTTCTGCGATATTTGCAATAGCTGTTAGAAAAGTATCAGTTTTACATCATAAATCGGCTGTTCGAATTTTATACAACTAGAGGGGACATTGAAGATTCTGACTTTGACAGAGCCTTAACAGACTGGACAAGAAGATGGATATTTAATTGTTAGGTTAATACTGAATTGTGTCTGTTTTTATATCTATACATATATGCATATGTGCATATAGTAAATATATCAAAATACTAAACAATTTGTTATTTTATATATTCCATGCATATGCTTATATGACTTTCTAAGACATTGCGTTTAAAAATACCTGCATCTTTCCAACCTTTCCACACACACGTTAAAAAAATTTTCATAGTGTTATGTATAACTTTATTTTGGACCTGACCCTGTCTAAAATTGGTTTCAGGGTGCACCTAACTATGGTCACTGGAGTCATTTTGTTTTTATTCTCAGAGAGTAGGTTCAATATTAGGATCATAGTCAACAGAGGTAAATGTGGGTATTTTTTGTCCAGGTCTAGCTAAGGTTTACTGCTTTTTTTTGTTATAATTTTATTAACTGATTTTATCTTTTTAACAACTTGGAATGTTCTATAATGGAGAATTCAGTTATGTTACAGTATTTCAAGTAAACGATAATTGCAACCTAGTTCAGGCAGAAAGAAGTGTGTATAATCTTGCTTACTTGAAAAATCGTTCATTCTTGCATTGAACATTTTAAGTAGAATTATTTGTATTGTTGTGTTCAGTATTTGATTTGGGTGGAATTATTTATTAGAACTATTATTTTCTGGAATTACAAAGTGCTCCATAATATTCTTGGATAGAAACATAAATTTTAAATTCTAGTGAATTCAGCCAAGAACGTCTTGGATTATTATTGTGATCAATTGAAAGAGTTTTAGCACAACCTCACACTTTAACCCACTAGTAACTGAGAATATTAAAAACTACATCATATCAACACCTTCAGCACAGGATATTTAATTAGAACTTTATTCATTAGGATAGAATGTTTTGGACTATTTGTGACTGAATTTTTTAAACTGTTAAGTTCTGTTTAACTTTTCACTTTATATTCTAGGGAAATAAATTAGTTGTTGAATTATATAAAACTTCTATTACTTAGTTTAAGACCATATACATACAGTCTGTGTGTGTGTGTATATATATATATATATATATATATATATATATATATATATATATATATATATATATATATATATATATATATATATATAATCATTGTATAATCTTGCCCCATGACATGCAAAATTTTGGGCATACAAAAATTAAAACTTATCAGTTGATCAGTCTTGTAATGGTAGACAGTCTCAGGTGGCAGGGGATAGTTTCCAAAAGTTGGACACTATCAAATTTATTAACTTCAGGCTATTGTGACTTTTTCAGCTATTATTGCTTACTTATTAAATATATGGATATATTTGTGAACTAGGTGTTTCTAGCTTGTGCTGTTTTTGAAATTTATGAGGCATATACACCTCCCATAGTTACTCTGCAGTATTTTAGATAGTTAACTAGGAAAAAGAGCTAGCCCCAAAACGCAGTAAATATGTGGGTTCTGGATGGCAACTATTTTCAATTGCATCAACCTATTTAGTACACAGCATTTTGCTGAATTATCACCAAGGAAAGTGCTTGTGTTTGCACTGTGAGTATCATATGGTGTCAGGAAAATGCAGGTATAAATTTGGGATTGGGGTGCATGAACTTCTTTTGCTTTGAACTGCCATTGATTTCTCTGGTCAAGTGAATAATACTCGTACTGTTTTAATATAGTTATTAAAAACATGTACCTTTTTGACCTCACTTGTGTAGTTTATTTTTTATGACTTTTGTATGTTAGGACGGTGAATTTTGCATATAAAAACTATCCCCTGCCCTCTTAATCAAAGTGCAATAACTCTTCTCCTAACTGTGGAATCTTGTATAAGTATCTAACAATGCAAGAGATGGAAGTGCTAATCACCCACCACCACCAAATTTTCTATAAATTAATGCCCATTTTGTGGGAGTTGGGCATTATATTATATAAGAATTATGGGTCAATTAAAGTAAGTTTCCATAAAAGCTGCCACCGACTTGTAATCGTTTTAATAGTGATTTTTTTATCTTGTTACATCTGAGCTCAAAATCATGCTTTACCAGAATCCTTAACACATGCATGGTAGTTACTTAATATGGGTGCGATTTGGATTTTTAACATGGCTTTTAAAAAAGGTTCAGTAATATTACTAGATGTCTGCAATGTGGCAGTTTATAGTGATGTCTAGCACTGGAGTACCATGCCAACAACATGCATAATGTCCCACCCAGTCACATTATCCTGACACCAGGCCAACCAGTCCTAACACTAACCTCTTAATGCTAAGTGCCAAGCAAGGCAGCTGCTATTACCATCTTTGATATAACTCAGCCAGGGTTTGAACCTGAAACCTCCCAATTTTAGCCAGACACTCTAAACACTTAGACTACCATTGCAATAACTTAATAAATGCATGGTAGATACTTTTTTGAAATCAGGTCTGCATTAATATTGACAAGAAAACATTGATTAGGGGAGATGTTTTAATTTATTAAAACAAGAGTTTCCTTAACTATTTTTTATTGTTCATTTATACCCATTATTACTTGTTTGTAAAAAGATTTATTTCAACTAATAATGAGTTTTATAAAGTAGAATGTTGCAATAAAAGTCCACTTTATACATGTTCAATTTTTTTTTTATTGATGAAGGCAACTGGAAAATCTGCCTGACATCATAAGACTTCATTCTCCTGAAAAATGAAAGAAACCAGTGAATAGTTCTGTGAAGAAAAATCTACAAAAACAAAGTCTTACATGTTGCTTATACAAGGTTCATACAGGTTTATGTGAAGAATAAAAATCAAAGACAATTCCAGAACAGAAAGTAGATTCTCGAGTACTAACAGAGAATCAAGATATTACACAAAATGTCTCTAACATAGGTAAAGGAAAAAGTAGATTTTTAAGTAAATCGTGCTTCTCCAAGAATGCTTACCCAATTACATTAATGTTAGGGATATAAGCCTGCTACCTCGAGAATCCAGCTCTACTAAATGACAAAAATCATCTTTTCCTGTTTTATCGCATACAAAAGGCAATAACTTTTGCCCAGTATATGTTCCCCAGTCTCATTAACATTAGGAGAACAGGTAATAGAAGGCGGGAGTGGCGAGCATATGACCTCTACCTTAGGTAGATCTCTAGAGAATGAATGCTGGATTCCCCATGGTAATGATAACCCAGTCTTCTAATTATAAAAGCAACACAGTCTAGGGTTACTTTGTCTGTGACCCCTATATATGGTTAAGAAGATAATTATTGAAATTTTTTTACTGACAAAATTTCACTGGCAAATCAAATGAAGCTGAAAGGCAATGTTAAATGTCTTAATTAGGTCTGGTAGTCATCTGGGCTGCCACTACCAGATCTACCAGATTCAAGGTTGCCTCTGCAATGATAAATAGATAAAAAAAATTGAGGTTTACTTTGCATGCCATACTAAGTCTCTGACTGATATGCTACATTAGAACACAAAGCTCACAGAGAATGCTCTAAACTCATGAGCAGTAATCATCCTGAGATGACTTGGATCTTGTAATTACACCAAGCAAATAACCCATTTCAGCCACAAAGCAAATACTTGAGAGGTGATATCCTATTTCCCAGCTTTTACCAGAAGAGACACTTAAGCACTAATGTTGAATGCACAAACAAGATCTTGCATGGCCACTCTTGACCTAACTATGTAAGAGAATGAGTGAATGATTCTTTGATTGCCTACAGATGATAACCTATTTTTGGCTACTATTCTTTTTTGTGTCGATAGGACTATTGAACTATCCAAGCTGAACTGAAGATAGTTTTGGTTGACAGATGGAGAATGTAACTCACTCTCCCTGCTACTGAAGCTAAAGCTATCAGTAAACATGTTTTGTATGATAGTAGCTTAAGCCATTTGGAAACGGATCAAAATTTACTAAAATATCCAACAGATTTTTATCATGCCAAATATCATATCTACAATGATGCCAGAATGTACCCGACATCATGGAGCGGTAGACTAGTAGTATTTGGGGCCAACTGTTTCTCCTTGAAGAGCCAGAGAGCAAATTTGGACAGCTGATAGATTATGGCACTCAATGGACGATGTTATTGATATGATACCAGTCCCTGAAAACATGCCACTTTCTGTCACATACCTTTGTAGAGGGGAGGGGCTTCTTGCTTTTAAGATTCTCTTCACAATCAAAGATTTAAACTTACTGTCTCAAGGCTGTCAGAACAAGAGCCACACATGAAGAAGATTGGTCCAGGCAGAAATGGAACTCATGTCCAAGGTTGCTTGAGAGGATTCAGGTTGGCTAGAATCTTCCTGATCACATTTATCAAGTAGACCAGGACATGTCCCATCCAATCCTGTAACTTATGAAGTATTTTTGATACCAAGAACGTGGCATGATTGCAATTGATTCACAGAGCACCCATGGACCAAGGCTCTGGGTCTTGAGCTGGGAAGACAAAGGTGGGCAACTTGTTGCAAAAATCAATCAACAGACACCCCAAAGTGAATAGATCCTAACAAAGAGCGATTGATGGAGAGAACATTCCATTTGAATGACTTTACATTTCCTAGATAGTGTTCACCAAGATGTTGAGTCTGCTGAGAATATCCGATTTGATATGGAGGTTGTCACACCAATTAGAAACTGCCAAATCAGAACATAAGGGTTGGAATGATTTGGTGCCCTCGTTTGAGGAGGTAGGTTACCAACATAGAGTTATCAGTCATAATGAGGGCTGTTTTGCCTGAGAAACGATCCTTCCAGAAATGAAAGACATTGATGACAGCCTTCATTTCCAAATAGATGACGCCCTGCCACTAATGGTAGTGAAGTTCAGGAATAGGTAGGCACCCCAACATACCATTACCTCTGCTTGGAGCTTCTCCAGCTGGATTCCCATGGTCAGCCAACCTGGGCTGTTTCAATGATGCATAAATTATTGCATCTCTGGCATGATCAGGACTGCTTGATCAAGGGAACTTGAATAAAGATGACTGTGCTAGCTAGGGAATCATAGAAAATACATCCAAGCAGGATCAAGTCTTCTGTCACATCAAATAATCCAAAGAGTAACAAGAACTCTCTCAGTGAATTCTAAGTCCTGCTGGAAATCACTTGACGAGTTCAACGATCTAATTACACAAATACAAGGAAGCCATACCAGATTCAGACTGGCAATCAACTCCACACCCAAATGAACAAGCTGAGATGGATGTAGGTCAGACTTTGCCAAGTTCACTTGAAAGCCTATATGATCTAAAAGTGAGAGTATATCATTTTTGCCTTGGAGTAGAGTAAAACTTACCATTTGTTTCCTTAAGATTTTTCCAGGTACAATGCCATCTTTGTAGATGAAGTCAATTGGAATATTGTGACAACACAAGTCATAACCTAGGTAAAAACCAAAGGGTTGATGTGGCCAAACAGAAGGATTTTGAACTGATATAGTGGTAAGCAAAAACGGAGAAATTTCCATGACATGGGAATGGGAAAATATGCATCCATCAGATCGAGATTGATGACACACTTGTCCCATCAGATGTAGAGACAAATTGATCTCGCCATCTCCATCATGAATTTTGATGGCGATATGTATTGTATGAACTCAGGTCAATGATTGGCCTCCAATTACTGTTCATCTTCTAAATAAGAAACAGCCTGGAATAAAAACTGGGCAATAATGGTTTTTGCACAATCTCCACCACATAGTGTTTTATGAGTGATTTTATCTCCCATTGTAGAAAAGAATCCTTCTCCTAATCTGATGGTAAAAGAGGGGGAAAGGGGAGAGGTTCAGATAAATAAAATCCAAAGCCACTCGGAAATAACCTGGATCAACCAATTATTTTGATGGAATAGGATGATCTCAGCCTGAAATAACAGGCAGAAGTCACTCACATGTAGGTTGATGGGGGTGGTGGGGAGGGTAGTTTGCTGTTAGGAGGCTATATGGTAGAGAAATCTGGATTCTTACTGCCTCTATGGTTACCTCCTAGCTTGCTTTGACTGTTGTCTCCTGGCACTAGGCGAGGATCTATATTGCAAACCTGACTTGGTCCCCAGTAGGCTTGTCATCCCTCCATAGTGGTGGGGGCTGATTGTTTTGAAATGTCTGAGTGGGCTGAGCTGTGAGTTGGAGGGACCGTACCTGAGCTGAACTTTTCCTGCTAAGAGTAATGGTGACCCAAATGAGGTCATCCATAAAGTCATGGTATGATAAGGCTTGAGCAACATGGACTGCAGACATGCATCGTGTTGAAGCAGTTAATTCATAAATGTAACATTGAAGATGTCGCGACTGCATTCCAGAGTAGCTTGGATGTGGCATGGAATATATTTTTGCCCACTTTATAAAAGAGTAGACTAAACAGGTGAATAGCTGTACCATGAGATCAATACTAAAGGTGTCAATCAGTTTTGTGCAGTGGGATGGTAACATTGCTGGTACTTGGCTTTCTCAAAAAAAAAGCTTTAAAATTCCCCAGGTCACCAATTCTACCTGACATCCAATAATCTCCTTAATTTTAGCCATTTGGGAAGGAGATCAAAAGGATGGCATCTCTTTCCTCCTCGCTGAAATCTACTGATGCTTTAATTTTAGTGAGTAATGGTAGGATGTGGAGTACATTCTGAATTTGCAAAAACCATATACATTTTCTCAACTGCACCCTTCAAGCTAAATTCCATCCATTCCATGGTCAGATCTGAGTATGGTTGATTTGTAGGAGCTTTGTTACAGTTTTTAGTCCTGATCTGGTTCTGCTTGAAGCTCTGGGTAGGTAATACCTTGTGGCATCATGGATCTGATATGAACTAACAGGCCATGAATTGGAATTGCATGTTGGGGAGGAAAGTACACACCCAGTGAGTTGGAAAAAGGTGTGGAAGTGAGTGAGGGAAATAAAGTAACATCTGGCTTGATGTCAATAACTGCATCGCTGTTTCCTGGACCAGGGGTCTCATCTCTTTGAAAGGCAGATGCTTATAACATATTAACATTTTTCCACGGCTGTTGATGAAAACTCACAATGGGGGCTAGATATGGATGCATACTGATGTCTATGTCATCCTTCCAACTTATTTTGTCCTTCCTTCCCTTTTGAACTACTGTAGCCCAGACTTCCTCTGCCCATATATTACACACTCTGCATGGCACAGATGAACACTTAGTACATACGAGGTTGTCTTCCTTTCTTTTGAACTTTTTGCATTTCATGCCTTTTGTTGACATAAGAAAACAAAGCATAAATTAGCAATTCAGCACATTACTAACTCACTAGTACCAACTTCATTACTAAGAGAGTAAACAAAAATGGTCAGTGTTGTGCTTTTGGTGCCTTCTAGACTACTGCTATGAACATTCGCATTTCATGCATTTAGTTGACATTCGAAATGACAAAAAGAAAAGCAAAGCATAAATTAGCAATTCAGCATGTTGCTAACTTGCTAATTCCAACTGCATTACTAAATGGAGTAAGTGAAAATTGTCATTGTCTCACTAACTTGTAAATGACAAATTGATTCAACAATAGCGTGTTGTAGCATGATCTTAAATAGACAAAATCCATAAAGGTTACAAAGTCATATTTGGAAAAATAATGAACACAACCTGTAGAAGGATGGCTGACCAACACAATAAATCCAAATTTAAAAGTTGGATGTTCCAATTCTAACACTAAGATGGCGTAGATTGTCAGAGGTATGATGTACGATGTTGATCAGTAGAACAGCAAAGCTTAAAAGCTAGTGATACCTGGCGGAGGCAAGGGGAGGTAATGTGCAAGAGTTATTGCCCTTGGTCTACATGAGAATTGGAATAGGATGATTTTTTGTCTTTTAGCATAGTTGGATTGTCAAGGAAACAGGCTCATAACCATAATGTTAATGTGATCGGGGAATCATGTATATGAAGGAAAAAATATCACACAAAATAACTGCTTGAAAACGTCTGCCATTATTTCAGCTGAAGTAAAAAAAGATTTCCTTGTTTCTCATCTCTTTTTTCCCTCAAAGCATTTGATTCACATAACAATGTCAACTGACACTGTTGTTCATTAACTAACTTGTTAGTAGATGCTTGAGATCATTGATATCTTCAATCTTTCTTGGTTTTCAACTGGTCCATCTCTTTTAGTATACCTATTATTTTTTGTCCCCTCTTTGCTGTCTCCACTTTCTCTTTTTGTTTCTGTACACTGACATGGTTGAGGAAGCTGATACTAAATGTTCCTTAGTGACAGCCACTTTAACAATCCCTCAAACCATTGAACATGATCCATAATTACTCTCTGTGCTACTGGAGAATGCTTGGCAAGATTCTCTACTGTCATCTCTTTGTTAATGGAGAACCCAGCCCCAACAATTGCTTTCTTACAAAAAAAAAAAAAAACAACAAAAAACTGGCAACTAGTTAGCCTATACTTGGTATTATGTTCCAATATACATCTTTGTCTTACAATGTCATAAAAAGAAAGTTATGAATGAAGAAAGACCAAAAAAATAAAGTAACACTTTAAACTCTTTCTTTAATAATTTGATTTTAATTTAATCATTCATGAACAATTCCTGTACAAATGGAGCAGCCATGACATGCTCTCTACTGACCCAGATCAGACCCCAGTTCTATTACAAGGGAAAGTATATGCTCTCCAAATTTTCATCCTTCAAAACAAACAAGGTAGACATACATGTCATTAAGAGATTTTATCAAGAAGTTGTAAGAATATTTTGTAAAACAGTGTGAAAACTCTTGTATCATAATTTAAGGAAATATTTAAGCTGGAGGGCAGCACTAGAAATAAATATTACTATATCATTATAAATGATCCAAATTTAGCAAAATCATTACTGGAGACATACATATTTGTAAAAACACCTTGCTGTGCATGTTTGAACTTTGCACAGTTTTATACATGATGTGCTAGAAAGACGCTGTGATAAAGGTCTAGGTTTTTGTTTGTTTTAATTCTTCATATTGGCTGATATAAAATTGTTTGCCTCACCTTACAGTACAGACAGAATGACCCAACGTATGTACATCTTGGTGGCATATACACATTCAGCAGTCTAACTCATTCTGAAGGGCTTTGACCATTGACAACATTCTGTGAACAGGAACAAAATGCTCTTTAACACAATAATAGTCTAATACATTCCAAATCTGGGATATCAACCTCCTCAAAAACTGCAGTTGTGCTAAAAGATTGTTGCAACAAGTTTTCCATGCACTTTCATTTAATAATTGCACAAAATTCATAAAGCTGTTTATCAATGAATTCAAGAATACATATATAAACTGTAATTACAAAATAGCAAAGAAAAAGTACTGCTAAAAGTATCGTTTAAATGACTTATACACCATCCCCCTTTTCTATGTCGAGAACAATAATGGCTCAGGGTAAATACCTCTCCATATGCCATTAAGTCATCTGTTCATGATCTGTTTAGACCAAGCCTCTTGTAGTGGAGTCTGGTTGAGGGGAATGGGTTCAGATTAATATATTACTATTAACCAATAAATCAACCTTTAAAAAACTGCCATTTAAACTCACAATCCTGATTCGGGTTGCAACTTTTGGTTGGGAACCACGGTTCTAGAGCATATATTAATCTCCTGCAACATGTCTTTACCCATCCTGCAGATGGTATTCTCAAGAATGATATGGTCCCATACTACTAGTCACTACTACTGCTTCTTCAACTGGCACTACTTAGCATACTAGCAACTAATATCAACTTAACTTGTAGTGCATCAGTAAATACTAATAAGTATATTAAAATACATCTGAACTAAATTGTGTTTTCAAATCTTCAAATGAGATGTCTGTAAGACTTTATGTTCCACTCTGATTGAGGATGAAGGTTTAATTTTCAATAAGCAGAAAGTCTTGCCAGCTCGTAATATCATGTCAAACTTCTCACATTATGCTTTACCATTCTTAGACATTATACAACAAAATTAACACAGTATTGAGACCTTACTGGCCTTAACTTAATGTAAAAACAAACTGATTCAGTACAATCCTGCTAGATAGGACCAAAACATGGTATAATATTAATGATATCAATTATCATGTGACATGGCACACCTGTCTGACTGCTTAACAGAGAAATTAATATTCATTAGTTGGCCTATCATCCACTGACAATCTTATCTATGCCAATTATACAGGCAAAGTCGACCATTTCTGAAGCATGGTTCTTACATAGCTGCTAATCGCCACGAAAATACTTTGTAAAGACATATTATAGAATAGCAGTAGATGAGAAAATGACTCCAAAGTTAATAACTAATCTCTACCAAAGTTGACTTATCATTCTAAAAGGAAAACCTTAGTGAAACAAAGGCAACCCCAAATATCAACACAATGGTGGAAGAGGCATTCACTTGGAAAACTCCACTTTTACCAAGAGTTACCTATGATAGGCTGCTTATTAGCCGCAATGAACATCCATGTAGTAAAAAGGCTAGCCTTACATATGTATGATTGGATTGTATTTTTGACGTTAGCATTTCTACCAAGCACTGGAAGTTTGCATACTGAATTAGCTCATAGAGTAATAATTTTCCTTAAAGTTGAAATAACACTTCTAAAAAATCAAAATAAGCATGAGAGTTTTAGAGTCTAATTTATCAGAATATTTTACTGGAAAAACAAATAAGAAAATTGCACTGTATGGCTTTTACAAACTAACTGCCTTTAAGTTTGAGAGGTTTTTAGCTTCAAGCTTTTATGACTGACCTAGATAAAAATCAGTGTTTCTTGACCACATGACAAAATGATACAGGACCAGTGAAGGACGGTGAAAAATAGTTTCAAAAGTTTGAAAAATTTCACACATTTATAACCAAATGAGGTGTTAAGTTTTATTTCAACCCATCAGAAAATTATAAAATATTAGTTTTGCTAAATTTGAGTAAATATTGACATTTCTGCCATCTAGAATTTGTTCTGAATGAACAATCATGTGACCATGTTACATACATCAATGAAAGAAAGATCTAATTGACTGATAAAATAAATCAGACATAAAAATAATGTATTCTTTGTCATCATCCATGGACTATGCTGAAACAAGTACGTCTGAGTATACATTACTCTGTTATCCCATGGACCTGACTCTTGTGAAGCCTCATAGCATCAGGTCGGCGCTGCAGATGTTTGCCACATATGTCACAAGCCACACGCGCTGAGCCACAGTTAAATTTAATGTGACGATGAAGTGTGGATCGGTGAGCAAACCTAAATCCACATCGTTCACATGAAAATGGTGCAGTAGGACATGGTTTCCTGCCTCGCCTTACTGGTGAAAAAAATGATGGATCAATTTTACTCACTACTCCAAGAATACCATCATTTTGCATTTCTGAATACATAATTGTTTGAGAAACAATGCTGTCATCAAATGCACCACTATTGAGGATTTTATCTCTGTCATAAGATATGTGAGTTAGTTGTTCTTCTGTCTCTGCTTCCTGAGAAGTTCCCTGACTGCAAGAAGTAGCAAGTGATTCATGTATCGCTGTTCTCCCTGTGTCTGATCCGACAGAAGTAGTAAGAAGCATACCCGAGGTATCTTTACACATATCAACTGTTCCAAAAGTGCATGGAATTAGCGAACCATCAGGTTGCTGCCAAAGAGTTCTGGAAACATTTTTTGGTGACAGATCTTCACTCTTCTCTGAACTATGATCTGTTTTCCTTGTCTCTGAAATTTCAACATAGCTTCTATCACATTCAGATGCTCGAACAGGTTCAGATTTAATAAAAATACAATCATCATCATCATCATCATTACCATCATCTGTCTTCGTTAGTTCGTTATTAACAAAACTCTTATTGGCAAAGGAAGCATGCATTTTTATATCCTGCCCATTTGTATCTGACATATTCATGGCTAATATTTTTCCTGATGGACTGCATCCTTTATCGGTACTTTCTGATGCATGATCTGTATTTTGTGATAATATAATTTCGGAAGTTTCAGGTTCCAAGGTCTCTGCTGAATCAATGCCATGAGTGGTAAGAGACTTCTGTCGTAAATTTTCTGCCTCCTGGTTTACAACAATTAGTAAATCCTTTGAAACCTCTCGAGGTTGATAATTTTTTTCAAATGACAGTGAAGCAGTCCTATTTTGCTTCTGGTGAGTTTTTACATTTCTGTTGTTGGAAGGGGAACTATTTGAATTCTGGAATGATTTCCTACTTGATACTTCCAGCTTGGAAGATTTTGTTCCACTACCAGTGTCCATCTGCAATGGGTGCATCATTGTGTAACTGTAATTTTCTAGACCCATTCTATCATCTGGTCTTAAATTCAATATCCTGTTTCTTTGGTTTTGGGTGCCCCTGCTCATTTCTTTTCCTCTATCAGATTTCTCACTCTCATGATATGGCAATTCCGTCAAATCTGCTCTTCGATGCTGAATATCCTGTGGCACTCTTGAGAAGCTTTTGGCAATCCTTTCATCATCCCTTGGATTAATGGTATTTCTTGCTACAATATCATCCTGGAATGTTCTTGTACTTGTGCTCACTGAAAAATCTGACATGACAAAGGTTTTGTGTATTTTAACTACTTTGTATTCTTTGGACTGAGTTTCCAACATGCAAATGATTCCATCAATTTCCACTTCAGTTCCTGGTGCATATGTTTCCATACAGAGGGAAAGAACAGCCCTTTGGATGTCCAGTGTCACATCTGAATGCTGACCCATCTTGTGTTTCACTTCTTACAGGCAACTCAAGCAATGCCTAGAAATAAATAAAACAGATAAATCAAATAAAAATTGGTCAAAATTAGATGTCAAATAATTAATTAGGCCAAGCAAAACAAGTCTTGCAAAGAGTACCATATATACTTGCTTATAAGTAGTCTAACTTCAAAATGTGTTATGTGCCAATAGATCAGGATCAATACAGTTTGACATGAGTAATCAGTAGAACAAACAACAGTGACCCAGATCTGCAGGCACATTATGTTACAGCAAATCAGGATCTTTATTGTTTGCAGATTGAATCAACTTGTAAACAAAAATATATAGCATATTATTTTTTTAAAAAAACATGGCAGATTATTTGGATTCAGTGGAATAAGGAAATGTAACAGTTCTTTTAAACACTGTCACAACATAAAGAATATGTAGAAATAGTGGAACTTAAATAATATAATGAATGTAACCAGTCAACGAACCCTGAGACTAATATATGCCATCCAAGTTCATGCTTCAGTATTTGTTCTCATCAAATAATCCACATTCGCCAAATCCTAGACTTAAAACCCATGCAGACAGAGGTGAGATGGAAATGATCCATAACGGACAGTGCTTTAGACAACTCAGCCAATCGGGGGCCCCTCAGATTTTAGTAATGCCAGCAATATTTGATGGTGGGAAAGCATTAGTTGTGTAAGTATTAATGGCCTTGAGTTCATATACTGTCTAATTTGGTCAAATTTTGTTCAGCTTTTCTGACAAAGTTATCAAAAGATTTTATAATGTTAGCAATGGCATTCGTATTTGATGTAAGGCTGCCTACATCTGTATAAATGCAAAAAAAAAATGCCAATATGCTTTCTGACTAGTTTGTTCAAATTTGGCCGAGTGGCCAAAATAATTCATTCCAAGATGTTTATAGTAATGGTATCCTATCTATCTTTCACATAAACTTTTAAAGCCCTTAATTCTAGGTTATTTTATGTCAAATTTGGTCAATTTTTGCTAAAAAATTTCTGAGAAGTGGTCATGTAAATATTTCCTATTGAGTAACTGGTGGCCCTTTGTGATCATGAATTGGCATCATTTCAGATGTGTAAATCAAGAAGCCTGAAAAACTGTAACAGATACCACATTTACGTATATATTGGGACACAATAAAATAATGCTTCCTGTCCCAGAATTTATGGTGAAACTTTTTCAGCTATGTTATATATCCCAAGATTTAAGAAATGAAATAAATATATTGAATTTGCACACACCCCCATTGCACATTGCAATAAAATAGGTAAACAAAATGCTTATTTAATATAATGAAAGAAACCAACAATGTATTGCTATAATTTATTTCTTTTTTTATCATCATGAGCATTAAAGAAAAAAATATATCATATATCTACCAATTCTGTATATTTCGTGTAGGCATCCATACTTCTGTGTATATCACTTATACCAGATAATACATAACACACTGTTCACTGACACGAACATAGAGAAAAATAATTGTGTTTGGTTGAACTCTATGTAAGAATATGTTATCTGACTGAAAAACAGGATCCAACAAAATTGCAAAGAGAGCAAAATGTCAACCAACTGCTTGAAGGCATCTAAAATTCACACATGGCAATGTTAGGTGCAAAAATAATCATGACTGTATTATATCCAGATTAACTATATGACAGTATCTCACAAATAACAATCATTATTTGGAAAAACATTACCTGTGGGTGAAAATGACAATCTTTTGACAATCTTTTTGTGAGCTTGGGTTACAAAAGTATTATTAAAGCATGTTATTGCTGTATATACTATTTACCTGCAGAGATCCATGTATCTTTGTACATGTGTATTAATTATAATTACTGATGCCAAGCAAACTGAATCACAGGTGGTGTATAAACACAGCTGACAGTGAGCAATAAACTGATTATTTGAACTTACAGACAGGATATCAAATATAAAGTTATTTTATTACAAAGCAAGCTGACCCTGGAAGCTGACTTCAGATTCTTTAAGTGTGCCCATTTTTAAATACACAAAGTCAGCTGATATAGGAAAGACAACTTTGGTTCCTTTTAACCAGTAGGGGTGGGACATCTCTTTCCCCCCCAATTTTTTTAACCACTATTCATTGGAAATTGAACATAAATCAAAATAATGGAATAATGTTTTTAGTGACACAATATAGTACTTCATGCATGGACATCGATGACTCAACATTGCCCAGAAGAGCTGGAGAAAATAAAATAATTTGATGAATTCATGAAGGCCAAAAGAGAAAAAGATGATTTCGCTGACAATATGATTATTAACACAAAAGAAATTCCAGTGTACTTTGAGCTAAATGCTGGACAGACTATCAATAAGATGGAGGTAAATAGTGTGAGAAATAGCATAATTGGTGCAAATTTTAACAAAATCTGATTTAGTCCTAGCAGTTTCCACTCCAATGATATTTTTTCACAGCATGAGAAAACTAAATAATATTCATGCACTGAAAGAATGGATCAACAAGTTTTATCTCAAGTACACAGTATTAAAAGTTTTGAAATAAACTTTAAGTGGGAGTGCATTTTCCAACATGTAATTTTTTAATGATTTAAAAGATGTCCCTCAACTTACAGCACAATTTTTTTTTATGTGTCCAGAATATACAGTGCACAAAACAACAAATAAGGTGTCTAAACATGTATGCCATATGGTACATATGGTAATATACTTTATAAATGCAATCAGAAAAACACTGATACTGTATTTTATTGCTGTAACTAGTTCTATCTAAACCTATTTTCAAAATTCTTTGTTTCTTTCAATCCTGGGTAATCCATCCAGCTGAGTATTTTAATGATTTCATGGCACAACTGATCCAAGACTTTGTCTCACAAACTACTCTTTAGTGCTGTTTTAGTTAATGCTTTATTACATGACATTATCTACATGCACAGCCAATTATATTTGCTGATTAAGGACTATTCTCCAATCAATAAATCAACTTTGAAAAACCAAAACAGCTTTTTTTTAAGGACGATTTGTTTAAACCATTCCAAGTCTTTCAATCAATGAACAAGAGTCACTAGAAGGGACAGATGCTACAATGTATGAAAATAAATTTAAGATAAGATCATTTATTCTTTTCAACTACTGTGTAAACCATCTCTAATAATCCTGACCATTAACATTTGAAGTTACACTATAAGCACTCTGGTAACCATACATGACACATTTAAAAGGCTTTTGACCCTCTGATGATCTTACATCCATCTAGAAGAATTGAGTAGTGAAAAGATTTTCAATATGTTCAATACAGCAGTAAATTTATGATCAGACCTGCAGCATGTTCATTCTGGAACAACTAGATATCATAATTAGTCATTCTGAAAACACATAGTTATCCCTGAAAATCTAGTCCCCAGCAGATTTGTCTGTTTTCCCTGGAAATAACTGATTAATCCAACTAATTTACTAATCAAAATTAATTGAGATCAATTAATATATAAATATAAATACTCACACCCTATATTCCCTAATTAAAAAATACCCATGGTGACATTTTCTTTTCCAAAAGGGGCTTTTGATTACAACACAATAATGAAACTTAAAGTTGTTCTTTTGATGTACTCTTACAATGACCACTAACTCAGTCATTGTAACAATCAGCACATATAAAATGATCAATTGATCAAAACATTTTGCCACTCAGCAGCTTTTTAAAGCAGGACTGATAACTTGCTGCCCAGCTGCTGCATCATGTTTAATGCTATATGTCCCTGTGAATTTAATGTGTGTGAGAGAAATTTGGATTTTTAATATAGCTTTAACAATTTTCCAGTCATATCGATATGATGTCTACAGTGTGACAGTTTATAGTAATGTCTAGCAATGGGGCATCATTCCAGACATGAATCATCATGTCCCACCCAGTCGTATCATCCTGACACTAGGCCCAAGAGAGAGAGAGAGAGAGAGAGAGAGAGAGAGAGAGTGTGTGTGTGTGTGTGTGTGTGTGTGTGTGTGTGTGTGTGTGTGTGTGTGTTAGGGTTTAATGCCATTTTTCAGTACAAGATAGGCTATACATGGTGGCCAGTATAAATGGTGGAGGAAGAACCCAGGAAAACCCTGGAAAGAACCACTAATCCACAAGAAGCCTCACAATCTTTCTCACATACCCACAAGCCTGAGTTTTAAACCCACACAGACAAAAGTGAGATGGCAGTGATCTGTAACAGTGAGAACTTTCAGTGAGCACTTTAAACAACTCTACCATTTAGAGCACCTTGTCTGTATGGCTGTCTGTGATTTCTATTTTTAATGCAGCTTTAACAATTTTTTAGTCATACTGCTCTGATGTCTGCAGAGTGGCAGTTTATAGTGATGTGGGGCATCATGATGCAGACATATAACCTCATGTCCCACCCAGTCACATTATCCTGACACCAGGTGGACTAGTTCTAACACTAACCTCTTAATGCAGAATGCCTAACAAGGCACATGCTGTTACCATAATTATAAGTCTTTGGTATCACTCAGCCAGGATTCAAACCCATAACCCCCTGCATCCAAGGCGGACACTCAAATAACAAGGCCACCAGAACTGTTGGCAAATCAAGGGTAATTAAGACTGATTCTCAGACCTAAATCAACAAGCATCATAAAAATCCAAACAGTAATTTCCATGCATCAAAAATGGGTCACATTCAAATTCCAAGCATCAAAACATAGGGTATGTATTTATTGAGAACCTTGCTTGTTTCATCCATTTATTTGCAAAATGGTATCTATGCATTAGTCCCTGTAATTATCATGAAAATAGATGATAAAAACAATCTGAGCATAAAAAAGTAATGAATATACTACATGCCATAATTATAGAAAACTATGAAAAATGTACATTTACTTTTGCTACATACCTGGATCTGCAGTTAGAATTGTATCAAATTGACTCAATTTATGTGCATTATTAGAAGAATACAGACACAAAACATTGGATAGTAGGTTATTGGATTCAAGACATAATATTGTTATGCTATGGAAATACACTTTGTCAATGATAGGGAGCTACAGTTTGAATTGTTGGTTTTCATGTTTAGATATAAATATCATTGTTACTTCTTGACATGATGGCCTGAAGCTGCCAGATCTCCAAATTTGATTTAAAATGTTTAATAGTGTATTGAGAGATGTATCAATCTTTTGAAAAGTTGATAAGGAACAATACCTGGTCCTACTGAAGAATCATGGGCTTCATCAAATGTTGCTTGCAGTTCTTTGCAAGCAAAATGTGAATTGTTAGCTTATGCATCAGGATTTTTTAGATTGTAACTTTTTTTCACATTTCTGGCAAATTTTCAAAACAGTTCTCTGATATTCATGTTGAATGGGTTGATGTCCAACTTCCAAAACAAAATAGCATTATGTAGCATTCTTTCCAATCAAGTAACGGGAAATAGAGGCCAAAATTTTCAGGAATATCTAACACACTTGGCAGCCCCAACTGATTGACTGAAATGTGATGGTAAACGAGGAATCCCAAAGTCAGTTAAAGGAGGGACAAGCTTCTTTTACAAACTGAAGTTACATAACCACTTTTATCAACATTATAATGTTTTTATTCATTTTGTTAAAGAAACATACTCCAACTGCAACAAACTCTGGCATTCATCAGCCACCACTGCATTTTAACTGACTGAAATGTGTATCAACAGAAATTGAAAATGATGGTCCACTTTCTTGTTTTAGAATTTGATTATTCCTAGAACATGAAACCAGAGTAAGCATTGTCTAAATATATCAATTTGACTTTAATCTGTGAAAAAGTATCAATATGAGCAAACAGGTGTGTGAGATATTCCTGTAAATATGGCCTCAGATTTCCTCCATCAGTCAACTGAGAAATACACTACACAACACTATTGTTGACCATACAACATAAACATCTGTGTGGACGTACCATATTGTAGGACAGGATACATCAATAACTATTATCAAAAATATCTTATTTCATACTAATTTAATAGAGAAGTGAGAGCTCAGCCTTGAGATATAGGATATCCATGTTTTCCTCTTGCTTTCTCACAAACGTGTCCAGTTATTTAAAGAGGATACTCTTAAGTATTAAGCATATTCTGTTCTGATACTACTTCAAAATAAGGCTTGGTATTTCATAAAGACTAAGTTGACAGCTAAGCCAAAGGAGAGACCACCTTAACATATCCAAATTTCATAACTGTTCTTATGACTAACCTTGTTACTTCCATTATGCACGCACATAAATTGAACTCATGCTAGTAAATAGTCATACTGTGTAAAACACATCCAATGATATTTATATCCTACTGCCTATTTAACAGTGCTGTGTAGCATTTTGGAAGATGTGTATTTATCACAAGAGCATCTTCATGGCAATAACAACATACAGTAACTAGGTGGTGCTTCAGTCAGGCTGAGTGCCACCATCTTACTATTTTTGTACAGAGAGGGTACCCCTCTTTACGGAATCCCATTCTTTTAAATTTGATTGGATAATTTCATGAGTAGCAGGAATATTTTATGTCATAACATGCACAAAAGGAAACCATTTAGCTTTTCTTTTAAACTATATGTTATTGACAAGAATTTTATGCAGCTCAGAGAAAAATTGGCAGCTTTATTTTCACAAAGCAAAGATATGTACCAAAAAGTTTTTGACACTGTCCATATTTATATACTTGGATAAAATCTCTTCCATGTGAAACCCTTCCTGATCCACACATTTTGTATTATAACATTACCCCCCATCTTTAACCAGAAATGTGTGTTAGTTCTTTCCCTTGAGCAGTTGGTAGAGGTAGCAAGAACAGTCTGACATTTTATCAATAAAGTATATTGAAATCTGACAACACGAAATCATCCTATCTGTACAATAAATATACATATATTTAGAGTACATTTAAGTTGATTTATTGAAAGGTACTTTACTGATATAATGTCAGACCTTTTTGGTAGCAACTGTATACTCTATGAATATAAATATTGTTGCTACAGCTATATATATATATATATATATATATATATATATATATATATATATATATATATATATATATATATATATATTGTCATGACATCAGTTTCAAAGCATCATGCTTTTTGGAGTGACCATCTTATTTTGTTGATATCACAACATGACATGTAACTGTTATGTCATGCTTTGCTACAAGTAAAGATAATGCTTCCAGCTTGTCTAGATCCTGTAAATATATACATAATGCATAACAATGGCCAAAATGATGTAAAATTGCCTAATACACTTATATAACCATTAAAAATACCATTATTTTTGATAATGTTAATGAATTAAAACCCTTGATGCAACTTGTTTGTTGATGACTATCTAATCAATTCAATCAGGTAACTTCTTATCTCTATCCACTTTGCATTTTGTTTTCTCTGTTGAAGCCCATTAATGAAATAATTATCAATTTTGCTGTTAAATTTAAAGACATTTTCTTTTCTAGTATTGAATAAAGATAAAAAGTAATCTAAGATACTAAAATCAATATAATTTTTTAAAATATATGTTTATATTTTGGTGCACTGACATTTACATTATTTTGGAAATAAATCAGGATGATTTTCACAATGGTAGAAAGTTGCATCATTATTATGACCAAGAAGATATAACAAAAACTTATATAGATGCTAAATAGAAGAAAATATTGGCACATACTAAGATTTATTGTTATATTCACCCTTTTGCCATTACCTGTTATCGTACATTTCTTTTCTCAACTCTATGATGGAAATGAGTGGCACTGTGATCAACCGGTCCAAAACAGATGACTTTATAAATAAGAAAAGCAATATGTGGTACTCATAAATAAACTGTCACTGGGGGAAAATGTTTGCAATCATGACTTTTCATGACTGCAAACATTTCCAGTCATTAAAAGTTTATAGTTTTGAACGCTGGCACATGTATAATAATGATTCAAAGTGTAAATGGAACTTTTAATAAAACTTATATTGTTTACAAATTTAAAAAAAAAAAATGCTTGACTTTCTGAAGAGATTTTGTGTGTGAAGGCATTGAAATACGTTGTTTGTACTTGCAACCAGCATCAACCATAAAAAGGAGTATATTTTTTTTTGTTAAGTTGTTATTTCTGATGCTTTGACATTCTCAAAAATACCATATTTATTAACCAGGGATGAAATTTTAAATTTGGTTTGTTATCCTTACACAGCGTCACAAGCATCTTCATGGGCATTGTTTACAAATATACTGCTGACTCTACAAGACAAAATTTATTTGGTTATAGAATGATAGCTCTGTATTTTACATAGAAAAGATCAGTATAAAACTTACAAATAGTTATTCTTTTTATGAAATGAATAACTAGTGAAAATGTATTACCTAGATACAAACACAGACGGTCATGGACGCCTTTGCTTGCTCGACTGTGTTCTCTTCGTCTGAATCTACAAGACGCTTTATATAAAAACGATCACATATTCTAAGCGGTTAGGGACCCTGATCGTACTTGGTCAAGGAACCGATAATTCAAGATAAATAAATTAGCAAGAGCTCATCTGATCCAGAATTCAGTCTAGGCAATATTTCCATTTACATGTCTTTTGTTTTTGTTCTCAGTAACCAATGATATCAGATACTGAAACAGCTTACATACAGCTGAGTCTGAATCCAGTTTTAAATTCCAAATGCAGCAAGGTTACGAACCCCAAAAAACAAAAAAACAAAAACCCAACACAAAAATGTGCAAAACTACGTTAATTTCTCACTTGATTATGTAAAATAATAAAATGTAAAAGAGACAAACAGTCATACATACAATTATAGTGTTATAAAAGATATACAATTTCACAATTGAAAAGAAAATTATACAATTGTATATAATACATTGGTATTAAGGACATTAGGATACAAAGTATCTAATTTATGTATCCAATAAGTCTCTTTTATAAGTCTGTTCATGTCTCCATGCACAATATCTATTGGCATGAAAGAAAAATCGAGTAGACAGTGATTATGGGTGTTAAAATGTGTAAAAATATTAGATGAAAACAGGATCTTTATAATTTTTAATATGAAAGCGATGACTATTCATTCTTTTAGAAACTTGTTGAAGTGTTTGTCCAACATATTGCATGTTACATTTTTGACAGGTTATCAAATAAATCACGTTAGTTGATATGCAGTTAGTATTAAAACGTATGGAAAATGTCTCTTTTGTGTTAGCGCTACTAAAAAAATTACTTTCTCTTATGTTTGCACATTGAGAGCATCGATGTCTATTACATTTAGATGACGAGAATTGTCCTTTTTTATTTTTTTTTCTGTATGTTTAGTTCTAATTAAAAAAATCTTGCAAATTCTTGGGTCTCTTATAAGCAACAAAAGGCTTATTGTTGTAAAGGAATTTTACGCTGTTTTTATTCGATAAGTTTAGGAGACTCCAATATTTATTAATTATAAGACCTATATTAGGTAATGAAGGACTGTATTGTATTGTAAAAGGAACTATATTTTTCTCCATTGTACAATTTGCTGTATTTAAAGCCTCATTTTGAGAAAGATTACGGGTTTTGTTCAGCGCAGAATCAATGATATGTACTGGATAATTTCTGTTTTGGAAATATGTTTTTAAATCATTCAACGAATTTTGTAATTGACAATCATCTGAAATAATGCGTCGGTAACTTTTAGCCTGGCTATATGGTATACCGTTTTTACATATTTTATTTGATAAGTTTAGGAGACTCCAATATTTATTAATATTAATAAACAGACATGAACAGACTTATTAAAGAGACTTATTGGATACATAAATTAGATACTTTGTATCCTAATGGCCTTAATACCAATGTATTATATAAAATTGTATAATTTTCTTTTCAATTGTGAAATTGTATATCTTTTATAACACTATAATTGTATGTATGACTGTTTGTCTCTATTATATTTTATTATTTTACTGATTCAGGTTATTAGAGACTCGTGTATCTTTTAGATCCTGTCATATATATATATAGTTGTTGTGATTATGCATTGTTTTTATGACGTTACCTAATGACTTAATTTCTTATGAAGTTACGTAATGACGTAATTGTTATTTTAGCCTGGGACTAAAAAAACATCACAAACGCCGATAATTCCGTGCAACTAGTTTCGCATATAATATATGCTTCTTCAGGCACAAAATGTTTTGAAATAAACGGATGACGTCTTTACAGGCTAAAAAAAACAATTCTAACTAACAAACACTAAAAAGAACACTATAATTGTATGTATGACTGTTTGTCTCTATTATATTTTATTATTTTGTTTTAGCCTGTAAAGACGTCATCCGTTTATTTCAAAACATTTTGTGCCTGAAGAAGCATATATTATATGCGTAACTAGTTGCACGGAATTATCGGCGTTTGTGTTGTTTTTTTAATCCCAATAGCTTGATTATGGACACAGGAGCTAGTATCGATTCTTATAATTTAAATATCATTCACACATGTAGTATAAAATAATACTTAGTAATACATAAAGTAAAATAATACTAAGTATTATATATATATATATATATATATATATATATATATATATATATATATATATATATATATATATATATATATATATAAAGAATACAAATCATATGGCGAATAACAACCCTTTTAAGCATAATGGATCCACCAAGGGATCACGTGTGACGGGGATTAATTAAAATAGATGCAATAAACTGACGACGAACAGTACGAAACTAGTAACTAACTAGAATAAGTGCTTTCGACTCTTAATGAGTCTTTATCAAAGGCAAATACAAAACATATATACCACAAACAAATAAGCACAAAAACGTTGTGTTTGTAAACCTCTACATGGCTGTCTTCACATGTGCTAAAACTATAAATACAACCAGCTTTTATAGACTAGTTGCGGAAACTGAAAACGTTGTATAATTCCCTAAAAGTCTACAAGCCAAAGCGACATCTATTTTTACTTTTTGTACATATGTAACGCAGATTATATCCCGGATATTTGATTCTATACCGATTATTCTTATAGCAAAAATTGAAGGATAATAAGAAGATTTAGAAAATGTTAAATTCTACTAATGCATAGTTTTCATTTTCTAGTCTTCTTGGTTTAGACCGCTTGGTTTCAATGTTCTGAGGCGGCGTATCCAGTATGATTCATTTTCCTTCCTGGTTTCGGAACTCCAGCTGTGGTTGTTCGCAATATCGATAAGTATTATATCACTGAAAGTGTGGCCAGGGGAGGAGAAGTGTTCTGCGACCGGCCGGACTGCTGTACAGCTCTTTTGTCATCCAATCAGATCTATGAAGGTTTATCCTTTTGTGTAGCTTTTCAATTTCTCCGACGTACTGAAGGCCACAGATCTTATATATATATATATATATATATATATATATATATATATATATATATATATATATATATATATATATATATATATATATAAACTGACGACGAACAGAATGAAACTAGTTAATAACTAGCCTAAGGGCTTTCGACTCTTAATGAGTATTTTTCAAAGGCAAATACAAAACATATATACGACAAACAAATAAACACAAAAAGTTATGTTTGTAAACCTCTACATGGCTGTCTTCACATGTGCTAAAACTATAAATACAACCAGCTTGAATAGACTATTCTCTGTTCGTCGTCAGTTTATTGCATCTATTTTAATTAATCCAGGACATACGTGATCCCTTGTTTGATCCAGTTCGCTTGAAAGAGTTGTTTTTCGCCATATGATTTGTATTCTCTCTCTCTCTCTCTCTCTCTCTCTCTCTCTCTCTCTCTCTCTCTCTCTCTCTCTCTCTCTCTCTCTATATATATATATATATATATATATATATATATATATATATATATATATATATATATATGCAATAAACTGACGACGAACAGTACGAAACTAGTAACTAACTAACCTAAGCGCTTTCGACTCTTAATGAGTCTTTTTCAAAGGCAAATACAAAACATATATACGACAAACAAATAAACACAAAAACGTTGTGTTTGTAAACCTCTACATGGCTGTCTTCACATGTGCTAAAACTATAAATACAACCAGCTTGTATAGACTAGTTGCGGAAACTGAAAACGTTGTATAATTCCCTAAAAGTCTACAAGCCAAAGCGACATCTATTTTCACTTTTTGTACATATGTAACGCAGATTATATCCCGGATATTTGATTCTATACCGGTTATTCTTATAGTAAAAATTGAAGGATAATAAGAAGATTAAGAAAATGTTAAATTCTACTAGTGCATAGTTTTCATTTTCTAGTCTTCTTGGTTTAGACCGCTTGGTTTCAATGTTCTGAGGCGGCGTATCCAGTATGATTCCTTTTCCTTCCTGGTTTCGGAACTCCAGCTGTGGTTGTTAGCAATAGCGATAAGTATTATATCACTGAAAGTGTGGCCAGGGGAGGAGAAGTGTTCTGCGACCGGGCTTCTGTACAGCTTTTTTGTCATCCAATCAGATCTATGAAGGTTTATCCTTTTGTTTAGCTTTTCAGTTTCTCCGACGTACTGAAGGCCGCAGATCTTACATGTGATCAGATAAATCACATTCTCTGTTTTGCACGTTTTGTTTAGACCATGTATGTTTAGTTTTTCTTTAGTCACTGTGCTAGTGAATGTCTTGGTCTCTATCATATGTTGACAGGTTTTGCATCTTTTATCGCCACAGGGTCCAGATTGACTAGGTTGGTTTTGACTAGCGATTGGCGTTAGCTTTGCCCTGACTAGGATGTCCTTTAGGTTTTTTGGTCTTCGGTAAGCTACTACATGTTTGTTCGGAAGTATTAGGTTTAGTATGCCTGACGATTGCACGGTTGGCCAGTGGTTTGCGATGATTTTACCTACTTGGAACTGTCTGGGTGATAGGTCAGAATAAATGGTATCCTATCAACCTTTTCTTTCTGTCCATATCTGAGTAGGTCATCACGGTTTGTTTGCTTGGCCCTTTGGATTGCCTCTGCAATCAGGTCTTTGTCGTAGCCTCGGTAAATTAAATGTTTAGCCAGCTCTTCAGACTTTTCTAAGAATCTTTCATCGTCGGAGCAAATTCTGCGTATCCTCAGTGCCTGGCATATGGAATGTTCTTAATGCAGTGTTTTGGATGACAGCTGGTTGGGAGGAGATACTGGTATTTGTCGGTTGGTTTCGAGTAGATGTCTGTGAGTAATTAGTTTTCCACCAGTCTGGTTGTTGTGTCCAGGAAAACATGGTTTGAGTTGGAAATTTCTGCCGTGAATTTTAATGAAGGATGGAAGTTGTTTGCCTTTGATTTGAAGTCATCCAGACTTTCTCTTCCATACTGCCACTTCATTTCTATATCATCGATAAAGCGTACCCACTGGTATGGTGTACGCTCAACCGATGCTAAGAGCTGACCCTCAAGTTTTCCCATGAAAATGTTAGCATGCGAAGGGGCCATTTTAGTACCCATTGCAGTTCCATTGATTTGTAGGTAGTTTTCTTCATTAAATTCAAAGTTGTTGAGTTTTAGGACAAGCTCCAGGAGTTGGACTAAGAAGTGTGTGGGTGGATTGTTTAAAGTTCATGTTTCCCATGCTTCGCTACATGCCTGTAACCCTTCGTTGTGCGGTATGTTGGTGTACAAAGATGTGACGTCTAAGGAAGCAAGTAATGTATCTGGCAGTAATGGTTCACTAGCTTTGCTTTTTATGAGATAATCTGTCGTGTCTTAAAGATATGATGGTAATTTGTAGACATGTGGTCTCATAAAATGATCTAAATATTCTGATATCCTTTCTGTGGGGTGCCCGTTACCTGAGATTATAGGTCTGCCAGGGTTTCCTTGTTTGGGGATTTGGGGTAGAAGATAAAATCTACCTGCTCTTGGGTTTTCTGGGCTTAAGCAGTTTTTCGTTTGCTGGTCTATGTGTTCGCTTTGGTACGCCTCGTCAATAACATTAGTGATGATTTTTGCATATTCCAGTGTTGGATCATGGTCCAGTTTTTGGTTGAACCTAGCGTCACTTAGTTGTCTACTTGCTTCACTAATGTAGTCTTCCCTATTCATAACGACAACAGCGGAACCCTTATCTGCAGGCTTAATTATAATGTCTGTTCTGATTTTCAGTGAGTGCAGGGCATCTGTTTCTTCTTTTGTCAATTAGAATATTTGTTAGTATGGTTGATATGTCTGGAAGTATCGTTTTCAACCGAGTTGATAAAGGCTTCCAGATTCGGAATTGAACTTTTTGGTGGGGTCCAGTTACTTTTCTTTCTAAATGTAGGTTGGTCGCAGCTTATATTTTCCTTTGATTTGTTTGTTGGTTGCAATGCAAAATGGGCTTTGAGTCTTAGTCGGCGGATGAACTCTTCGGTGTCATTCTCAAGCTTCCCTCTGTCTGCGTTACATATGTACAAAAAGTAAAAATAGATGTCGCTTTGGCTTGTAGACGTTTAGGGAATTATACAACGTTTTCAGTTTTCGCACCTAGTCTATAAAAGCTGGTTGTATATATAGTTTTAGCACATGTGAAGACAGCCACGTAGAGGTTTACAAACACAACGTTTTTGTGTTTATTTATTTGTCGTATATATGTTTTGTATTTGCCTTTGAAAAAGACTCATTAGGAGTCGAAAGCGCTTAGGCTAGTTAGCTACTAGTTTTGTACTGTTCGTCGTCAGTTTATTGCATCTATGTTAATTAATCCCTGACACACGTGATCCCTTGGTGGATCCAGTACGCTTGAAAGGGTTGTTATTCGCCATATGATTTGTATTCTTTATATTACTTACCTCGTATGGCACAATCTACCTTTGGTGTGAGTAGTATAAGGAAAGGTCGCTTTGAGCTCAACGACCCCTCTCCCCACACCCTCCAGACCTCCAAACAAATACAAAATTACCACTTCTCTCTGTCCTAAACTGTCACCCCCAATGATATACACATACAATTGTAAAGCAAATCTTAGCTCATAACATGTATACCTTACTTGGTAACAAAAGTTATCTAATCAATATCACCTATAGAACCAGCCAGCAG